>CM020831.1:0-439463 GCA_009859135.1 Formica selysi
AATAATACAAAATCCAAACGAATTAATGGATTTAAGCACTAGACTGCAGGAGATAACAAAGAATTAGATAAAACTAACATTACCCATTCTTACAAAAGCAAGTTATATACCCAATTCAGGGCAGCTTTGCAATACTTATAATAAGTATCATAATATAATATCATGGCGAGCCCACAAAAATTGTAAACGTACACCACGCATAGAATAAGAAAGAATTGTAAACAGGTCTCACATACAGTCTCAAATAGAAAACGTCACTAGCCTTCCGTTTTCCTCCAAAGGGGGGGGGATGTCGTAACTCGAAATCGAATAACGTAATTACGACCTATAAAAGTAAAAAAGGGCACAGTGCAAATTCAGCACTTTCGTAAGCTGTTGCGCGCGCTCACAAACCGCGATTAAATGCAAGATATGCAATCGTTGCAATATGCAATTAAGACATCGCGACCTAGTACCGAAAAATCACCTACTTTCGGCCATAAAAAGAGAGATAACGAGTACCTCGGGGCCGTATTTCCGAAACTAGTGGTGACGCGTATTACTTGAAGAAACTGTGAGATTCTGTAAACGCCGACATTGTTTACATCGCCGAAGCATCACAAACCGAACTCTACGATACGTAAGCTGTACAAATAAATCTTTTTGCACGGAATCTCTGCCTCGTGTTTCTCGACCACTCGGAGTCCAACTCCTAGACGAACCGAACCCTTGGATCATCCCCAAAATTCCCGTTGTACCGGAGAGGCACAGGGTGTAACCATTATCACTTGTGCCATTTACTCAAGAATCCGATCAAATTATAATATTCGTTCGTTAATAATTTTTTGATCCTTTTTGAGATTTGATACACATAAATGTATAAAACAATATGAATGAAGTAAAATTTTGGCTTTCCGATAATGATTTATAATCGCTTTGCTGTTTTGTTCTGTATACTGTATCAAGTATTATTATTGTTTTCAAATTGAAATGATATTTCTTAATTTCGAGATTTAATAATTTAAAGCTTTATATTTGTATTTCTCAATGAAGAAATTTGTTATTCTCATTAGCTATACAAGATTTCATATATAAATGCTTTTTAAATGGAGAGAATTTTTTTCTGAGATGTGTAGAACTTGATGATTGGTAAAATTATATGCATGTATGTTTCCATTGATCACATTTTATTAATTTTAAATGTAGGCAAATGAGAAAACAGAATATTTAATATATTTTGTGCAAGAAATCAATGGTCCTGAAAACCGCCTATTTGTTGATATAATATTTATTTCAACGGCAGTTTCCAGGTTGCAATATTCTGATGTAAATTCTGCTTTCAATTTATTTATATATATAAAATATAAATTCGTATTGTAAATTTTATTTCCTTCTACTTACATTTAAAAAAACTATAAAATGTCATATAATTTACGTTTCAAACATAAAATTATAAACGACCTGAAAGATGCCTCTCTATGAGGTTATTTTACTGAAAGGTTTCTTTTCAGGACATGCAATAAATTGATTCATTATTTGAAATTCCAACTCATAATAAAAGACATAAATATAGTGTTTTATTACTACAACATATCTAAAAGAAACAACTGTTAAAAAATTTTTTTTATTGTATATATGAAGAAATATGTTGTTCTCGAAACTGCTTTACGAGTATATCATTCTTTTATATCTGAGAAAGTACTTATTATTTTTAAATTTTCGAACGGTACTAGTTTCTACTTAAAGCATACTCAAAATCTATACAAAAAATAGGGGTTGCTTCCGGCCTGAAAACTGCCTTTTCATTATATATACATATATATATATATATATATATATATATATATGTCACCTATTATTCACTATTATATTTTTTAATTACTTTTTTTATATACAAATTATTATAATACTATATTCGAAGATAAGATAAAGTTGGATAAATGTCGGACACCTTTAAAAAGCTATAGCATTCTTAAAAGCTCTTCTACAAAATGCAATTTAAGATCGCAGAGCAGTGGCTTCAACAATATACACAAATAGCAACAAATCTTTAATGACAAACCAAAATGCAAGTCTACTAGATGAAGGTAAATTATTAATCAAATAATAATAATTTTCTTATACTTCTTACATCTTAAAAACATTTTGATAATACTATTTTAAGCTCCCTTTGAAAGATTCCATAATTCATGATAGAATCCCGGATAGAATTCTATTGATAATTTTACCATGTAACAAAAAACATTGGAAACATCAGAATACACACATGTAGAAATGTATATGCGCTTCTTGAATTTATAAACGTTTTCTGTTACATAAATTATAAATAAATTCTATCTTGAATTTTGTCTGATATTACAGATGTGAATTATTCTAAATTATTATAATACAGAAGTATTTCTATAGGAATATATATGATGATCTCATAGATAAAAATACTAATGTAAAATGTATTTGATAATGTTCCAATAATGGACCTACAATTATTAGCGGTGTTCCTTTTTCAACTTCTATACTGGGTATTACCAGCTAAAAGAAACAAGAAACGTCTTCGAATGAAAGGTAATAAAAAGTTTTGTATTTATAATACTTATTAATAATAATCATCAAGCAAATTACACATCCAACAAAAAAACGCAAAAATGCGAAGTATCATTTCTTATAGTTTTTTAATGCTGGATACGATGCCGTCTTCAAAAATGATATGTGATGTGTTACGTCGGTGGACTCCACGATTCTTTTCTTTCACGTAATATTAAACGCCTACGCTCTGGAACTCTTGCGCTTAGCATAAACAATAAACAAAGGAATATCTAGCAGGCGAGACTAATATTTCAAAATCTAGACCATGCGTGATAAATATTCGAACAAAGGTCCCCTAGAAGACGAAAATTTAAACAGCAACTAAAAGATACTTGAATCTTGAGAAGGCTCGAAATCTAAACAGTGCGCATGCAAGAGACAAATAAATAGATCAAATAATATTTTTTCTTGGAAGTCCCTATGAAACGCATTATAGGAAGAGTCTCGAATAAAAGCACTTTTAAGAACTATAGTGATATCTTATAGATGTAACTATGATTTGCGACTGAACTCGCGACATTCGACACCACGTGCTCGCTTGCTAGACCACCCTTGCGCGTTATCTGCTTGAGATAAAACTCAAGTGAATAATAAAACTGTCAACTTGGCCGATCATGGTGGACTCTCCAGTGGGCGAGTCTTAATTTTTAAAAACAAAGCCTACACCAATAGGCGCAACCTCTTGGACCTTCTTTTGGAAGAGAGACGCCCTCAACTCATGAGAGGGGCACCATTTTAAAGATTGATTCGTTAGAAAAGAATATTGCTTGCCTAATGAAGAGGTACGCGAAGAGACGCCAACATTCGACGTACGCGAAATCCTCGCTCAGAAAAATCAGTTCTTCTTCGCCTCTCGATCCGAAGCCTTCTACCGAGTCTGCTTTTAACTTTTAATCAATTTTTCAATTTTGTCTTCAGTTTCCGATGCAGTAATATTCAATTCTTAATCTCCACGGTTCCTTTTTCTTTCTTCGCGCCTCCCGTGTGAAAATTTTATAAGGCTTTTATAAGGCCCTAGCTAATCGGCCTTAATATTAATCGGGCCCTATTAGGGTAAAATAAAAAGGACTTTAAAGGAAATGTAACAAATGGTCGCAAGGCCCTTTTAAGGAAAATTTATCGGGTCCTGAGTAAAATATCTATATTTACCACTTATATTTCAGGCTTGATTTTAAGGCCCTTTTAAGGAAAATTTATCGGGTCCTGAGTAAAATACCTTATATTTACCAGCTTATATTTCAGGCTTGATTTTAAGGCTCTTTTAAGGAAAATTTATCGGGTCCTGAGTAAAATACCTTATTTATCAGCTTAGATTTCAGACTTGATTTTAAGGCCTTTTAAGGAAAATTTGACATGTGACATATGTTTATATGAACTTTTTTGATTGTTTTTGTATCTCCCATCCGCCCCTCAAGTGCGTTCCACATGTTTATATACACCCTGTATATTACATTATGATTCTGATTATAATATTAACGATTTAAAATATTTCTAAGAATATAACAATTTTTGAGGCACATTTAAATCAAATCTTACTCAATTTTCAAGACTAATAATATATATTTCTTTTTTTAATATACATTAAAAAAATATATATATATAAGAGTAAATTATATTTCTTTATTTTAGGTTTCATTTTTTGAGAAATTAACATAAAAGGTACAAAAAATATGATTTTATATATTTTAATAATGTTATTGGAGAGAGAATTGAAACGTAAATAAGAAGAAAAGAAAAGTAAATAAGAAGAATCGTGAACGCACTTTTAGAAGTTTCTATAAACTTTATGTTATACTCACGTTATAAGAAATATTTATTGTTAATAAATTCATATAATTCGAAATTAAAAATTGTTAAAATAATAAATAATGATGAACTATCACAGTTATTAACATGATTAATTTTAATTCTTGTAACTCTCCTTTCATCATTTTGAAATGTTGAATATTAAGAAAAATAGAATAAATAATCAAATTTTTGACGGACTTTTTGTTATTAATCGATTTCTTCATCATTTTCTTTATTATTATTGCCTTGATGAACAGCTAGCAGCCGCCGTACATTTCGCTGTCCATCCCAGTCTTTGGCATTATTGAAAATACTTCCTAATGCTTTGTTAAACTCTTTTTCTGTTACTGCTTCATTATTTTCACCTGCACAATAGTTACAAGCCAAGTCTGCAATGCAAATTAAGAATTATAAGAATATTTATTATTTAATATATTAATATATAGATGACAATACAATTATAAACTCACCGAAAAAAGTTGTTTCTTTTATAACATATTTATTTTTTGACTGCCGTATTACCGTAAATTGCAAGGCTAAATCACGAGTGAACATTTTTTCAAATATTGTCAGTATCGTTTTGTACATGCTTTTTTCTGACGGATGTTTGAGTGATGTCTTCTATAAATTAAAATATATTTTGTTGTATTTTGTTAAACTATATAAAAATTATATATATGAATATATGCATAAAGTAAATTAAATAACTAACAAAATCTGAAAGAAAATGTTTATCTTCAGTTAACCGTTGCTCAAAATTTTTAAATTCATTTAAGTTTTGTAACTTAAGAGTTATGTTATATTTCTCAATAAATTTTTGAGTTGTCATGCTATCAGTTATAACTTCCAGAATTAGTTCGATAGCATTACGAAGTTGTTTAATTTCTTCATTTTGCATTTGTACTTCCACAGTTAAAGATTTTATTGCTGTGTGGAGCAAAAGAACATCTGCAAAAAATGAATATTCATATTTACTATCAATAATTTGGAAGTTTCTATATATAGTGTCTGGTAGCTACCGTCTCACTGTTTGTATGTAGAACAGATGAAGTTGAACAGAAAAGTCCTTTATTATTTTGTGGTTCAGCTCAATGTATTCTACACGTTCACGAACAGTGAGATTGCAGCAATTATCAATACCCTGTATATATAGAAAAAAATTAATATCTATATACATTTTGAAAAATCATTTTTCTTATTATTTTTTTCATTATTTTCTGTAGGCTGAAAATAATACGAGGTAATTGAATGCGTTTATTAGAAAAAGACAATTTTATTTTAAAATTTATTATAAATAAAAAATAAAATCTAATTTAGAAATAACGTTCATACCTGCGTATGTGAACTTGAGGTAGATTCTATAACAGGTTTAATATGTGTATTTAAATTCAGTTGAACATATTTTCTGTTTGTATATTTCTTTTTCCTTTAGTTTCAAAGATTTTTTATTTTTCTTTGTAGATATAGAAATTGGAAACTGATTTTCATCATCAGCTTCAGCAAAAAAAAAAAAAAAATAAAATGAAATGAATATATTAATAAAAAAACTGTAAAGCAACTAAAATAAAATATTGATTAATGTACACGTTGAAGAAGAATTATATTCAATGCCAGAACAGTGTAATTCTTGAGCGTCTTCATATAAAATTTTGTTACTTATATCTTGTTTTGTTTTGTCTTTATCTTTTGTTTTAGTTTGAAAGTATTTTGTGCAATGGATTGACAGCTCTGTAGCATGATTTTCGTTATCTGTAGAATAAGCATATGCTTGTGTAACGGCAGGGCCGTTACTACAGGCCGTGTACGGTACACGGTGTACCTGCCAAATATATAGATATATACACCCGCACGACTCGCTTATTTCACCCAGCTCTACCTGTCCCGCTACCGCCATCTTGCTTGCCGCACGCATGCGTTCTCACTCTCGATATGCGCTATCTCTCTCGGCATGCGCTCTCGCTCACCGGCACGCTCTATCTCTCTCGCGGGGTCCCCACGCGGTACCGACTCCCACCGCCGGACCGACGGCGCCCAGTGGGGGACGCCGGCCGGGTATATAAACCCGGCCGGCCGAGGCATCGGGACCAGATCCTATCCCGACCTGCTCCTGATACCGATCTCACCACTATCTACTACCTCTAGGGGCTGAGGCTGAACTCAGCTCCGTCGGGTTGTACCGACACGCTCTACCTGGAGTCGAGGTTGCCCTCGACCCCGCCGGGTTGGACCGGCTCCTGCCTACACCGTTCCTGGAGTCGATGTTGCCCTCGACCCCGCCGGGTTGCACCGGCTCCCGCCTCTACCTGGGGCCAAGGCTGTACTTGGCTCTGTCGGGCTGAACGAGCACTGCCTGACCGACTTCCGTTGCTCAGGCAGTGCTCGACGTGACACTCGAGCCTGCCGGCAATACCTAGCCGCCTAACCTGACACTAGCTTGTAAGTGCATGTACAGATCACGCTGTAGATATTTGCCGTATGATATATATAAGTCCGATAGCTATAACCGCGATAGTAATAAGCCTGCTAGTCTTAAGTTTGCTAGTAATAAGACCGATTAATAGTAAGTCCGCCAGTTATATCTGCACTGTAATAATAAGACCTGATAGTAATAAGCTCGCTAGTTATAACCGCACCGTAATACTAAATCTCCTAGAAATAAGGCCTGTTAGTAATAAGTCCGCTAGCTCTAACCGCGCCGTAGTCGCATGTAAATAAAACCGGTAACGATTGCACGCCGCACCTGTCTTGCGCTTCTCGCCGCTTGGCGCCCATCTAACAAAATACAGTACAACAAAATAAGTATTAAAATAATTTGTATGTTTACCTGCTTCACCTCTTAAATGTACAGGATAGCAAGGCCAGTGTTCTAATGCATCGAATTTTGTTGCAATTAAATTATACAATTTGGCATTCGTCTTTTTGTTATAAGGAGGAGGCATAAACTTAGTAACACATGTATGTGCTTTTTCATCATAAGTTACCCATTTGGATGGAACACAATCAATAGACATAATATCATTTCCTTTCTCACTAATAAATTCTATTACTATTTGATATTCTTTGACACTCACTAAACACAGGAAAAATAAAGAAATCAATTATTACCTTCAATATTTTAAAGTAACCAGAATTTTTTAAATCCTCTGGAAAAGGTCTAAGTAAGTAAAAAAAAAAAATCGCTTAAAGCAATAGACTGATACACAATTTTGTAATAGAATGGACACCATTAAATAGATCTAACTTCTGCAATTTTATTACGACGATGTCGTTATCGCTACATGTCGTTGTGAAACTATCACATATCCAAAATACCTGCGCAACGATATAACAATAGCGATATTGTCATTAAAAGTTACAGAATAAGCACACAGAATATTTATAGATGCACACTTATCTATTTTATAATTCTCTTTAGATTAAAAAATCAGAGTTCATTAAAGAGTTAAAAATCACAATAACAAGTAAGTATGAATAATTATATTCTTTAATGTATATTATAAAGCCTGCATTTACAATATGCTCTTTGCTTCCTATTTTCTGATCTTTAAATAATCGTGTTTCTTATTCCTTCCAAAGTTAAAAGTGAAGTAAACTTCGGAAAGGACAAAAGGCGCGCGACAAAATACACGATCGTCGGCAAAAACAGTGCGTGGATAAATTAAGAGGCAAGAGCAGGCAACTAGAAGCAAAGAGCACATTGTAGATCAAGCTTTATAATATACATTGAAGAATATAATTATTGATACTTACTTGTTATTGTGATTTTTTTCTTGATACTGATGATACTATTTATAACATTATTTTCGTTCGAAGAGCACTGATTTCTTAGCTATGACACGCGTGGGTAGCAATAATGGCGAATGCACAAGAACTTTCTTTCCTTACTGTGACACAGTGACGCCTAAACAAATGACGGAGAAACAAATGCTGATGCGGCTAACCGGGCAGTGATGCCAGATTGGGAACGCGCAACACGCTAAGTGTATGTATCCCCTCCACTACGATTTGGCGTGTTGCGCGTTCCGAATCTGGCATCACTGTCACTGGGTCCGGCAGTGAAGGGAATCACGCACACAAGCGCGAACCGCGTACTGCATAGCACATGTACACGTTCGCACTTGTGTGTGTGTGTACTACCCGGGTCAGTTTCTGGCATCACTGTGCACGAATCCCGCCAGAGAGAATTTATTTTTTTATCTGGTATTAGTGACGCCAGTGAAGTGAGGTTATTTCCTAATCGAACTATAGTCTCTGTAAAGCAAAATAATGAGCAAAGAGTCTCGATACCGTGTTCGAAAGCATCGAGCAATGAAGATGGCTAGAAAAGAAGAAATTGAACAAATTCAGAAAATAACTGCTGGATTATGTTATTTGCAAGATGATACATCGAGCTTAATAAAGAATAAAAATGGTAATTTTTTATTAATAAACTGTTATAAAATAGTTTTAACAATATATTTAATAATATAAATAGTTTATTTATTTCATTCAATATTTATTTACTATTAAAAATTGTATACTTATTGTTATACTATTTTTAATTATTTAAAATATTGTCTATTATTTTAATTAATATGAAATAAGTAATATATTATATATATATATATGAAATAAGTAGTAATTTAGTAATTTCTTAATATGCAAAAAACTTTTATAATATACAAATAATCTTAAATAAAGGTGGTTAGATAGTTAATCGAAACGTTTAGAATTATACAGGGTGTCCCGCAACGTGATGTCCACACTGAAATTGTGTATTCTTTGTGTCATTCTAAGTTAAAAAGTCTTAATACACATATGCCCTAAAGTCGCTTGTTTCGAGATTATAGCGAAAAAATGCAATAGTAGTTATTTCTCACACTAATGCGAGAAAAGCACATTTATGACTTACCTTACCGCACTAGTAGTGCGGAAATAACAGCCATTACAAAAAATATTGTATGTATGGTATGTGCGGAAGACAACGAACTACGTCGCGCATGATGTTGTCGCATGAGCTGAAGCGAATGCGGCAACTTCATACTCGACATAATTCATTGTTTTCCACACTTGCCACACAAGATAATATTAATAAATTGACTGCCGTTTTAAGTGAAAACATTGCATAAACATAGCTTAGAAATTTTTCTTACCTACCAATCATGAGTACATTTTCCAATAAAGAATTTGCCGATATTCATGTTTTTTTTTTTTTTTTTTTTTTTAATCTCTAGTCTATGCGGATAAGCCAGTCAATCGGCAGCAGTTATTAAATAAAATAACAGACGCTTGTAATAATATACGTAACGATGCGGAACTTCTTTTGCGTTCTCAACATCAAAAATTCAAAGAGCAGAAGTGTGTGTAGACCAAAATGGTGGTCACTTTGAACAATTTATAAAGTAGTTTATAAAGTAAATTATTGTTTAATTATCGTTTAATTATTGTTTAATTATCAATAAATAATATTATTTTTAATAAATAATATTGTTCTTATTTTATGCAATTTTGTTTTTTCGCTATAACTTTGAAATAATCGACTTTAGGGCATATGTGTATTAAGACTTTTTGACTTAGAATGACAAAAAGAATACACAGTTTCAGTGTGGACATCACGTTGCGGGACACCCTGTATATGTATACGAAATAAACAATTCCCTTGTCTATAGAAATCTTTGAACGACTATGCGGATATTGTTAGTCCGATTCAATGTGTTATTTATACAAGCAGTAACTTAAATTTTTGTCTCCAATAATTTTAATCTCTAAAATTAGATAATTAAAATCTAATTTATTTATATATGTAGTATTATATTAATTGTTTATAGTTTTAATAAAAATAATTAGTCTAAATAAGAAACAAAAAATTTAATATCTTTGAGCAACAAACTTAAGAAATAAAATTATTTCAGAAACAAACAATTCTTTTATCATGGCACCGGAGGATAACCAAAATATGGATAATTTTTTAGAAGAAAATATAATTATACATGATATTCACGAAGCTCATTCAAAAATATTAATAAAGGGAGAGAATGCGGATACAGAAACAATGGATGCAAAATCATTAGAAGCTGGAAAATATTGCATAATTGAAGAATTGCGTTCCTGGGCTATTGAATGTAACATTCAACACAATCATCTTGATAAACTATTAGTTATACTAAGAAAGGAATTAATAACTGATTTACCCAAATCAGCGAAAACATTTCTTGAAACATCTACAGCTAATTGTGAAATAATAGATGTGGAAGACAACGTTCCGATAAATCCAAATGGACAATTCGTATATTTTAGTATATAAGAAAAACTGCAAAAAATTATTAACGAAGAGTTTTATCAAGATGATGCTATTAGACTCTTAATCAATGTAGATGGAATGCCTTTATCTGTATCTGGAAGTAAATCTGTTTGGGCAATTCTTTGCAAGACATATTGTCGGTTAGACGTGTACAGACCATTTATCATTGCTCTTTATTATGGAAAAAATAAACCAAAATTTCTCGAAAGATATCTTGAACCATTTATAAAAGAAATTAACATATTACAAAAACATGGAATTTTAATTGGAAAAAACACATAAAGTTGAATTAATGGCATTTATCTCAGACACACCGGCTCGAGCATTTTTAAAATGTACCAAAGGTCACGGTGGATACAATGCTTGTGAACGTTGTACAATTCCTGGAGAATTACTTAGAGTAGATAAAAGATGGAAAATAATTTATCCAGGTATAAATTATCCAATGCGTACAAAAGAATCATTTTTTATGCAAGAAGATCCTGAACAGCATGTTAATATTTAGCCTTTGATTAACATAGTTCCAGAAATAGATTTCACAAAAATATTCGTATTAGATCACATGCATTTATTTTTTAATGGAGTAATGAAAAAATTAATCGATCTTTGGATGAAAGGCTCACTGAAAAACAGATTAAGTCGATGGCAAAAAATTAAAATTTCACAGAGACTTTTGTTCTTTAACACGCATATGCCTATTGAATTCCAACGGAAGCCAAGATCAATATTTGTTTACTTGAAATGGAAAGCAACGGAATTCCGTTTC
Organism: Formica selysi; assembly: GCA_009859135.1. NCBI lineage: Eukaryota > Metazoa > Arthropoda > Insecta > Hymenoptera > Formicidae > Formica > Formica selysi. Next base: position 11,397 of record CM020831.1, read on the forward strand.
TTTTTACTTTATTGTGGCCCTATTGTCTTAAAAAATATACTTCCACTTGTTATGCCTCGGGTGAGGCACGGTAAATTTCGGGATCGTTGCCGGATTAAGATTTAGGAATCTGGGATGCGTCTGGCGGGTTATCCGTAGCACTGGACACTTTTTATGTTAAATAAAACTTTTATTCATTACAAATGGTCTTAGTTATAATTCGTCCTCGTATTTATTACCTACTCGGGTCGCGTATCGCGTTATCTGACACTCGCGTGCGCGTGTTCGGGTTTACGTCGCGAGACTCGCTTCTCGATCTCCACGACTTTTACTAAGTGTGACTACTCGATATTGCAATAAATATCGACACTTGCTGTTGACACTCGCGACTGTTAGCGATACTGCCCGCGTAATATTAATTAAGGATTAAAACTGCCCGCCGCTCGTTAGCGATGGGTCTTTTTATTATCTCCCCTTGGATCCCCAGGAGAGGATCGTTTAGCGACAAGGCCATGTGTCGTGTCGCTCGATTTTTGCGGCAAGATCCGGATGCAAGCTAAGGAGTTCTAAGTAGGACTTCTTTGCTTGCATTTTCGCAATTTCCTTATTCCTTTTTATTTCGTTTTTGAGTAGGACTTCTACGTTGCATTTTCGCAACGCCCTTATTCCGCTTGCCTTGATTTCCGCGGTTTCGCAATAAAGTGATTGCGCGGTCGCTCGGGCTTCGCGCGTGGCTCGCGTTGTCAGCGCTTCGCTCGGTCAATGTTCGTAACGGGAGGGCCCCAATTGCCTACAAATTTATTGCCAACAGCATCGATTGCCAACAGACCGTTTGCCAACAAATCGTTTGCGCACAAAACTTTTTGCCTACAAGTTCTTTTGCGCACAAATAATAAAATTTAGGCATAAACGTACGTTTGTACACACGATACTATTGCGCACAAGCTGCATTGCACACATGATAGTATTGCCTACAGATCGATCGCCTACAGACACTTTTGCGCACAAATAAAAAAATTGAAAGATAAACGAACGTTTGCTCACACGATACTATTGCGCACAAGCTACATTGCACACATGACATTATTGCCTACGGAACGATTGTCTACAAGTTCTATTGCGCACAAATCTAGAAATTAAGGGTAAATATAGCGAAAAGGGGACCCAGCCCCAATGACCTTGACCTTGATATATGTTGTCATGGACATAATTCTGAGTAACTTTTTCTTCTAATTTAATCGTCGCTCGTTGCTTATTAAAAAGTTATTAACAAAAAAAGTTTAAAATTTACCAAAGTACATGCACGGACAGGAAGCACGCACGCGCACACACACACACACACACACACACACACGGGGGGTGCTAGGGGGTCCTTCGGCCCCTCTCCCGCACCCACCCCGCCGGTAGGCAGGGTGGACCTCACTTTACAACTTACAAAGTACATGCTACATTGTAAAGCGAGGTCCACCCTGCCTACCGGCGGGGTGGGTGCGGGAGGGGGGCCGAAGCCCCCCTTGCACCCCCCCCCCCGTGCGTGTGTGTGTGTGTGTGCGCGTGCGTGCTTCCTGTCCGTGCATGTACTTTAGTAAATTTTAAACTTTTTTTGTTAATAACTTTTTAATAAGCAACGAGCGACGATTAAATTAGAAGAAAAAGTTACTCAGAATTATGTCCTTGACAACATATATCAAGGTCAAGGTCATTGGGGCTGGGTCCGCTTTTCGCTATATTTACCCTTAATTTCTAGATTTGTGCGCAATAGAATTTGTAGACAATCGTTCTGTAGGCAATAATGTCATGTGTGCAATGCAGCTTGTGCGCAATAGTATCGTGTGAGCAAAGGTACGTTTATCTTTCAATTTTTCTATTTGTGCGCAAAAGTGTCTGTAGGCAATCGATTTGTAGGCAATAATATCATGTGTGCAATGCAGCTTGTGCGCAATAGTATCGTGTGAGCAAACGTTCGTTTATGTTTCAATTTTTTTAATTGTGCGGAAAAGTGTCTGTGGGCAATCGATCTGTAGGCAATAATATCATGTGTGCAATGCAGCTTGTGCGCAATAGTATCATGTGTACAAACGTACGTTTATGCCTAAATTTTATTATTTGTGCGCAAAAGAACTTGTAGGCAATAGATTTGTAGGCAAAAAGTTTTGTGCGCAAACGATTTGTTGGCAAACGGTCTGTTGGCAATCGATGCTGTTGGCAATAAATTTGTAGGCAATTGGGGCCCTCCCGTTCGTAACGTGATCTGTATTCGCGTTACATGTTGAGCTATGTCTTATCGTATAAAATAGTATATCTCTAAAATAATATATATCTAGTAATTCGTGTATAGCCTTTTCGGACTATAACATCCCTCCCCCGTAAAAAAAAAAGAAAAACGGAGGTGTAAAAGTGACGTTTTTCGCAAAACAAACAAAATTATATTTTCTTATTCTAATGTACAATATTTTTCCCGTATATAATATGAAGTATAATCGTTTCTTATTATTCCTATACTTATCTAAAATCGTGTACTTAAACTACGTTTTAGTATGGGTTTTGGGAATCCGTAGGATATACGTGGTTCGTCTTCTTCGTATATCCTGACTGACGATCGTTTCGTATGTTTCTTTTTATTTTTTATAATTATATAAATTATTAATATTATTATAATTATTGTGGTTATTCCGCTTGTCGCCATAAGATATACGAATTGTTTTTGCGTAAAGAATTTGTCGTTAGTGTTTTGCAAATCGTTGTTTATATCCTTTAATTTATTTTTTAATTTTGTTAATTCTGAATGCTGTACGATGTTTTGTTGTTTCGTGTCTAGTACGTCTGTATTGTCCCGTATAAATGTAATATTAATTTCCGGTAAATATGTTTCTATTTCGTTGCCTTGTATGACTTCCTTTGGTTGGATCGTCATTTCCGTTGTTATTAATTTACATTTATTTTGAAGTGTGATTTGCCCTTTAATTTAATGATGCTTCCTTTAATTATTTTTCTAATTTCATTATAATTTTCGCATTGAATTATTATTGATTGTTCGCGCAAACCATGTTAATAAGACACTCAGTAAAACGCGACTGAATAAAAAACTAAACGACGCTAAAAGCTAGCAAGCAGAAAGGCTAAACTCATAAAATAAGAACCGATAAGACGGTTATATGAAACATTTTAATATGAAATTACAGGATACTCGTCAACTGGATCAGCCGACAGGCCGAGAGTCGCACGGGGCAACGTGAACTGGATTTACCTTACAAAATCCAAGAATTCCTACACAACCCCGGCATATATTTCGAGAAAATCGGACAAATGCAAAAAGCCATAAAATTTCGGGCTATAACACTAAAGTTATACCATCATTTTTTATTACTTCATGTCGCATGCAGAATTCTCTGTAGTGATAAACTTGCACTAACATATAATCAGGACTGGGTAAAATGCTTTTTGAATTGCATTTAAAATGCTAAATGTAAAATACTTTAAAAAATGTATTTAAAATGCAAAATATGAAATAGATTTTTCGAATCCATTTTAAATGTAAATTGGGTAAATAGATATTTTAAATAATTTTCAAATGCAAAATGATTTTCCTTAGTAAATGCAATTTATTTGGGTATTCATACATTTTATAGTTTTATTTGATAAGTACGCTGTTTAATTTAAGCAACAATTGTTTTTCAAAGGTATCATCGTACATGCTTCGACGATTGGGCCGCATAATCATACCCCCATACGAAAATAAACGTTCTACTGACGCAGACGACGGGAGCGCAGTATTATATTTTATAAAAACTTCTTTAATCATAGGAAATGCATTAAGCGAGTCCAAACGTGTATCTTCATTTTGCAAATACTGCAAGCATTGCAGTTCAATCGTATTTTTAACGGAGGTGTTTGCAACACTTTCATCCGAAGATGATCCCCCTTCAAAGGTAAAAAAGCTTTCACTGCGTGTGGCTTCGGATACATTCATCGAATCATTTCGAGTTTTTGACATATGGGTTAGTAAAGATTCAGCTTCATTAACAAGCAATTCTTTGACATCATTTTTTCTTTCTTTTGGTACCCAACGTAACTTAAAGAACGGATGGCTAACAGCTGCTAAAATAGCATCGTTTACTTGGTAGGATAAGTCAAAGTAATTACTGAATCTTTTGTTTAAGCCCTCTAACAGCACGACTACTAATTTCGCACAGTATTTTAAATGCCGAAGTTGTAGTTTTTGCAACTTCTTTTGCGTTTGCAGCAGAACTGGTAAAAGTTCGCCATAAAAACAATTTTTTTTGCCTTGTAGCCTATCTAAAGCTTCCGCGATTGGTTTGACGCATTCAATGTATTCTGCTAAGAATTTCAAGTCAGTGTCCTTGAAATTTGGCAGTTCAAGTGCATCGCAAACACTACCAAGGAATTATTTGACTGTAATGAGATCATTTAAGCAAACGAAAGTTGAGTTTCAACGAGTGACACAGGGTGATGATGAGGCCTTTCCTGTAATAGCGACATATGTCTCAGCAGCTTTAGGAGATCGAGATGTTAAATTCCATACGGCAGAGCATTTTCCAAAGGCAGAATGATGGGAACGAGTATAGCTCCTTCCACTGTTTCCAAATACGGACCCTGTTAATGCAGCTTTGATGTCCACTGTGGCTAACAGATTTAGTGTATGACTCACACAGCGCTGATGTACAGGAAGAAATATTTCGGATATGGAACCGGAGTCACTCGCAATTCCCTCAGTGGTCTCAGTTATGCCTTGTATAACGAAATCATCATCTGAATCATCATTGTCGTTGTTATCCAAATCGATTGTTTGATTGTTTTGACTGAACATCAAAAAGGTTTTCACCATGTTTGACGCATTGTCCGTTGTTACTTTTACAATTTTTTTTGCATCAAGTTTAAATTCACAATGTATATCGTGAATCATTTCAGCAATCCTGTCGTAAGAGTGCTTACCCTTAAATCTGCGACAAGCCAAAGCCGCACTTTCCCTCTGAAAACTTGCGTTTATCTGTGAAAGAAACATACATTTAAACAAGATATTAACAAAACAAAAATATTAACAAATTAATAAAAACTCGTTACACGAAAAAATTTTTATTTGTTCTTCTCTGTATCTAATCCACAAAGTCATATATAATTATACAAAATGATAAATATAATTTCTGATAATACTTTATCTTCAGTTAAAATTTGAATACAACAGATCGAAGTATTGCCGAATAACTGCCGATACAACAAATTTCATAAAACTTCATGAAAGAACCAGTACTCCTAGCATAACAAATCAAACGTAGCTTTCAGTTTCCATTATGCATTATTATAGATAAAGATAATAGGTATATAAACCTTACCCAGTGAGCAGTTATCCCAAGGAAACTTCTTTTCGATGACGACTAAATATCAGCTGTAGTACATACATACTTAGTTCGTTCCAAAGTTTCTGTCAGATGTTGTAGCATGGCTGTGTACTTGGTATCCACCTTTGACCGTAACGTCTTTCTTGTCATTATGGTAACAGAATTTGTCAGCTTATTGACACCTGAGAGATTAATTCATCAACAATATTAATAAAAATAATAATAAATATACCCCAACAACAATATAAATTAGATTAATTCGTTACTGAAAAATGAACATGTGAATAAATTAATGAATGCAGATTGCATAAATGAATATGAATAATCGGGTAAAGCGCTATATTACCACATATAAGGTTTTTAAACGCCCGATGTTCTACGATATCCATTGGAGACATAGTCTCCACAACGAAGGAAGTGATGAGATCATCTGCAACTTGTTGACCATTGCGAGAAAATGTGCTGCTCACGCTCAGAGGAAACTGCCGCTGCTTCTTCTGCATTGTAGTTATAGTAATGCCAGGTACTTCAGGTTGTACATTATTATTATCGATGTTATAAGGCCTTTTTCGTGGATTCTTGGACTACTTATTTTTATATTCCTTATATTCCTGTATGGAGTAACCTTTCGTCTGCATACAAAGAAAAAACCATATTTTTACTCTTAATAGTTAATACACCCGCAGATTAATATAAACTTTGTATTAGATCAACATAAAAACATATTGATCTATAACCTAGACCTATATACGATATATATATATATAAGGTTAATAATATTAATGAAAATGATGCAAAAATGCTTACCTTCAAGTGGTTCAAAAAATTCGTGGTTGAACCAATTCGACCTTTTATTCTATGCTTACAAGTTGTACATTCTCCTTGTACATTTTCGGATTCGGTCTGAATGATTTTGAAAAATGTCCCATCTAATATTAGGGGTATTGTTTTATTATTTAGATTAACGTTCATATCATTTGCATTTTCGTTTTCTCCGATATCATTATCCTCTTGATTGCTTGTCATTTTCAACTGCAAAACTGCGGACACAATACACTACACTGACTACACAGCCGATACAATGAGGTTATGTCAACGGAAACTTCCTGCGTCGGGTGTCAAAGAGATTCAAGTGGTACCCGTTTGACCACGTTAATATTGACCACGGTCCCGATTGACCACGTTGAGATTGACCACGTTGCGATTGACCACGTTGATATTGACCACGTTGATATTGATCACGGTCCCGATTGACCACTGTCCTGATTGACCACAGTCCCGATTGACCACGTTGATATTTACCATAGTTCCGATTGACCACGGTCCCGATTGACCACATTAATATTGACCACGGTCCCGATTGACCACGTTAATATTGACCACGGTCTCGATTGACCACGTTGATATTGACCACGGTCCCGATTGACCACGTTGATATTGACCACGGTCCCGATTGACCACGTTGATATTGACCACGGTCCCGATTGACCACGTTAATATTGACCACGGTCCCGATTGAAAAACCATGTAACACACACACACACACTTGCGGGGGGGTGCAAGGGGGGCCTTCGGCCCCCCCTTCCGCACCCCCTCCGCCAGTCAGGCACAATGGACCTCGCTTTACAACTTGCAAAGTACATGCCCTAGTAACGACATGTATTGATCCGTGGTCAATATTAACGTGGTCAATATTAACGTAGTCAATATTAATGTGGTCAATATTAACGTGGTCAATATCAACGTGGTCAATCGGGACCGTGGTCAATATTAACGTGGTCAGTCGGGACCGTGGTCAATATTAACGTGAACAATCGGGACCGTGGTCGATATTAACGTGGTCAATATCAACATGGTCAATCGGGACCGTGGTCAATATCAACGTGGTCAATCGGGTCCGTGGTCAATTTGAACCGTGGTCAATCGGGACCGTGGTCAATCGGAACCGTGGTAAATATCAACGTGGTCAATCGGGAGTGTGGTCAATCGGAACTGTGGTCAATATCAACGTGGTCAATCGCAACGTGGTCAATCGCAACGTGGTCAATATCAACGTGGTCAATCGCAACGTGGTCAATCGCAACGTGGTCAATCTCAACGTAGTCAATCGGGACCGTGGTCAATATCAACGTGGTCAAACGGGACGCTCCCAAGAGATTCATATGTCTGTCTCTCTCTCTGACATAGAAGAAATTGTGTTTCGGCCAATCACCGAACTTGATTCCTCTTATGCTCTTAGAAAAATCATTTACCCATTTTACAAATGGTTAAATGTATAGATATTTCCATTCCAAATGTAAAATGGAAATGGTTTACCAAAAAAGCATTTAAAATGGAAAATGGAAAATGCCATTTCCATTTTAAATACATATTTAAAATGGAACCATTTCAAATGTTACCCAGCCCTGCATATAATACCATTGCAAAAAAATATTTAGAAAAATTTGTTCTCGCATTATCACATTTATATGAATCCAAAATTCAAGTAATAAATATGCACAACTTGCTATATGTGGCTGATGTTGCAAAAAATTTTAATTATTGTTTAAGTAGAATAAGTTGCTTTCCCTTCGAAAATGTTCTTGGTGAGATTAAACGTACTCTTCGTACTCCTAATAAGCCATTATCACGAATATCGCAGATTACATGAGAAAGACATGGTTGTAAATAAAGAGATATCGGTTAGCTCCAATAAGATTTAAAAAAAAGTAATTCGAGGTTGTAGGATTTATATAAAACAAATACGATGGAATCTTATGACAATCGCAACAAAAAGAGGAGATAACATGGTACTTTTAGATAATGATATTATCATGAAAATTAAATCAATATATTGCGATAAGGATGATGATTCCCTTTCGAATATAATAATCGAAGGAGAAATTTGGAAAAAAAGAAATTATTTTATACATATCCATGTAAATCAAACTTGTTGAAAACGTGGCAAATTCCTTTAGAATGTGATAATATTGCTAAATATCTTTTAATACATGTGTCACATAAATTAGTTAGACTACAACTTTCCTTCGATTTACATAAACAAAATAGTATCTTTGTTATGCCCCTACTTCATTCACAAATTTAAGAATATTGTAAGGTTTACTTATTAAGAAAAAATATTTTTTTAAAATTATTATATATTGTTAATATCGTTTATTATATTTCATTTTTTATTTATATAAATTGATTCTCTATAATTTTCTATATAATGTAGTGTAAAATTAGAACCATATTTCTATAATAAATTGTTTCAGCGCCTTATAGTTCCTTGATCTTATTAAAACCTTGAGTTTTCAAACCAAAGCAATTTTAAAAAATACTTTAAAGATCTTACTAAGTGGGAACTAATAAATGTTTTTTAAAAATACAATATCTTCGAGAAATTCCTCCAAGGTTTTAGTACGAAGGTCTTATAATCTAATTAAAGTATTCTTAACAATTCCTTTTGAGGCCCTGTTAAGCAGACATTATTAAATCTTTATTTTTCTCAAATATTGTATCCTTAAGGAATCCTTTTTGGATCCTAGTAAGTTGGCTCTATTAAAATATGTATATATGCAGTTAAGGTTTCCTCATAAAACTCTAATAAGGCCCAAATCAGGTAATAGTAAGGCAATGGTTTTTAGGGTATCCGTAATATGTACTTATCGGGGCCTTTAGTTTTCTAGGGAAATCCTTAAAAATTTTCTACGCTGGCTCTTACAGTTGTGCGAGTTCGCAGAAGTGCGGTTTCCCATACAATCGAAAGACTTAGAATATCATTGGTGATAAGTGATATTCAGTGTCAAGTGAATTAACATCACAATCAACATTACAACAACTGAGCGAATCTCCGAGCCACCCTTTCCGCACAGCCGAGTCCACGAGATAGACCTTGGTTCGCTTATCCAACGAAATTTTTTAATTCGTCATCTTTGCACACAACGAGTAGTGAGTCCACTAAATTTTTTTTTCTTTTCTTGTTTTTTTTCTCTTATATCATTTCCTCATCCTCCTGTCGTAACCCGACCAATCTCTAAATATATTAAAAGATAAAACCATAAAGTAAAACAGAAAAGATTAAGAAAGAGCTGAGTAAAGCAATGCATTAAAATTAGAAAAGAGATCAAGGAAAGATAATTAAGAAAGAGTAAAGTAATAAAAGATTATTAATAAAATAAAAGTTAGATACGTGACTAAAGAGAAGGAAGTCACGGTCAAGTTCTCGGAAGCTGAGTAAGCAGCTGACGAGACAGCTGACGAGCGGAGCACGAGACATGCTCCGGTCAGGGACACCACACTCCTCCCTACTCAACGACCTAATTGATTAAGATATATAATAAGCGCGAGATGCACCGAAAGAGACGACTCGCTCGCTACTCGCTCGCATGTATCGATAGTATCGAAGTACCGTACGTATCGCGCCCGACTATTATAATCGCGATTAAGTGAAAGTGTACGAAAGAATCTGTGAAATATATCAATTTATACCTAACGTTCGGGAGTGTCTTATTTCGAGCGTGGATCCTAATCCTTTTGGCGTATAAATCCCTAAAGACCTCTTCCTTAGCGGCTAGAGGCACAACATTAATTGGTGGCAGCGGTGGGATACGCCAGCTCTAACAAGATCGACACCGGCAAAGGTCCACAACCACGTGGAAGAAAAATTCCGTGGAATCGACAGAACGAGAGACAGAAAAGGAAACTCCGTCAAACGGTCAACAACTACAACCGAGGAAAAGGAAGTCCATCAGGAACTTCGAGTCACCCGGTACATCGAGGCAACAACGATAAACGGAACCTGAGAAGGCGCACCGACCTATCTCAACAGCACGCGACGATCGACGCCCGACGACCGACACCGAACGAGAGACAATGTTGCTCATCGTATTATTGTAAGTCGAACAATTAAAAATTTGTAAACGCGTGAATGTCGGAAAACCGAAACGCGCAACAAAAAAACGTAGCGAATAAATCGTGGCTATTTAGCGAACCAGCAAATAGAGCCATTAGAAATAGCGCAGTAAGCCCTATAAGAGTAGCAGTAGAAGCACTCCGGGATATACGCGATAACGTACGAAGAAATCTAAAGGCATTAAATTCAAGCGAGAATTTGTCCGAACCAGAACTCGGAGCAAACGTTGTAATCGAACGCGAATTTTCATTCGGCGAATTAGACAACAGTTTAATAGCGAATAATATAGAACTAGATGTTGATGTCGAATCATCAATAAGCGCGTCTAGTAGACTAACACACCGCCGCGAATTCTCACTAACGTCATACGATTCAAGTATCTTTGACCCCGACGAAATCTATCGTACTCGAGACATGTATAACTCAAACGCTTCCGCATCGCAACCCATCACATCGGAAGATATCGATGAGGGAATTAAGCGATTACAAGAAGAAGCAAATAGAAACGCGACACAATCAAACGCGCAAGCACAATACAAACCGCAAAAAGAAACGGACGAAGCAGCCGACGACTTTAGGGACATATTGCAGGAAATGAAAGAGGAAATGAGACGGGAAATTAGAAGTATGCATGCCGAGATATACGATTTAAGAATGAGAGGACCGCAACCCCGACAAAACAATGAGCATAGAACTCCGCCGGGAGAAAGAACCGAACCCGCGTACGAGTCCACACTCGAAGATGTATGACATCGAAGAGGACGCGGATTTCTACCATTAAAAGAGGCTCGCGGAATGATTCCGGAATTCGACGGATTGCCAAATAAATTACAAGAATTTCTAAGTGCGACTACATATGCAGTAGAACATATCGACCCGGTAGATGAAGTAACGCTATTAGGAGCAGTATTATGCACGAAATTAAAAGGCAGAGCGATGCTAGACTTTCAAACGCGTAAAATTCGAGATTTCGCACAGTTGAAATGAGGATTAGAGGTCTGTTACGCAAGTAAAAAGAGTACGACCCATCTACAAATTGAATTTAACACGCTAAAACAGAAAAACGGAGAAAGCGCGCGAACTTACGGACTTAGAGCCGACAAACTAGCCATGGAGTTATACGAATCGATGATGGAAGGACGTCATCATACAGTAGATAATAAACGCGCAATCATGGAAATAATACAGTAACAAGCCTTAGAAAATTTTCAAATAGGATTGCAAGACGAAATTAAAACAATTGTTCGATCGCGAGGATATGCTACGTTGCAAGAAGCAATAGCAGCGGCCAGCGCGGAAGAAAAGGTTAAAGGACCGTCCGCGACCGGCACGCGAAGCAAAATCAATTTTACACCGACCTATAAACAGGAAAATCAAATGAGTGTGAAATGTCAAAAATGCGGAAAAACCGGGCATTACGGTCGAGATTGTCGATTGAACTAGCCGATACGCGAATCGATTTTCATTGCCGAAACCCGATAGACAACCCCGCGTAAATACGATAAATAAATATTGCAATTATTGTAAAAAATCCGGACATGATCGCGAAGAATGTTGGTTATTATACGGACGACCCAATAGAGATCAACCGAGCCGAACCAAACAATATAATTCGCGACCGGAAAATAAAAATCGTAGGAGCAACGAGCAAGGAAAAAAGAAATTTAACTCCGCGCACAGCAGTGACGAGGAAGACAAGGAAGAAACGAAGCAACGACGACCCGCAATCGAATATCGCGTTACACACGTGAAGCGTGCCCCGCGAACGCATACAGGATTAGACTTAGTCGCTTTACCTATGCGAGAATCGAAAAAAGGAAAAATAAATTTATTGTTCGACATGGGAGCCGCTATATCACTAATTAAAGTAAAGCATTTAAAAGACGAAACGCTAATAACAGAAGATAAAATAGCGCTTACAGGAGTAACAGGACATAAAGTATATACGATAGGAAGAATCAACGCCACAATAAATTTAAACGACGGTAGAGTGAAACATAAAATGTACGTCGTAAAAGATGATTTTCCGATCGAATACGACGGAATATTAGGAGTAGACTTCCTGAAGAAACAAGGAGCCAGTTGCAATTACTCGAAGAAACAATTGAGAATCGGACGGAATACTTTGAAATTATATCCGTATCAGAGAACCACATTGCAACTCCGTAGTGAAACAATAATACAAGTAGCTACGAATAAAAATATGATAGGCATCATTCAGGCAGAAGAAGCCGCACCAGGAGTATTTATAGGAAGCTGCCTGATCGAACCACAAAATTATCTATGTCCCGCAAATGTAATAAACACAACGGATAACATAATCGAAATGTTAATGCCGCAAGTAACAATTGAAGAAATCGCACAAGAAAACACGGTGGAAATAAACGCCACACAAGCGAAAAAAGGAGAAGATGACATCCCGCGTACCGAAAAGGTAACGAGCCCTTCGAATCGACCATTTAAATAAGGAAGAATTAAAAGCAATAAAAGAGATATGCGAAAATTACAGCGACATATTCCACATCGAAGGAGAACCACTGACTTGCACCAACACAATCGCGCATAAGATTGCAACGCAAGCAGATAGCTCACCGGTCAATGTACGGCCTTACCGCCTGCCGGAGAAGCATAAAGAAGAAGTAAATCGACAAGTCCGAGAAATGTTAAAAAATGGAATAATCAGATCAAGCATAAGCCAATGGAACGCACCGTTATTGGTAGTCCCTAAGAAAGCTGATGCGTCAGAAAAACCTCGATATAAATCCGATGTGCAAACCGAAAATAATTCAAGAGCACATCTACGGCACCGCAAGCGAATCAAATGTAACAGTAGAGATAGAAACCGACACCACAATAATTAATACTGCGATGCTAAAATAAAGTAGATATAAAAAACAATTGTAAAATGCGAAAAATGTATAGCGAAAGATATGTAGACGAAAATTCACGTATAGTTAATTTTCTTTTTCCAAAGGGGGAGGGATGTCGTAACCCGACCAATCTCTAATTATATTAAAAGATAAAACAATAAAGTAAAATGGAAAAGATTAAGAACGAGCTGAGTAAAGCAATGCATTAAAATTAGAAAAGAAATCAAGGAAAGATAATTAAGAAAGAGTAAAGTAATAAAAGATTATTAATAAAATAAAAGTTAGATACGTGACTAAAGAGAAGGAAGTCACGGTCAAGTTCTCGGAAGCTGAGTAAGCAGCTGACGAGCGGAGCACGAGACATGCTCCGGTCAGGGACACCACACTCCTCCCTACTCAACGACCTAATTGATTAAGATATATAATAAGCGCGAGATGCACCGAAAGAGACGACTCGCTCGCTACTCGCTCGCATATATCGATAGTATCGAAGTACCGTACGTATCGCGCCCGACTATTATAATCGCGATTAAGTGAAAGTGTACGAAAGAATCTGTGAAATATATCAATTTATACCTAACGTTCGGGAGTGTCTTATTTCGAGCGTGGATCCTAATCCTTTGGGCGTATAAATCCCTAAAGACCTCTTCCTTAACGGCTAGAGGCACAACACTCCTTTCCTTCCTCCCAAAGGAAACAGTTTGTTGCTAATAATTCGCATCTTTAATTAGTATCCATACATAAATATTTATTAGTTGTATTATTAAATTATCTCTGCTTATTAAACATTTGTATCTCCTCTCCTTTGAACCTTTTCCCTTTTGCGAGTCCTTAAGTTTGATTAGCCGAGATCTTGATAACTGTCAAGATTAGCATTCATGCTTATTTGCTAGACTCGAGCGAACCTTCTTTCCTTTTCGCGAGTCCTTAAGTTTGATTAGCCGAGATCTTGATAACCGTCAAGATTGGCATTTTCGCTTATTACTAGACTCAAGTAATCTTTTCCCTTTCGCGAGTCCTTAAGTTTGATTAGCCGAGATCTTGATAACTGTCAAGATTGGCATTCATGCTTATTTGCTAGACTCAAGCGAACCTTCTTTCCCTTTCGCGAGTCCTTAAGTTTGATTAGCCGAGATCTTGATAACTGTCAAGATTAGCATTCTCGCTTATTGCTAGACTCAAGTAATCTTTTTCCTTTCGCGGGTCCCCAAGTGTGATTAGCCGAGATCTTGACGTAATGTCATGGTTGGCATTCATGCTTAACCACCAGACCTGAAGGAAAACCTTCTTCCATCATTTCTATAGTAACCCCCATTATTGTCGTTTCTATATTAAATTTTTTTTATTAAGATTTGTTTTATATAAAAAAAATAAAATTTCATTTTATTTTATTTATTTTATTTTTCTGATTCCTTTACAAATAATTCTCGAACTGTTTTTTTTAATTAACAGATAAATCTTTACTAATCCTGATATATGTTTCTTAGTAGAAATCACGAAACAAACCTTCAAACCTATGTCTGCGAAATGTTTTAAAGTCTTGGCGAAAACCGCGAAGAATAGGAAAGAATCAAACGATACGGAAACTTCTGGCTCGGGGGTCCGCGAATTAATAATTTTTTTATCCTCATCATTCTATTCACACTTTTATTTCATGTAATTTTCCTAAAACTATTTATTGTAAATTTCCAACCGGAATTTAAATTTTAGTTTCCCCGTTTAATTCCGGTTGATGTCTTCCGTATTTATTGTAACACCCGCGACAACATAATTTTCCTTTACCTACACTCACGCACACGAACACAATTACACATTAGAATTTAAGAAAATGTATTTTATAAATAAGATTTCGTAAATCGAATTAAATGTTCCTTTAATAAATTTTATCTTTTTCAAAAATCATTTATTTTCATTTTCTTGAATAAATGTAACTTTAAATTTTAAATTCGAGTAATTCATTAACCCGACCTCCTTCCTGTTATTCGAAATCGCACAAGGTCCCGTCCCGGGTAATAAGGATTCAGTTCCTTTACCAGAAAAGGGACCGCCGAGCGAATGGCCTTTCGATAGAGTAAGAACGACCCTTCCGGTCGTTGATCTATCTGGGGCCCTGGTCTGTTCGTTCGGCTCTAGGACACGCATCGTCTAGCGTTTGTCTAGAGGTAAGTAGGTTACGCCCTCCCGCTGACTCTTCCTTTCATTGAGTCTGGACGTAACAGATGTGTTGGGAAAGTTTTCTTTTAAATAAAGTAATTAAATTAATCTTAAAAATTTTACTAACAGTAATGTGCACCAAAAATTTCTTTTAAAGGTTTGAAAATCCTAATAATATACTATATTTAAAAAAAAAAAACTTTTCCATTACATCATATACCATAATATTAACATGATACAGTACATAAAAATAGCCCTTTTCCACAACTTTGACCTTGAATTTTCCAACATTATGACGTGATGGAGCATTTTTGAAACCGGCATCGTATTCAGCATAAAAAACTATAAGAAGTGATATTTTATATTTCTGAGTTCGAAAAAAGCAATTTTTTCTAAAACTGTTATTAACAATATTATGTATTCTGTTTAATAATAGTGACTTGTTATCGAAAAGTGAAATAGCATATATAAATGAGTTAGTAGAGTCAATAAATAATGGATTGATTTGGAGATGGAATGAAAATAAATTAGTAGTACCTCAATGCGAAGATATTGAAGATAAACAATTAGAAGAATCAACTTCTGGATTAGATTGGCTAGCCAATCATTTTTATGAGAATGCGCTATTATCTTTATATGTGATTAATAGTTTTCTTTAACATATAAAACTTTTTAGGAACAACAATGAAGAAATGATGAATGATACACTACACGATTTAACAGAGAAAACCAATTTCGATGATTTTAAACTGTATGAACAAAACTTCTTAGTTCATTCTCCAATAAAGCGTAATTAATTTTTTAAATTTAAATTTAATATTATTCAAACAAGTAAATTTCAATTAACATTGACCTTAAAATATTTTAATTGTTTTAGATTCTCAAAATAATAGTGAATTTTCTGACTCACACAGTGAATATATTCCATCTGAACATTCATCTAACAATGAGAAAGATGATGAACATGTCTCAAATACATCTGGAAATAAAATTTTAAGAAAAAGTAATTCTTTCAATAATTCCGTTAATTCAGGATTAAATATTTCATTAACAAGCAATATTTACGGCAAATCATCGCGCAATGATGAAGAAATGTATATTGAATCAGCTCCATCAAAAGGATCTAAGCGTATTTTTAGAAAACATTTCTGCTTATTTTGCAAAACATGGCAATCAAAAATTATTCGGCATTTAGAGGGAAAACATAAAGATGAAAAATGAGAAAATATTTTAGTAACTTACCAAAACAATGTAACGAAAGAAGAAATTTGATTAACATGTTGCAAAAAGAAGGAGATTTTTATTACAATATTAGCAATGACATAAATAATGGTGAATTGATAATATGCAGAAGACCTGCTGAAAAATGTAAAAACACTGCGCGAGGTTATATTGCTTGTCCAAAATGTAAAGGATTCTTCAATAAACTAAATTTAAGGCACCATACAGTACATTGCATTGATCAAAAACGTAAAGCTTGTCATGTTCTTAGTCGGCAAATCATGGGTAGATTCGCAAGCGAGGCCGACAATGTTTTACGCCAAATAGTAATGCCACGATGTCGTGACGTCAAAATAACGCGTCTTATTCGTTATGATCAATTAATTATGGAACATGGAAATAAACTTTGTCTAAAATATCCATCTCCGCACCATCATGATATGATACGACAGCGATTGAGGCAACTTGGTCGCTTCCTTCTAGAAATTAAACAGCATTGTCAAGATATAGATGATTTATCGTCAGTTTATCATCCAAAATATTATAGAATATGCATTGACGTCATAAACGTTCTTGCTGGTTCTGATTCTTCAACAAAGACTTATAAAATTCCATCATTAGCAACCTCATTGGGCACATTATTAAAAACTACAGGAAAAACGCTAATTTCTTTGACAATATTCGAAGATAATGTTGTAAAATAAAAACAGGTAGAAAATTTTTTAACGTTGTTAAATAATGAATATGGCCCAGCAGTCAATAAAGTTGCCTTAGAAACGCAACAGCAACTAAAAAGAAAAAAGAAAGTTATTCTTCCTTCCATTGACGACATTAAGAAATTGGACAAATTTTTGAAAATGCAACGTACTACAGCTTTGAATAATCTAAAACGAAAGTTTTCATTTAAAGACTGGCTCAAGCTTTCTGAAAGTACATTAATATCAATACAGCTATTTAATAGACGAAGAGCAGGAGAAATGGAAAGGACCTTAATTAAAGATTATAAAAATTATCAATAAATTGATCCAGAGACGAATATGGATGGGTTTAATGCACTTTCCTTTGAATGCCAAAAAATAGCGATGGAATATGTGCGGTTTACAATACATGGAAAGCTGAGCCGTACTGTATCTGTTTTATTGGATTCTGAATTACAAAAATGTGTAGAACTAATTCTTCAATACAGAAGAAAAGCTGGTGTTAGCTTATCAATTCCTTATGTTTTTGGTATTCCCAATATGGATTCTCGTAAACATGCATACTTGAAAGCATGTGATCTAATGCGCAGATTTTCAATTGAATGTGGAGTTAATCAGCCTGAAACTTTACGAGGTACTACTCTGCGTAAACATGTAGCAACATTAGGAGTCAACTTAAACTTAACGGATATGAAAATTACGGATCTTGTTAATTTCATGGGACATGAGGACAAAATTCATCGTGAATATTATATTAGGTGTACAAATAAGTTTCCGCCGTTTGACAAAAGTTGGCGCCACCAGTAAGTTATGGTTAAAATTGTCAGATGTAAAACGTTCTTATCGTAAGATTGGACATCAGTCAATAACATAACCTTAAAATATTAGTGATTTTTTATCAGTATAATATATTCTTTTGTGTGCGAAAATGTCGAGTTTTGAGCCGAATAAGCGTCATTTGCGGGAACTTTTGATTTACTTCTTCAATTTGAAGAAATCTGCAACTGAGGCGTATCGATTGCTTGTAGAAGCATATGGTGAGGCTGCCTTAAGTGAGAGAAGTTGTCGTGAGTGGTTTCAAAAGTTTAAGAACGGTGAATTTGACATCGAAGACAAAGAACGTAGCGGAAGGCCGAAAGTGTATAAAGACGCGGAATTGGAAGCATTATTGGATCAAGATTCGTGCCAAACGCAAGAAAAACTTGCACTTACATTGGGAGTGACTCAACAAGCAATTTCACATCGGTTGAAATCATTGGGATTGATTCAAAAACAAGGAAATTGGGTTCCATATGAACTGACGCCGATTGTTCACATGTGAAATGCTGCTTGCCAGGCATAAACGAAAGGGTTTTCAAATAGTCACTGGTGATGAAAAATGGATCCACTATGATAATCCAAAAAGGAAGAAATCATGGGGACCACCTGGCTTCAACATCTACAGCTAAGCCAAATATTCATGGAAAAAAACTCTTGTTATGCATTTGGTGGGATCAGCTTGGTGTCATGTATTATGAGTTGCTCAAACCGAACGAAACCATTACTGGGGCTGTCTATCGAACACAATTGATGAGATTGAGTCGAGCAGTCAAGAAAAAGCGCGCCCACTACTCAAGACACGACAAAGTTATTCTCCTGCATGATAATGCTCGTCCACATGTTGCGGCACCGGTCAAAAGCTATTTGGAAACACTCAATTGGGAAGTTTTACCCCACCCGCCGTATTCACCAGACATTGCTCCTTCTGATTTCCACATGTTTAGATCGATGGCGCATGGCCTGTCTGAGCAACACTTCACATCATATGAAGATACCAAAAATTGGGTCGATTCGTGGATAGCCTCAAAAGATGAAGCATTCTTCCGACGCGGTATCCGTATGCTGCCAGAAAGATGGGAAAAAGTAGTGGCAAGCGATGGACAATACTTCAAATAAAACATTAGGTTCCGTTCTTTCACAATAAATGCCCAATTTTTGATAAAAAACGGTGGAAACTTATTTGTACACCTAATAGAATTCCAGTAGTTCATCGAGAAATTTTACGAATGTCCAGATTATTACAATCTGCAAGTGGCAAAAATGGAAATGAAAATAATCCCAATGATAAGGAAGAAAGTGATAAAGATATAAATAATGCTTTTGAAAACGATATGATTCCAAGTACTTTAAATTGTGGTAAGTATTTTATGCATTTCTTAAACAAGGTAATTATAAAAGATCTAAAATATTACACAGAAACTTACAAATAAAAATTAACTTTTACTTTAAAAAGATTTAGAGTTCTATATTAATATTTATATAATCGTGAGTTATTAATAAATCTTATTTGTCAACAAATTATTAATAAACTTATGAAATATTATTAAATAAGATTCATCTTTTTTTATTTTTATCTATTTTACATTATATTTTTATATCACAAAATTGATGAGATAAGAAATCAAGGAAGAAAATACAACAAAATTTGTCTTTTGATAGCCATAATATTGTACAAATATGATTAATAATAGAACAATTAACGTAAGATAGATTTATATGTTTTTATTATTGTTTTTTTATTGTTAGTTTTTATTATTATAACATTTTAGATTCGAATGTTTTTTATTCAAGCGACAGTGACACTGATACAAAAAAATACTTCTCTCAGAAAAGAAAACGTTCTAGTAAGTTTTATAAAAAATACGATGTAAGAATTGATATTGTTAAATATATTTTGGTAATTATGTATATTAAGGTCCCACCACCGCAGGATAATGATGTTGACATATGTTGTCAAGGTCATGACCCTGATCAACATTCCGAAGGTTTTAGCCGGCGGTCGTTGTTTATTAAAAAAAAATTAACAAATAAAGTTTGAGAAGTATACCATGTAATTTTCGAACAACATGTATAAAAAAATAGTGAGTTTGACCTTGACATAACGAAACTCGTGTTGTAAAGTATATGCGTGGACGCAGTGGGTTCCGCCCCCCCTACGGGGGGGCTCCACTTCCGGAAGATATAACCTAACCCAAACCAAATTTTAGTTTTAAATCAAAAATAGGTTTGGGTTAGGTTATATCTTCCGGAAGTGGAGCTCCCCCGTAGGGGGGCGGAACCCACTGCGTCCACGCATATACTTTACAACACGAGTTTCGTTATGTCAAGGTCAAACTCACTATTCTTTTATACATGTTGTTCGAAAATTACGTGAGATACTTCTCAAACTTTATTTGTTAATAACTTTTGAATAAACAACGACCGCCGGCTAAAACCTTCGGAATGTTGATCAGGGTCATGACCTTGACAACATACGTCAACATCACTATCCTGCGGGGGTGGGGTCTTAATATGCATAATTACCACTTTTGAACAAACAACGACCGCCGGCTAAAACCTTCGGAATGTTGATCAGGGTCATGACCTTGACAACATATGTCAACATCATTATCCTGCGGGGATGGGATCTTAATATGCATAATTACCTATATTTTTTGTTCTTTATTTTATTTATTAATGTTTTCTATTTTTTACTTTGTTAGCATCACCATATGGGAAATGTACAAGAGTACATTGGAATGAAACCGAAAAGAGATTGTATTGGATTCCTTCGGAAGTTATATCCCGGAAAACAGGTTACCATTGTTGCACGAAATTCAAGAATTAATTAAGAAGAATTCAATCGCTTTGAAACGCAGAACTGCTGTTATGATAAAAGCGTGGCTAATTAATCAAAAGCAGAAGCAAAGATTTTTGAAATCCTAATGGTTTTTTATTTTTAGCTATACTTGATTTATTCGACATTTGACATGTGCACAAAAGGATTAAAAATAAAATATTTAAAATGTTCTTACATCGTAAAATATATCAATATATTTAATTTTTATTTTAAAGAATTATATATTTGTTCTACAGTTAAAGCTTTTTATTTTTTTATTTAAGCATTTTTTTAAAGATATATTTAGAAAGTAGTATGCATTCAAATATTAATATATGTAGATCCGTATTTATGTTAGTTTTCCTTATCTTCTTAATGTCAATTATAATTGATCAACAAATATTAGTAATCACAAATAACAATATGTTTTTGTTGCAATCTAATAAAAATTTAGTAATTTTTTTTGAAATATAGTGTTAGCTAGTGCTAAACAATTATTCTACTAAATTTATATCTATAAATATAAGCAAATACAAAGAAAGAATGTTATATCTCAAGAATGTTATGTTATGTTTAATATAAAGAATATAATTTTATTATCAACTCTGTTGGCGATAAATATCGCAAGCCGTGCGACCCGCAATGAGCGTACACTGGCGCCCTATTGGTGGCGCTGTGTCATACACGGGATGGGCCGTGCGACCCGCTATGAACATCCACTGGCGCCCTATTGGTGGCGCTGTGTCATACATGAGAGGGCGTGACCTACATCCGGTCCAAAGTCCTGTGAGCACGGCAATCTATATCCTTTCTTTACTTTCGCTAAAACCGGCGCCTGTGTTGCACACATCGTTTCTTTTCTATTGGTCGATTGTCGTATTGATTATAGTGCAATAAAATCGTCATTAATTAGTTCGGGCGTAATTTAATGATCATAACCGCCTTCCCCTGTTCTATCAGGTTATGGGTCCAGGCACTAAAAGCGACAGAGTGGCACCCGTCTGACCACGTTAATATTGACCACGGTCCCAATTGACCACGTTGAGATTGACCACGTTGCGATTGACCACGTTGATATTGACCACGGTCCCGATTGACCACGTTAATATTGACCACGGTCCCGATCGACCACATTGATATTGACCACGTTGATATTGACCACGGTCCCGACTGACCACGTTGATATTGACCACGGTCCCGATTGAAAAACCATGTAACACACACACACACATGCGGGGGGAGGGGGGTGCAAGGGGGGCCTTCGGCCCCCCTCCCGCACTCCCCTCCGCCAGTCAGGCACAATGGACCTCGCTTTACAACTTGCAAAGTACATGCCCTAGTAACGACATGTATTGATCCGTGGTCAATCGGAACCGTGGTCAATATTAACGTGGTCAATATTAACGTGGTCAATATCAACGTGGTCAATCTCAACGTGGTCAATCGGGACCGTGGTCAATATCAACGTGGTCAAACGGGACGCTCCCGAAGCGACATTGACCATCGAAACGCGATACAATACGAGCATCGTTGTGCGCGTAAAATCGTCGGCCATATTGTGTTCTTTTTCTTTCGTAGCACGGATCGACAAGACAGAGGACAGACAAAAAATCTATTCCTCCCGCGTAAATAATGAGTGCGAATAGTGTCGTACGTATCGAAGCGCTCGGGCGCGACAATTATGATACGTGGAAGTTGCAAATGCGTGCGCTGTTAATAAAGAACGACGCCTGGGGTTATGTGAGTGGCGAGGTGGTGAAACCCGAACCAACGCAAGTTAACGCTGCTGAAGTACGCGATTGGATCATCAAGGACGAGAAAGCCAAGTCGGATTTGATCCTATCTATAGGGGCGAGTCAGTTGAAGCTGGTGAAAAATTGCGCAACGTCACGTGAGTTATGGCTAAAACTGGAAAACACGTTTCAATCAAAAGGGTCCGCCCGTAAAGCCACGCTATTAAAGAGTCTCACTCTGCAAAAGATGAGCGAAGACGGTGACGTACGTGAACATTTACACGATTTTCTAGATACAGTGGACAAACTCTCCGAGATGGACGTCGTCATCAATCCTGATCAGCTCGCAATAATGATGTTATATAGTTTGCCCTCGAATTTCGAGAACTTCAGAGTCGCTATCGAGAGTCGTGACGAATTTCCAAAGCCTGAGATTCTACGCACTCAAATAGTTGAGGAGTTTGATGCGAGGAAAAATACAGCGACGTCAAATCAATCGCAGGACGCCATGTTCGTGAACAAAAAGAAATGGAATAAGCAAAAAGGAAACACTGTCAAAAAGGAGGTCCAGAAAAAGGATAAGTCGTTCAAATATAAGTGTTTCAAGTGTCATGGAAGGGGGCATAAGGCCTCCGAATGTCCATCCCAGAAAACGGGCGACAAGGAATCCTCTTGCCTGTCTCATATGTCGACGGAAGGCGCAGCTGACGTGTGCCAAATCGCGGATAGTATCGATAAGAGCATGTGGTGCCTCGATAGTGGATATACGTCGCACATCTGTAAAGACATTAACTTATTCACCGAGATAAATAAAGACGAATCGAGCAAGTTGAAGTTGGCTAGCGATGCATCTGCAGAGATTAAAGCAAAAGGTATAGCGACGATCGCGACGACGGTTAATGGAAAGAAGAGCAACGTAATCCTGAATGAGACGTTACACGTTCCGAAACTGAGGATGAACTTGCTATCGGTCTCAAAGATGGCAGATAAGGGCTATAGAGTTGTGTTCGACAAACAGAAGGCCGCGGTTACCGACCAAAAGGGAAACACAAGACTAATTGCGAAACGGACCGGCGATCTCTACCTCATCGAGGGGGCGCCACTTAACAGTTGCCAGAACGCCGAGGGGAGAACATCATTTCGTGCGAGAAGCCGTTAAGGAGAAGTTAGTGCTCATCCAGCACGTGCCCTCCGACGAGATGGCGGCGGACATTCTTACCAAGGGATTACCAAGGGGAAGACACGAGAATTGCGTTCGACTCCTTGGATTCAAATCCATCCGTTAAATGAGGTTTACTCCTCATTGCGTTTCGAGGGGAAGTGTTGGCGATAAATACCGCAAGCCGTGCGACCCGCAATGAGCGTACACTGGCGCCCTATTGGTGGCGCTGTGTCATACACGGGATGGGCCGTGCGATCCGCTATGAACGTCCACTGGCGCCCTATTGGTGGCGCTGTGTCATACACGACAGGGCGCGACCTACATCCGGTCCAAAGTCCTGTGAGCACGGCGATCTATATTCTTTGTTTACTTTCGCTAAAACTGGCGCCTGTGTTGCACACATCGTTTCTTTTCTATTGGTGTCGATTGTCGTATTGATTATAGTGCAATGAAATTGTAACAATGCACCCTCCATTGTGACCCATTGTTACCCGGCAGTAGACCGCCGGAAGTCTGCCGCCCGGCGAACACCGGCCGGGCAAGGGCAGAGGCGCCGAGCGCCCATTTTTAAACGTAAAATACAACGTTGCGATAAACAACCGTACGGCCGTTATACGGCCGCCGAGATTCGGAAAGCCGAATACCGCCGAGCGCTGTCGTGAACGCCCGTGCGACGGGTGTCGACCCGTCGAAACGCCGCGCCGTTTCGCCCAGGGGAGGTGACATATTACCGAATTACCTGCCGAAAAACAATACATCATTATCCCCCCACCCAGGGGCGAACGACGCGGGTACCGTTAATCGCTCGGGTATATAACCGCAGCCTTTTTAGATCCCGGCACCAGAATCGTACCAGAAACGAATCCGCTCGAGCTGTACGCTCGAGACTTTCTTGATCCGATCCTAATAAATCGCAAACACGACGGAACGTGAGGTTGACGAGTTCGCAGCCTCCGCCGAGCATTTTTGGCTTCCGAACCGCTTTACGATCCTTCGCAATCCGAGATCGCTTCTCTCGAGAGTTTTCGAGAACCGATCTAAATTCCGACCGATCCGACCATACGAACCGTGGGCTGGCGAGTTCGCCATCCCGTTGAGTTTTCTCAACACCGTTTGGTCAACTCCGTACTCCGCGTGCGAAACAAGGGACAGCGAGTTCGCTGCCCGTTCGAGATTTCTCGATATCGCACGCATCCCATAACATCTGGGAATACGCGATATAAATAGTACCGTATACGCATAAGAAATCGTCTCGGCGATTTAAACCGATTCACACGTTTTTGTGAACCACGCGCCGTCACAACAAACCGACCACGCGCCCCGCGCCGCCTACCTGGCGTGTTTATATCCGCGTTGCGTATACTACATCGAATCTCATTGTAAAGATCGCGCAATTCATAACAGCCGCGCCCCGTCAATAACGCATTACTATCCGCCGCGCGCCCGCTCCGCGGGGCAGTTCTGTATTATTATTCCGCGCCGATAGAGGCCTAATAAATTAACAGTTCTTTATAATTTATTTACATCGTGTGTCTCAATACTTTCTACGAGCCCTGATCACCACCGAGCGAATCCGCGAGCTCATAAAAAGTACACCCGTTACAAAATCGTCATTAATTAGTTCGTGCGTAATTTAATGGTCATAACCGCCTTCCCCTGTTCTATCAAACTCCGATATTTACTATATTTTTTAAATCAATTGTCAAAACAAATATAATATTATAAATGTAGGATAATTATCTCAAAATCTATTCTTTATTATCTCCCTATTATGTGCCCTTTTTATTTTTTTGTGTTCTTCCTATATTAGTGCTTTGCAATTATAAGACTTAGGGGAGTAATTTAATTTTTTAAGTTACGGAGACTTACATGAGAGTTGCTATAATTGTTAGAAGAATTATTTAAAAAAATATTATTATATTGTAGTATTTGTAATTTATACCTATAATATTTCCACAATTATTTAAAATCTTTTTTACACGTTTATATTATTTCAGGTTTTGTATTAATTTTTTTCTCGAATTCCATCATATCATTTGTAGAATAATCTTTTATAATTAATAGCTTCAGCATTTCATCTTTGTAGCCGCGCCTTCGATTTACACGTCCACATTAACAGAATTTAT
The DNA here is from genome assembly GCA_009859135.1 of Formica selysi. NCBI lineage: Eukaryota > Metazoa > Arthropoda > Insecta > Hymenoptera > Formicidae > Formica > Formica selysi. The sequence continues at coordinate 37,228 of CM020831.1, forward strand.
TTGTTTCGCCGATCAGGGAGACAGGACGTAAATGATTTGAGCGGGTTTAGTTTGTGGAAAAGTGTTTATTCCTTTCCACACCAACTCCCGGACCGTCTTAGGTAATCGCATGCGACAGCAAGATATAATCGGACACGCGAATTATCGTTCTAACTATAATTATATGAGCGTTAGACTTTCGATGTGCTCCCGGTGAAGGCTTGCGACGAAGTCTGGACGAAAAGCCCTTCTTTCCGATTCACGGACAATAGTCCCGGTCGATACATGTACCACAAAAAACGGAATTTTGATCGTTCGATTCCGAGAGCCAATCGGCGATCGACAACGAGGTGTTTGTCAGAATCGAACGATACGAAGAAACCACAAAAACGGAATGAAAACAAGGCTTCGATCATAACGTCTCGCTTTAGAACGTTCGAGAAGCAAAATTAATAAAATAATTTATAAAACTCTTACTTTCTCGAACAATCTTATATTTAAATATTATACATTCGAACAATCAATTTAAAATGAACTTTTTTCCAGCAATTAGCGATAATTAATTTTTTGGTTGCAATGTGTTAAAATTTCAATGTGTGATAAGGAATTTTTAATTAAAAAAGAATCTCTGCCGACATTTTATAAAACAGATTCGTGTACTTGTAATATTTAAAAATATAAAAAATGCACAAAGAACTATATTTCTCTTAAAAAATATTTCTATAATTTGAACTATATATATATATATATATATATATATATATATATATATATATAATATATATAATCTATCCTAAACACCATCACATACTTAATATTACAATACTTTGTAAATATCTCTGAAATAGTTACAAATCAATAAATAAACATTAATATTGCACTTTTCTCAATTTTGTCCATTATTTATATCGTCGTTTTTACATTTTGTAATTTTCTCAGACATTCTTATTTATTATTTTCGCATACATTTATTTGTAAATATATATCAACGAAATAGGGATGTTACACATTTATTCCTTTAGAGATATTAACATGTCCCATAAATTTGTTATTTTTGTATAATTTTTTATGGTACGTATTGATATGATTTTTTTAAATATGTGTCACTAACTATTTTTGTTAATATATTATTACATTGCTACCTAATGGTAAAAAACAACATATTGTAAAAAAATTACTTTTTTTTTTATTTTGGTTTTATCTTTTCACCTTTTACTTTATCTTGTTTACTTTATTTTTCACCAACATAATTTTGTTATAAATCTTATTAATTTTACTATAAATGTTATAAAAAAAATTAAGGGCATTGCAACAAACAAAAAATTTAAGAAATTACGATCATTTTTATGAATTTTAAAATAATTCTTTAAATTTTATACAATATAATAAAAAAGATTTTAATTGATATCTAAAAGTTTCAAAATATGGTTATTAAACATTTGACAAGAATTAAGCAGCATTTACGTTAACATTTCATTCTTTATAGTCCGTTATATCCTTTATAAATCGTTTATAAATATGAGAAAGGGAATCCTCTCCAAAAAAAGCCGTTCTGGACATTGTTGCTTCTTTTCTGCGATGCTGGTTTTCCGCGGGCTGCATTCCGATATTCACTGCCAGTACTGAAAATCTATAGTGCACGTGACATAAACTATAGATTTTCAGTACTGGCAATGAATATCGGAACGCAACCTGATTCTCTCGTTCTGCTTACTTCATGAGCAGCTGTCATTACGGAGATTGCATATTTTGACAGCTTGATAATTTAATGTGTTATAATAATCAAGAAACAATCCATATAAATAGATTTATTCATAATTGTACATTCTTTTTGCTGTGTTAATAAAAGATTTTGTTACAATTTTTAATAGTTAGAAATTAATTAGAATACATTGTATTATAATCTATTTTCAATAATAGATTGCTGACACAAAGAAAACATTCGTGAAAAATAAGAAGCAGAGGGAAGGAGGAAGGGAGAGAGAGAGAGAGAGAGAGAGAGAGAGAGAGAGAGAGAGAGAGAGAGAGAGAGAGAGAGAGAGAGAGAGGAGAGAGAGAGAGAGAGAGAGAGAGAGAGAGAGAGAGAGAGAGAGAGAGAGAGAGAGAGAGAGAGAGATTTTGAAACTACTTGGGGTCTATCAGATCTCAAATGGAAAGCCTACTTAGTCTTTGGTCTATATGGGTTGCTGCGTGTGGTGCGCGGTTATACGCGTAGTTTATATGCTAGTTCGTTTTACGCAGTTCTTAACCCAAAGTTGTAGGTAGAGAAATGAATGTGTTGATTATCATAAAAATATAATTTATTTGTTTCTCCATTTACTTCTTACAATTATGACGATTCTCTTTATTGTAATTTCGATTGCACATTTGGTGGTTGTTATTTAGCAGCACCTTGCGTGCCCTTCCTCCTCGTCTCTTTGTTTGTGTCGCCGCGTCGATGCAGATTTTGTGAGGGCTCGTCTGCGTGGCGATGCTCTCCTTCATGGGTGTCCTTCGCAGGGGCAAAATAAAAGGTGGAGGGTACCACTGAATTGGAGGCATGGTACTCCGTGGTCGTCCAATATCTGGCGTGATCGGTCGGTTCCTCTTGATTCCCGAGCCGGAATGCCCGGTGATGGATGAAAAAAAAAAATTGTTTTTAAGAAAAAGTATGTAATTATTTACAATGTATTTTTTTAAACAATTATTTGTTTTTTTTTACACTAATTGATTTGTCTCATTATTCTGTACATAAAAGTATTACGGTGATATTATCGAAAACTAAATATTTTACGAGATATTTTATTTTTTATATCAAAATATGTCAGATTAAGATATAAAATAACCCAAAAAGTACCAAGGAAAAAATACTTTATTATAGTGTTTTGAAAAGCCCTCGAGATAAGCTACAAGAATATGCAATAAAAAATGGGGGTTTCCATTTAAGAAAACATCGATCACATTGACCTCACCTTGAAAAGGTCACTCAAGGTCAAGTCCATACTTTTGTCATGTGGCCCCCTCGAAACCATACAACTTTTGTCTGAAACATTTCCTTCTATCTTGCTTTATTTTTTAGATATTTTGGTGTCTCAATATAAATGCACCCTGTATATTGGACTACCGTATGCTACGAAGACCGGCATGTTTTCTGCGTTTTACGCTAAAACAATGAACGATAATAATTCGCAGGATAAGATCTTTTCGGACGGCACATTGTCAAAATAATACTATCTCACGAATCGCCATCTAAAACCATTTAGGCGTAAATTGAAAAAAACTTCATTTTTGTATATATTGGACTACCGTATGCTACGAAGACCGGCATGTTTTTTGCGTTTTACGCTAAAACAATAAACGATAATAATTCGCAGGATAAGATCTTTTCGGACGGCACATTGTCAAAATAATACTATCTCACGAATCGCCTTCTAAAACTATTTAGGCGTAAATTGGAAAAAAACTTTATTTTTGTATATATTGAACTACCGTATTGCAAGATGATCTGCATGTTTTTTTGCATTTTACACTAAAACGATGGCAAATTGCGATTCGTAGAATAAGATCTTAGCTATCGGCAATTTCTCGAGCTATCGAAAGGCTACTATTCCCAAAATTGTTATAACAGGCCGTTTAGGCATAAATTGGACAAAACTATATTTTAGTATACATCCACCTATCATCCCGTAAAAAACCCAGCATTTTTTTGGCATTTTGCGCTAAAACAATGAACGATAGTAATATGCGGGATAAGATCTTTCCGGTCGGCACATTGTCGAAATAATACTATCCCACGAACCGCCATCTAAAACCATTTAGGCGTCAGTGGGAACAAATCTTTATTTTTGTATATATTGGACTATCGTATGCTACGAGGACCGGCATGTTTTTTGCGTTTTACGCTAAAACAATGAACGATAGTAATTAACAGGATAAGATCTTTTCGGTCGGCACATTGTCGAAATAATACTATCCCACGAATCGCCATCTAAAACCATTTAGGCGTAAATTAAAAAAAAACTCTATTTTTGTATATATTGGACTACCGTATACTACGAAGAGCATACGGGTGCTTAGGCGTAGTGGTTTAGGATGGACTACTCGTGGAGGCTTCCATTCATACTGGTGACGAGTCAAGACTCATCGCTGAGCGGCTACGGGGGCCAATTTTCAATCGTTTAATATGATTGGACCGCTCTGGAGACGTGCTGGGGATGTCGTCTCTCTGTGGCAATCGGCACTGCATCCATGAAGCGAGATTACAACATCGCTCTGGATGTTCGTATGTACTGTGTTAAAGTGGTGTAAGGTGTGAGGTCTGAATAGTAGGTAAGAGCAGTTGCCCGGAAAGCGAAAGACTCGGGTTCGATTCCCGATTCAGCCACTCGTACCTCGCATATTTTTTCAGACCCGCAAATGTTGTTTTCTAACATTTATTTGTCGGGCTGAGGAAGTGTGTAAACGCCTTGAGGGACAAAACCGCTTTGCGTGTGTGCGTACGAGCATACGTACGTGAGAGTCTGAAACTTATCTTATTATGATAATGATGAAGAACGAAAAATGTCACATTTCTGATATACGATTATCATTCCTCAGGATTGACTGCACTAATCTTATTCAAACTGGTCGCAATCGAAAGCTTGCATCCACATTATATCAGAAAAGTGCCGTTAGATTTTTGATTAACGGCTTGGTTCCTGAGGAATTTTAATCGAAAGTTTATTAGACGTAAAACTCCGGATAAGCTTGGTAGCGTCGCGGCCCCTGTACATAGGCAACATAGGCAAACCGTTGACAAGCCGAAACGTTTTTTTTATATACTTGGCGTCGCGACGCTACCGCGTCGCTTGATACACAGGGAAATATAAGTCAGAAAAAGAAGAAACGATGGCGGAATATGCAATGAGCTTAGCGAGACAAGCGAAATATTTAGAACCTTCGATGAACGACCACGAAATAATTAGGTGCGTAAAGAGACATCTCGGAAGTGAGATAGTGCGAGAAATACGGCCGTCGACCGCAAAAACAATCGGCGAATTAACGAGATTATTAGACGACATGGAGTACGAAAAAAGATTTATTAAACAAACGAGGAGGCAAAATACGGAGGAAAGTCAGTTAAACGCGAGAAAAGTATACGAGACGAGGCAGAGACCAGTAACCGTATACAGGGATAGCATACTGAGAAGATATAACGAACAATACCCGCGTTACGGATCTGAAAGAGGATACGGAAATTACGCGACGGGAAATCAAAGAGGAAGATGGTCGGAAAATAACAGGGAAAAAAGACAGACGTCCGTACAAATTTCGGAACTACCGATCAGCGAGGAAGAAGACGAAAAGAAAAAAGTCGTAAGGTTTAACAAAGATACGGCGAGGAATAGGCAAAGAGAGGACAAGATCGTACCGAAGGCGCAGATGCCGAAAAAGCGCGTGGCAGCGATAAAGATTAAACGCGGTGAAAAATCAAGCAAAGAAGAAGAAAGCGAGGCGGAATCACAGGAAGAAGATAGGGATAGCGAATCCGCGATCGCGAGTATAAGAACGGAGAAAATATTAAAAGACGTAGACGAGATGTTCTGCGAGGACCAAACGAAAATAAAAATTCGAAAAGGATCGTTCGTAACAGCGACATTCAATAATGTAAGCGTAAAGTGCCTAATCGATGCAGGGACGCAAGTATCCGCGATGAGTAAGGAGATGTACGAACAGCTAAGACAAGACAGGATAGAAATGAAAATACAGCCGGTAGAAAAAATGCAGTTAGTGGGCGCGTTTTCTAAAAAGACAATTAAAATACTGTTTAAAACGACGATAGAATTTAAAATCGAAAAGGCAAGGTTCGAGCAAGAGATACTAGTTGTGGACAAATTAATACACGACATAGTGTTCGGGATAGATTTTATCTGCGATCATAACGCCGCGATACAATGCGGGAGAGGCTCACTTGCGCACAGTACAATTGGACACGTTGCAATTGCACACTGTGATATTAGACACATAAAGTTGCGCACCGTTCGATTGGACACATTTCACTTGCGCACAGTTCGTTTGGACACATTTCATTTGCGCACCGTTCAATTGGACACGTCGTTTTTGGACACAACATATGTTTTTGTATAATTTGGAATACATACACACGCATGTATAATTTTGAAAATTTTTGACATTTATTATTAACTTTATTTGGTAAATAAACGTTTGTTACAGTTCGTTTACACACATTTTGTTTGCGCACAGTTCTTTTGCGCACAATTCTTTTGCGCACATTTCTTTTGCGCACATTTCCGCACGACGCACGTATCCGGAACTACGGATACTTTATCCTGGGGACATTATAGAATACCGCTGTAAGGAACGAAAAACGTTGTATATCGGGAAATGTAATAAATACTATTCGCGTTTAATACAGTTTATCTTAACAAAATACTCCGAGACCGCGATAGCTGAGAATAACGAACGCGAGTCACGCGAGAATATTTATGAACAAACGCGGAATCGAACTCGCGAAATCGCGCGTTTCTTCGCGAGTATTTTGTCATTTCACGAGATGCGCGTTCGCCATTCTATCCATCGCGCTCTCGAGGATTGCTTCTTAAAACATTTAAACTTTGGTAGTTTATTGTTAGTATAAAATAACAGTTTATTTTATAAATAATAACATAGGTTATTGTATTTTTAACCCACGTTGTCGAATCCCGACGTTTCCGAGTCGAGAAAAAGATTACGCATTTCGACTTGAAATTTCGGGATGAGAAACATCGGTTGATATTCTAAAAATTGTCGCGAAAAAAGCGCGTTTTGCGCGATTAATAACATAATTTATTTTTTAAAAATGATATAGTATGTTAGTACCTCGGAGGATTTGGCTTAGAACTCTCCTAACATAACCTGGCTTAAAACTCTCCTATTATTTATGTTTTATAAATAACATAGTATGTTTATTATATTCCGCGCATTATTATCGTATTATTGTATTATCGTATTATCGCTCGTTATACGTGTCTCTAAATTTTAGATCGAAAAAGACAAGTTTTATATCGCCGACTTGTATTCTTCGACCTGGAATTTCGGGATTCGAAACAAGTAGTGATACTATGCGGATTCTAAGCCAGGGGCTCTGGGGGGGGGGGCGAGGGGGGAAATCAGGACAAGAGGGGGTGACGTCACGCGGGCGAATCGCGTCCTAACCGATAGGCGAGCGGTCCGCGGGTCCTAACCGATAGGCGAGAAGTCCGCGCGTCCTAACTGGTGGGCGAGGGGTCCGCGGGGAGAGGGACCGCGTCCTAACCGATAAGCGAGAAGTCCGCGCGTCCTAACCGGTAGGCGAAGGGTCCGCGGAGAGGGGGAGGGGGACCGCGTCCTAACCGATAGGCGAGGGAACCGCGCGAGTAGGTGTAAGAGAGGGATAGCGCGAAGCATGCACTTGGGAGAAAGAGAGAGATAGCGCGAGGCATGCACTTGGGAGAGGGATAGCGCGAAGGATGCACTTGGGAGAGAGAGAGAGAGAGATAGCGCGAAGCATGCACGCGGATGATACGGCGTTCGCAAGGCGGAGTGAGAGAGATAGCGCGAGGCATGCACGCGTGAAGGAAAAGGATAGCGTCCGCATTGGCGTGGGAAAAGGATGACGTTCGCATGCATGTGGGAGAGAGAGAGAGACAGCGCGAGGCATGCATGGACGTGGGAGAAGGAGGCGCAGAAATAATCGACATTTTTTAAATATAATAATAATAATATTTATTCAAAATTTATGTTTAATACAAATGTGTGTGTGTGTGTGTGTGTGTTTAAAAAATAATAAAAATAATAATATATAATATATAATAATAATGCGGCGCTCCATCTGAAACAGAAAGAAATCTTATTAGTATATTAATTTAATTTTTATAAATCTAATATAAATTTTAAAAAGAAGATACTTACAATTAATTCTTTGACCTCTTGCTCGGAGGCTCGTCCCACGATTCTTCCATCACATAGGGTTCCTCATAGGGTTCGAGCCCGAAGAGACGTCTTAGGTCTAAATGAAGACCGTCCGGGCCATTATCCTCCCATACGTCCTCGAGGAACTCGCGCTCGTGCCGGCGCAGCGCTCGTACAAGTTGCCGGCGTTTAATATTGACAAATCCAGGGATCTGGATCTCGCTCGTATATTGATACTATAAATTAAATTAAATCGAATTATAATATTTATTATAAATAATTAATATATTATAAATAATTAATATAAAACAAATATTACTTACTCTTTGGAAACACACCAGATTCAGCAAAACCCGCAATAGCCCCATTGCGAGATCCTGCGCCCACCACGACGCGTTCGGTCGACCCCCTTGCAGCACCAATTCAATCAACGACGGCATTTTTCAAATTTCACTTAAACTTTTCGTCACTCACTGCTCGAAACGTTATGACAACCACGACATGGCAGACATTGTCTCGATTAAACATTTTAGAGTAGGAGATGTATCACTTACGAAGAACGCTTACTCTCAGCTCTTGATAAGAAAACAAAAGTTAGCATGTTTCCACAGACAACTATTTAAAGTATTTAAATATGCATGTAAAAGAGAGAGATAGCGCGAAGCATGCACGCGGATGATACGACGTTCGTAAGGCGGTGCGAGAAAGATAGCGCGAGGCATGCACGCGTGTAGGAGAAGGATAGAGTCCGCATTGGCGTGGGAAAAGGATGACGTTCGCGGGAGAGAGAGAGAGAGAGAGAGAGATAATGCAAGGCATGTACGTTGGAAAAGGAAAGAAGAAGGCGCAGAAGTAATCGACATTTTTTTAAATATAATAATATTTATTCAAAATTGTGTTTAATACAAAATGTGTGTGTGTGTGTGTGTGTGTGTGTGTGGTTAAAAAAGAATAAACTAATAATCAAAATAATAAAATAATAATAAAAATAATATAATATGTGGGCTCCTTCTGAAACAGAAAGAAATCTTATTAGTATATTAATCTAGTTTGAACGTAATAAATTTAATAAATAATAAATTTATTAATAAAGAAGATATTTACAGTTAGTTCTATGCTTTTTGTTCGGAGGTTCTTTTAGCTCTTCCAGTTCCCAATCTTCATCACCGAAATAATCGCTGTAATCATCATAAGGTTCGAGCTCAAAAAGCTGTCGAAGGCAAAAGATATCGTTAAGCGGAAATATTTCCGCCCACTCGCGGGCCTCTCGGGTGTCATAATTCTGCAAGATCTTTTCGCGCAATCCGCCGCAACATACGCACTCTCTGTCGATGCCGTATATTTACAAATCCGTCTATGCGGACATCGATGAGGCACTGTAAATATAATGTAAAAATTATAATACATAATTTGTACAAAAAGGTATATCACAAAACTACGTACCCATGGTAAAAATGCAGCCTTTGCAGCATCTAATATCTTTTGATAAAAATTGGATGCTTGCCGCGACATATCAATCATCTCTTGAGCTATTTTGTACTTTTTCACTTCACTTCTTCTACCTTACGAATAGTCAAATACTTTGTGGCGGATACAACGAGATAGACATCGTCTCGATTAAACATTTTAGAGTAGGGGATGTATCACTTTACGAAGAACGCTTACGCGAGGCACGCATGTATGTAGGAGAAGGATAGCGCAAGCAAGAAAGGGAAGCGAAAGAAATACATAATCATTTTTTCATTTTTTATCACATTTATTTATATTAAAATACATCACCTCGTCTCAAGGTTTCAGACAAAAGTTCATCCACAGCATACGCTAATAGTTCACAATCTATGACAGATGTTTTATCATAGACGTCGCGCAAGATTTTAATAGCATCATCTTTTTCGGCACCAAACATATTACCTTGCAAATTAACGACAAGTCGATCGAAACTCTCATTTACAGCTTTTATATTCTCACACAGTTTCAAATATTCATGATTAACGCAATGTTCGAGTTCAAATAAAAAAAATATAGTTGACGGTTTCATGTACAAGCAAGAATCGCGTAACGTAAGTTTCACAATACTCGCATCATGTATTTTAACAATCTCAATTGTTAAATCGTAAATCCATATTGGTGCATGATTAGGTGTTTGTACAAGCTGTTCAACATCCACTCGTTTCAGCATTAGCGATTCCCATGTGTCAATAGGTAATGCGATCTGATTGTCTCGGTTATCGCCGAGATGTAATTCCACGTAAGATGTTACTCCAACGCTGATTCCAATATCCAAGTATTTATAAGCAGTGCGCGTCAAAGCAAATCTGCGTACCAAAATACGTGGTATACAACGAGGTTTACCATATCTGAAAAATACAATTAAATATGAAATAGCATGGAAAAAACACATGAAAAAAAAAAATATATATATATAAAACATTTGTAATACTTACAAATTACACGGTTTTTTGTACGATTTGATTTCATCTCGTGGTTTCTTGCATGGTTTAATTTCGTCTCGTGGAACGTAGTAATTCATGCGTTTGCAAACTGTTGCTGGTACTTTCGTCAGGAGAGTACATTTTGTCTTTCGGTTATGAGCAGTGGACCGTTGGTACTAGCAATTGACACGACACTGATCGTATAAAAATTAACCGAGTATATGACCCCTTTTTTCAAAAGTATGGCGTGGTGGGAGATTGAAAATTTAGGAGAAGGAGAAACGACTCGTATACCACTCTTTCCCCTTCATCTACTTTACGCACCTACAGCTTTCTCGATATTCTTTCAAGTTTTCAAGCGCCGATGTACGGCTGCTTCGCGATGACATCAGAATTCAAACGCGCGTGTCAAAACATGACAAAATCGTGAAATATAAGAATAATTATCAAGGTTAAATTGCATTGATATACAAGTAATTTGAAACTTTTTTCGATGCATCTGGTCTGAGATGACATCATCACCAGGTGTGAGGTTTAGCCGAATGCACAAAAATGCAATGTAATCTAAAATTTTCAAGCGCCAATGTGCGGCTGCTTTGCGATAACATCGAATTCAAACGCGCGTGTCAAAACGTGACAAATCGTGAAATATAAAAATAATTATCAAAATTAAATTGCGCTAATATACACGTAATTTAAAGCTTTTTCGATGCATCTGGGCTGAGAAGACATCATCACCAAGTGTGAGATTTAGCCGAATGCACAAAAATGCAAAGTAATATAAACAGCAGCATGTAATTTGAAACTTTCGTGACGCACCTGAGATTTGACATCATCTTTAGATGACAAAAATGCAATAATCGACATTAGCCAAAATGTACGTGGCAAACCGCGAAATAAAGATTTAGTTGATACACATGATGGAAAGAGACATCAAGATAGAATAGAAAATTAAAGTAAAAAGGCATACTCTGCCAGTATTTTTGCCACGAGGTCCGAGACAAGAGCTACTAATAAACGCATCTTATTAGCAAAATTTTTGGAAATATGGCGGAAAACAGTGCCGAACGAAATTTGCGCGAGCAATCTGCACAAGTAAATTCGATAGAGGAGTACATTGCGTGGGAGCAACGATGCGACGAATATATAGAATCGTTGGAAGAGCAAAGTCGAATCAAACGGCCACGATTATCGATCGGGATTCGACAATCGCTGATTGCCCGAATCGCGCGAGTCGAGGGATTGAAGAACTCGTTACGCAGGCGTTTTGTACACGCGGGTGCAGGATGCAGCATGCGACAACATGGATTGATTTGGCGAGAGATCGATACGGCGTTCGAGAGCCGCATATTAACTGGTGCGGTTATAAATTATAATCATATCGAGCCTCGTCAATTTTTCGAGGATGCCAAAGACATTGTACTCGAACACGTGCAAAACGTGCTGAAAAAACATTGTAGTGTGAAAGTTAATACCGTGTTCAATGGTGAATTCGTGACGGGTGACAAACGCGCAAATAAAAGTATCAATACCAGAAACTATGAACTCTTTCGCACAACCGATGTACGCGAATGGTACAAGCGGCGCGTCGTCGAGCCTACCCTTGCCTCGCTCGAAGAATTTCAAGAACGCGATAGCGGATGGGCGTTGTCGCGAATCCTCGATTTAACTGTAAATATAAATAAATATAATCTCATGCGCGCGGGGTGCCATATTAAATTACCACGAGAAATAATGATGAAGAGAGCGGTGATTAACGTGCAATCTAAAGACAATGCGTGTTTCGCGTGGTCTGTGGTCGCCGCTCTATATCCAGCTGAAGATCATGTTTATCGGGAATCATCGTACCCGCATTATACAACAGTGCTAAATCTCCAGGACATTGAGTTTCCAGTGACTGTGAACCAAATTAAAAAATTCGAACTTGCCAACGATATCTCAATCAATGTGTATAGTATCGAGGAAAAGAACATTGTCCCGATACGTCTAAGCGAGGTAAAGAAAGATAAACACGTCAACTTGCTGTAGGTGGAAGACAACAACGTTGGACATTTTGCGTGGATCAAGAATCTATCCCGCCTCGTGAGCTCGCAATTGAGTAAACATAAAAGCCAAATACATATCTGCGATCGGTACGTATATATTTAATAAAAATACATTGTACAAATAATTGAACAAAAATAAAAATTATTTCTTTTACAGATGTTTGCACTACTTTGGCTCGGACGACAAATTGCAATCACATATGGTGGACTGTCGAGAGATGAACGAGTGCGCTATCCGATTACCGAGCGATAAGGACAAGTGGCTCACGTTCAACAACTATAATCGGAAAGAGCGGCTTCCTTTCGTCGTGTACGCTGACTTGGAGTGCGTTTTGGAAAAGACGGAGGAAGAGAGAAATTACCAACATCATAAAGTATTTAGTATTGCTTATTATGTACACTGCTCATACGACGATTCGTTATCCGCGTATCATTCTCGTCGCGGTATCGATTGCATGTTATGGTTCGTCGAAGAACATAAAAATTTAGCGCAACGTGTAAAGACTATTTTGTCGGCTAATGTCCCCATGGTAAATTTAACATCTGATGAATGGGAAAAATTTCATAGCGCGACACAATGCCATATTTGCGAAAAACCATTCGTCCAAGATGACACACGCGTACGCGATCATTGCCATCTGACCGGGCGATACAGAGGTCCAGCACATTCAAATTGCAATTTAAATTATAAGATTCTTTTTGCATTCTAATAGTTTTTCATAATTTATCCGGTTACGATGCGCATTTCATTATCATGGAAATAGCTACAGCGTTCGAAGGGAGAATCGATTTACTTCCGATAACAAAAGAAAAATATATATCGTTTACGAAAAATGTTAAACTTGGCGAAGAGGAATCGAAAAATCATATTAAATTGCGTTTTATCGATTCATATAAATTTCTTACAGCCAGTCTCGATAAATTAGCATCATTCTTGAGTAAAGATAAGCTCAAAATTTTAAAATCTGAATTTCAAAATTTATCGAATGACAATTTCAATTTATTAACACGGAAGGGCGTCTTTCCGTACGAATATATTGACTGTGTCGACAGGTTGCAAGATACGTGCTTACCACCGCGCGACTCATTTTACAGTTCCTTGACCGGTGACACAGTATCCGAGAGCGATTACGCGCACGCCGAGAACATCTGGAAGCGATTCTTCATTCGAACGCTGGGCGAATATAGCGACTTGTATCTCAAAATTGATGTCTTGTTATTAGCAGATATTTTTGAAAATTTTCGCGAAAGTTGTGTTAAAAGTTATGGGCTCGACCCCGCATATTACTATGCTCTTCCCGGATACACATGGGACGCCATGTTGAAACATACGAATATTACATTCGAACTGCTTACAGATATCGACATGGTTTTATTTATCGAACGCGGAATACGCGGTGGTTTGAGTCAATGTTCCAACAGATACGCACGCGCTAATAACAAGTATATGCAGTCGTACGACCCATCGAAACCTTCAACGTATCTCACGTACTTTGATGTAAATAATTTGTACGGATGGGCAATGTGTCAACCTTTGCCCTATGCAGATTTTCGATGGGTCGACGACGTATCCGATTTTGATACATCATCGATCGCGCTCGATTCGCCTATAGGCTACATCCTTGAAGTCGATCTCGAATATCCGCAACGTGTTCACGATGCGCACACTGACCTACCGTTTTGCCCGACACGCGACAAACCATCTAGTAAGAGGCAGGATAAGCTGCTCGCAACCTTATATGATAAAAAACGTTACTTAATACACTATCGCAATCTGCAGCAATGCACGCGACACGGACTTCGCGTTACAAAAATACATCGAATATTACAGTTTTCGCAATCTCCATGGCTTCGCAGTTATATCGAACTCAATACACAATTCCGAACACTCGCGAAAAATGATTTTGAAAAAAATTTATATGAATTAATGAATAATGCGGTATTTGGCAAAACGATGGAAAATGTGCGCAATCATGTTAATATTAAGCTCGTGACACATTGGGATGGAAGATATGGCGCAGAGGCGATGATCGCGAAACCAAATTTTCACAGCAGAAGCGTGTTTTCGGAAAATCTGATCGCTGTTGAATTGCGCAATCTCGAAGTTAAATTTAATAAACCAATCTACGTGGGTATGTGTATACTCGACATATCCAAGACATGTTTGTACGAATTTCACCACGATTATATGGTACCTATGTATCGAGAGAAATGTAAAGTCATGTACACCGACACCGACAGTCTCATATATCACATCGAGTGTGAAGATATATATGAGAATATAAAGCGCAACGTCGACAGATTCGATACCAGCGATTATGCGGTGGACAATGTGTATGGTATACCGCTCGCGAATAAAAAGATACCGGGATTAATGAATGATGAAAATAATGGCGCCATCATGACCGAATTCGTCGGGCTTAGGGCGAAGATGTACGCGTTACGAATAGATGGTAAAAAGGATACGAAAAAAATAAAAGCCGTCAAGAGTAACGTTGTCGCGAGAACGATAACATTCGACGATTACACGCGGTGTTTGAACGAAGAGATTGAAATGACGCGTCAGCAGTCGTGTATAAGATCTAAATTACACGAAGTATACACTATTCGCGAGACAAAAATTGCTCTAAGTTCGTACGATGATAAGCGGTATATCGTACCCGAAACCACCGACACGCTACCGTGGGGACATTACAAAGTACCGTTGTAAATAAAAAGCATGTATATTGATTGTAAATAAAAATTATGTTTATTTATTGTACATTAAAATTATATGTATATTTATTGTAAATTATATGTATATTTTATAAAGTGTACAATATTGTTTATATTTATAATATATTATTTTTATCTATTCAAGAGTTGTGTGTCGCATCAAATCCCAGCCATTTCACATAAACCTTGTCACCCTTTTTGCGTATCACCTTTTCCACGAGATGTACGTCGGGATTAGCAACGCGTTGTAACTCGTATTCGTAAAATCCGCCGGCGATGGGATTTCCGCGCGAATCTTTGAGTACATAGGTCACGGGATTAGTTTTCTGCACTTTAACGATCTTAAACACTTCGGTCGACCAATTTGGCGTGTAACATTTCTTAAAGATGGTCTTGACTTTACTCACGCGTACCGGATCGCCTACTTTGAATCGTGCCGCAATCTTTACGTTGCTGTATACCGTATTTAAAAGTTTATCGGCGATCGCGGGGGTAACATCGATAGGTCTCATACCGATAGTGCGATGTTTTCGCGCATTGTACTCTCCAACGAGTCGGGACAACGCGGCAATCCACTTGTAATTTCCATTAAGCGTAAACATTTTCCACATATTGTTCTTTAACGTTCGGTTGAATCGTTCCACGACCGAGGCTTTCATGACAGAGTACGTCGAATAATGATTAATGCTATGCTTCTTCACGAGTTTCTGTACATTTGCGTTGTAAAATTCTTTTCCTCTGTCGGTTTGAAAATTTTTCGGGCATCTTCCATCGTCTCGAATTATCTTTGCGATTGTATCCGACATCTCGTTTCCACTCTTACTCTTGAGCGGTACAGCCCACGCATACTTGCTCAACACATCGATAACTGTGAGTATGTAGTTGTAGCCTTTGTTGAATCGTGCATATGGACGCATCTCGACCACGTCCGCCTGCCACAGATCGTCGTATCCGTGTACTATGACACGTCTACGCGGGAAATTTTTTCTCGCTGGAGCATGCAATTCTTCCACGAGCTGCTGTTTTTCAGAGGTCTTTTGCGACATATTTGATCGAGGCATAATTTGCAATAATGAGATAATTCCTCCACGTATATTCTTTATATATCTTTCTTCTCTTGCGCTGACTTAGATGTAGTCTGCGCGTGAGTTGCATACCGAAGCATTTTCTGCATCTCATCCATCATTATTTGCAGCGTTTGCACATTCGTCTCGAGCGTGATTATTTTTTTCTCAAGTTCTTCCTGTCTGTCCTCCAAAAGCTTGACACGTATTTCCACGTACTGTTTGTTTGCGGCATCAGTATCATCTTCCGGTTGCGCTACGCGTTGTATCTTGCGCAACCTTGCGTCAAAGCCGGAGGCTGTCTGACACAGAGCGTTATCGCGCACGTAATTTCTTAGTAATCCATTCCATTGATAGTATGAGTTGTTCGGTGTTCCCAACGATAATCCAAATTTATTAATCGGCATTTCGATACAAACAATAATGACAGACTGACTCGTTTCCCCGATGCATGGATTAATTTATAATAAGGCCAGCTTCGTAAAGTTCCTCGATAATTGATAATATTTCATTGTCGTGAGCATTGTTGCTGGCTTGACGCGAAGCTTCCAGCAATCGCAAGCGATCTACCAACTCGTTGCGATCATTCCAATGCACATAATCGATCTTATTATCGTTTAACGTCATAGCGCGCGGTATGTTTATACCTCTTCCAGCTTTTTTCCAGGCGCTATTATATTTTTAATAGAGATTAATGGCGCTATTATATATTTATACTTGTATCCCTTGTTACTTAACAATGGATTACGCATATCATTGCCACGTCTATGCGCATTTGTCGCCAGTAATATATTTTTGTATTTAATTTTATCATCGTCATTGTATACGTCACCGTCGGTTATTCTCTTGAAAATCAATTCGTAGAGACCTGGTGTTCCCACATATCTTATTCCATCGATAATTATATTGTCATCTTTATCCACATCAAAAATTTTATCACCAAGCATCATTCCTTCGTTGCGAAATTTTACACCGTAAACATAATCCATACTAATAATAATAAGACAAAGGCTCAAATAATAATAATAAATGTAAGCAAATAAAAAGGCAATATGAGCCACACGTATCACGTTGAGAGATTTATTAATTGTGTGAAGGCAATTGACAAATTTCATATCAAAACGGTTAAAAAGTGATACCAAACAACATATGATAATAAAGCGAACGTTTCGGCCCTTTTTTTGTGGCCATCTTCAGCGCAATTAACATAATATATACAAGAATAAATAAATACATTAAAAAATAAATAAATAAATAAATATATATGTATAAAAAATATCGCAGTCAATGATTAAAAATTACATTGTAAACGCACGGAATCGATCGAACAGGCATCCCGGGATGACGAACTCCCCGGGTGATAGGCCAGGAAGTTCACATCGTAAGATGTTGTGAAGGCTTGCCTGCATGTTAGTATGCGAAACCAGAAAAGTTGAGACTCCTGTAGGAGCGTGCAATAAGATGTTAAGAGTGCTCAAGGGTAAACAGAGATAGTGCAGAACTTACATGCAAATGCAACAGATGTATCCCAATAGAGAGTATGACGCGAAACAATTATTAATTCGTAAAGATTTAAAGACCATGTTATCTCTAAGATGTTTCACGAGACTTTAAACTTGTGTGTATACAATGCTAGGTCATTGGCCCTCGATGACATAAGAGTAAACACAACAACTCACTACCCGAATATGTGTTTATATCGGGAATGAAGAAATCAAAATATAAGCGTCTTGAAAATAATCAAATATCATCTATGCATTAAATGTTGAGGAGTTTATCCAACGCAGTAATATATGTCTGGTGCAAGCCCTCGGTATCCGTTTGCAGATTCAGACCATTAATTTGTCTCCTTATGAACAACATTTCAGATATCAGTCGTTTGTTTAGATATTTTTCGCTGTCTAAAATCCGGACATGGTCCCAGTCAAAATCATGGTCAAACTCTAATCTATGATCGGTAATCACCGAACCAACCGTTGAATTTCTACGTATGTGGTTGCGGTGTTCCCCGATTCTCGTCTGTAGTCTCCTGCCTGTCTGACCCACATAAGATGCATCACAATCCGCACAATTGATCATATAAATGACATTCATGCAAGATGCACTGGGAAGAACGTCCTTATGTACCTTAATAAAGCATGATAATTTATTAAGACTACAATAAGAAAGCCTGATATCAAGATCTTTTAAGATGTTTTTAAATTTGTGCGAGATGGTATGGACAAAAGGGATTGTAAAATAAGAGACACTCTTATTATTGACATCCACATCGTAAGTTGGAAGACCCCCACTAGTGATCAGGAATTTGAGACGGTTAGAAATAGTTTGAAAAATGAAATCTAATGGGTAGTTATTGTCCAGGAGAATTTTTATGATAAAGTCCAAATTTTTTTGGTGAAATTGTGGATGTGAAAGTAAGAAAACTCTATCAACAAGGCCAATAATGGTACCTCTCTTTTGGCATGTCGGATGTTGAGAAAGAAAATTAAGATACCGACCCGAAAAAGTAGGTTTATGGAACCAATCAGTTAATAAGCGGTTGTTAATTAGAAGTATTGAGATATCTAAAAAGTTCAATTTATCATTGTCAGCAATTTCTAAGGTGAATTGAATTTTTGGATGTAAGGAATTAAAAACATTAACTGTGTAATCCATAAGATAAAATGGTGCAGTCATTGCGATATCATCAACGTATCTGAAGTAAAAGGATGGAATGAAAGTCAATGTTGAAAGAGCTTTATTGGCCTTGTTGATAGAGCTTTCTTACTTTCACATCCACAATTTCACCAAAAAAATTTGGACTTTATCATAAAAATTCTCCTGGACAATAACTACCCATTAGATTTCATTTTTCAAACTATTTCTAACCGTCTCAAATTCCTGATCACTAGTGGGGGTCTTCCAACTTACGATGTGGATGTCAATAATAAGAGTGTCTCTTATTTTACAATCCCTTTTGTCCATACCATCTCGCACAAATTTAAAAACATCTTAAAAGATCTTGATATCAGGCTTTCTTATTGTAGTCTTAATAAATTATCATGCTTTATTAAGGTACATAAGGACGTTCTTCCCAGTGCATCTTGCATGAATGTCATTTATATGATCAATTGTGCGGATTGTGATGCATCTTATGTGGGTCAGACAGGCAGGAGACTACAGACGAGAATCGGGGAACACCGCAACCACATACGTAGAAATTCAACGGTTGGTTCGGTGATTACCGATCATAGATTAGAGTTTGACCATGATTTTGACTGGGACCATGTCCGGATTTTAGACAGCGAAAAATATCTAAACAAACGACTGATATCTGAAATGTTGTTCATAAGGAGACAAATTAATGGTCTGAACCTGCAAACGGATACCGAGGGCTTGCACCAGACATATATTACTGCGTTGGATAAACTCCCCAACATTTAATGCATAGATGATATTTGATTATTTTCAAGACGCTTATATTTTGATTTCTTCATTCCCGATATAAACACATATTCGGGTAGTGAGTTGTTGTGTTTACTCTTATGTCATCGAGGGCCAATGACCTAGCATTGTATACACACAAGTTTAAAGTCTCGTGAAACATCTTAGAGATAACATGGTCTTTAAATCTTTACGAATTAATAATTGTTTCGCGTCATACTCTCTATTGGGATACATCTGTTGCATTTGCATGTAAGTTCTGCACTATCTCTGTTTACCCTTGAGCACTCTTAACATCTTATTGCACGCTCCTACAGGAGTCTCAACTTTTCTGGTTTCGCATACTAACATGCAGGCAAGCCTTCACAACATCTTACGATGTGAACTTCCTGGCCTATCACCCGGGGAGTTCGTCATCCCGGGATGCCTGTTCGATCGATTCCGTGCGTTTACAATGTAATTTTTAATCATTGACTGCGATATTTTTTATACATATATATTTATTTATTTATTTTTTTTTTAATGTATTTATTTATTCTTGTATATATTATGTTAATTGCGCTGAAGATGGCCACAAAAATAGGGCCGAAACGTTCGCTTTATTATCATATGTTGTTTGGTATCACTTTTTAACCGTTTTGATATGAAATTTGTCAATTGCCTTCACACAATTAATAAATCTCTCAACGTGATACGTGTGGCTCATATTGCCTTTTTATTTGCTTACATTTATAATCCATACTGTTATTTTTATCTTGACTCAAAATAGCTCCCACATATTTTTGCCCTAGTGGACCCAGGTGTGCGCGCAATGTATTTTGACCCTCGGACGTTTGTAATTGATGTTGAACCGACGTCACAAGCGTTTCAGGCATGGTTTCGAAAATTTTTTCCACATACGGAGACGATCTTTCGTACAATATTTGACTCGATTGTACATCTTTTATCGGAGTAGAAGTAACCACATTCGATAATTGTTTCATTCGCTTACGTTTTGATTGATTTGGTGTAGAAGTTATTAGCGAATCGTTCAA
Source organism: Formica selysi (assembly GCA_009859135.1). Lineage (NCBI taxonomy): Eukaryota > Metazoa > Arthropoda > Insecta > Hymenoptera > Formicidae > Formica > Formica selysi. Next base: position 57,828 of record CM020831.1, read on the forward strand.
TGATATATTTGACCTTGTTCGCTTTGTTCCAGACTCTTTTTTTCAGATGCTTGTCTTCGAGCATACTCGATGGTTCGATTTTTGCTTCATTAGATTCCACATTGATTGTATTTTCGACAAGTTGTTTTAGAGGTTCGATAATAGGTTTAAAATGCCTCTCCAATGCGACGTCTTCCTCCATTTGACCGGTTTTTAAAGAACGATATTTTTTGCGGATCGATTCGCTCGTTTTTACAATCTCTCTCGCAATCTTCTCACGATCGTCACTGTCAATCGTCGTCGTCATGTTGCGCTCGGACGAAAATTTTTAGACGTTGCTCGATCGATGTATCGATAGCGACTAACCACTTTACGGTATTGCGAAATCGTTAAATCCTTTTCAATATCGTCCATTAGTCTGTAAACTGTCTTTATCGATCACTACAAATCCATACTCGTGTTGCCAACATTTCTGACAGAATGCGCGAAAATCGTCGTAAGACATGTCAGTATTTACATGATCGTTGTATACATGTTTCAAGTTTGTACCATCTTGTTTAAATAAAATCAGTAAATTTGCATTGTCCCGTATAAGATGCTTGGGTATCTTGGCATACGTTTGACAAAGATAGAAACAGTCGACGCTCAAGTGTCGACCCATTGCAAAGTACTCTCTTATCGTATCTTGCTTATCGCATGCCACGTCGTCAAAGATAGAAATGGAATTCGGAAGCGCCTCGCTCGGTGGAATAACGTCACTATTATTAGAGAATGTAAAATAACCAATTTCATTGATCGATAATAGCAAATTTTCCAAGTATCGATATTTCGATTGTTGAAGTGATTTCGAGTATACGTACACATTCTCGAAATGTACACCGTGTGGACTTTCTATCAAACTTATCAACACGTTAGTCTTACCGCAATTCGAAGGACCGCAAATGATACCGCGTATAGTAGTCGGCAGCATGTTTCCATGCTTGCGTATTTCTTTCTCGGACATTACTCGTGTTTTATCGTCAAAATTTATCACTTTGATTATCGTCGCTTGTCGCGCGAACCGCATATTTGCTCTCGCGAATCTCAAATCAGATTTTGGAAAATGAGTCATCGGGGCCCTATTTATAGAGGCGCACCGAATCGAAACCGCTCAGTCTCAAAAATGTTTCTTCTTCTATCGGTTGACAGCGATATTCTCGAGCTTACCACCGAGCAGTTACAGATTATCCCCAAGATTGTTTTACTGCGAGACTTTGGTAGCTACGTGGAACAATTGTGGGACAAGCTTCCCGAACATATAAAATCTGACTCAGAGGTTCAACAGTATCGTCGATGCACACGACATTATAATTTGCCGTGGCAACAAACACATTTCGACGGTCCAACACCGTTAATAAAAGATTGCGTCAAATGCCAGCAAAAATTATAAGAGGTGGTGGTTTGTTAAATCGTGCGATAAACGCACTTCCTATCGAATTACATATTCCAGGCTATCAGTTTTGCGGACCGGGAACTCATTTAGAAACGCGATTGGCTAGAGGCGATCGGGGTATCAATCCATTGGATGCCGCGTGTCGCGAGCACGACATAGCTTATTCTGGAAGCAACGATCTCGGTCAACGACACGTTGCGGATAATATACTCGCCACGAAGGCGCGAACACGTATTACCGCGAGAGATTCGACTCTTGGCGAAAGAGCAGCCGCTACAGCTGTTTGGGCGGCTATGAAAGCAAAGACAAAATTCGGTATGGGAATGAAGACAAAAAATTCATCGGCGAAGAAAAAAACTGTGAAAAAACGAATACTTCCTATAGCGAAGCGCGGTGGTATTTTACCAATTTTACCATTATTGGGAGTTCTCGGTTCATTGGCTGGCGGAGCAGCGGGAATCGCGAAGGCTGTGAACGATGGCAAGGCGGCGCAACGTCAGCTCGAAGAAATGCAGCGTCATAATCGCGCCATGGAAGGTCACGGACTTTATCTCGCTCCATACAAGCGCGGACTAGGGTTCTCAACAGCGGCCAAGAAAAAAAAACGTCAAAATAAAAATGCCTGCCGGTGTAACGACCAATATACAATTGGAACAACTTGCAAGACGTATGCGTATACAATTTTTTAGAGGCGTTTTCATGCGCAATAATTTACCGATAAACGGTATACGGCGAAATGAGAGCGGTATCGTCAATTTGGATGATGTTGATGGTTCCGGTACTCCTTGGGTTGCGTATGCAAAGAGGGGAGATCGTGTAGTATATTTCGATAGTTTTGGAAATCTTCGACCGCCCAAGGAATTAGTGCGATATTTTGGACAGAATGTTGCAAATATAGAATACAATCACACGGCCTATCAAAATTATAATCAAAGTGTTTGTGGACAATTGTGTCTTCGATTTCTTCAAACGGTCGATGATCGATATGAATTTAAAGCCTGACAAATCTCCGTCGCGACTCAGTATTCGTTTGACAGTTTTCCAGCATGTCACTCACGCTTACGTTGACCGGCAAGAGTAGCGCTCTTGCTGTAAGCTACTTTCCGGCTATAGATTTAAACGATGGCGATTACGAGCTTGGTTTAACGGACTTTGAAACTTATCATACGATATCAAACGTGAATTCTTGGAATAATAAACTTTATTTTGATAACGACGATAAGGAAATTACGATTCCCGAGGGATCGTACGAATTACACGCTATAAACGAATATCTCCGACGTGCAATTTTACGACATCGACGCGTAGTTGATTCCAACGATATTGTTGATGGCGAAGAACACGATGAATATCCAATAATGCTTCGCGCTAATCATAATACGCTAAAGAGTGAAATCAAATGTGTCTATAGAATAAATTTTAGTAAACCGGGCAACGTTGGATCGTTGTTGGGATTCTCGTCGAATCGTATATTACAACCTCGGAAATGGCACGAATCGGATGTACCGATAAATATTATTAGCGTAAATATTATTCGTATAGAATGCAGCGTAACCACTGGCGCGTACAGCAACGACAAGCGCGTACACACGATACATGAATTTTCACCGAGCGTGCCGCCTGGATATAAGATATCGGAAACGCCAGCACAGATCATTTATCTACCGATCGTCGCACGGAGCATTACTGATTTGACGATACGCATTGTTGATCATGAAGGACATTTGCTCGATTTTCGTGGAGAGGAAATTACCGTAAGATTGCATATACGGCGGCGGCAAAAATAAAGCGTTTGACAAATGAAATGTTTGTGTTGAACGAAAGCACGGAGCACGCGAGAGACAATATTTTTGCGAGGGACAATATTTTTGCAAGTAGGCGAGTGACTGCGGTATCGGGTGACAATAATCAGATATCTGGTTACGCTAAAAAGAAGCTCAGCGCGTTGAATCGCGAGTTTTTAAAATCATTGGGATTCGTCGTACGAAATACTTGAACGATATGATTGACATCTTGAATATCGGAGGCGAGCCGATCTTTGACGATCGTATCGTCAAGATTGAGACTCATACGTACAATCCATACGCCAACACAACGCTTGGATACAGCGACGAGATACGGATACCGATACAACATCAAGATTTGTACACGTTACCATGTGAAAGTTTTCTATACGTCGAGGGAAAGTTGAGGGTGCGTAAAGTAGCTGAAGGGGGAAGAGTGGTATTGGGAAACAATTGTATCGCGTTTATGCTTGATGAACTTCGATATGAACTCAACGGTGTGGAGATTGACCGCAACAGAAACGTTGGAATAACTTCCACGATTAAAAACTATGTCTCTCTAACAATCGAGAAAGGTAAAATCTTGGAGAATGCTGCGTGGAATATGTCGCATAATGCTGCTGAAGCTTACTTCAATTTTTGCGTGCCGCTAAACCTACTATTGGGTTTTTGCGAAGATTATAAGCGAGTTGTGATTAACGCTCGTCACGAATTAATTCTGATACGTTCGCGCAACGACAACAATTGCATATTTGGACATGCTTCGGCTGAAGCTGTAATATTGAGCGAGGTCAACAAACTATCCTTGCTACGCGCGTTGGAAAGCGGGCGATACTTGAATATAAGTTTTCGCTCTTGGGATCTATACGAATTTCCTCTATTGCATAATACGACCAAGCATTCGTGGACCGTGAAAGCCGCTTCTCAGCTGGAGAAGCCGCGATACGTGATCTTTGCGCTGCAGACTGGCAGAAAAAATGCTGTGTCAAAAGATATTACTACATTCGACGACTGCAAATTGACCAACGTTAAACTCTATCTAAACTCGGAATTTTATCCCTACGATGATTTAAATTTAGATTTCGATAAAAATAGATTCGCCCTCTTGTTCGATATGTACTCTCGTTTTCGCAAATCTTATTACGGATGTGATAATGATGATGTGCTATTAAACATTTCAAAATGTTTACATTGCGGTCCTCTCGCGGTTATCGATTGCTCGCGACAAAACGAGTCTGTCAAAAATTCCGTGGACGTGAGATTAGAGTTTGAGTGCAAGGAGAATATACCTGCAAATACTACCTCCTATTGTCTCATCTTGCACGATCGCGTTGTCGAATATTGCCCATTGACCAACGTAGTTCGTAAAATTACCTAAATCAGCAAATATCCCCTCCAATGTCAAAAATATATAAAGATTGAGATTTGACGATCGACAGTAGTCATACATCATTCTTGCAGTCGTACGGTAATATTATCGGCATGATCGCGCCAACGTTTGTAGATCTGCAAGGATTCATTATCGGGCGAAACTTTGCCGTGAAGGAAGTAGCGATATTGAGAAATGGGCTTGTTCTTTCTCAGTACTTTTTTGCAAGTCCCATACCATGGCGTGCGCTTACAAAATCTGAAAGATGCCAAGCTTCATGGCTAATCGGGCATCACCATGGACTTCAATGGGAGGATGGAAACGTTCCATACAGCTTCGCTAGGCGTTTGATTACGAGAGCTGTGGTGGGTGCAACGGAAGAGGAAGATGGAGCATCTCCTATCGTGTACGTTAAAGAACACGAAAAACGAGAATGGCTGGCCGATATACTTGATGATGATGCGAGAAACGATGTTATTATTGAGACCTTGGATGCGGACTATGAAGATATCAGTTCGTTAAATAAGCTATATGTTACTAATACTATGCGCTGTGAAAAACATTTAAAAAATTGCGCTTTACAAAATGTATTTAAAATATTCAATTGGTGGACGAATCATCATAAAGATTCATCCAAACATTTTTTAGAATAAACTATTGTTAAAATATATTTTATTCTCTTTTATTCTTCCCTTTTCCTCTTTCTTATCCCAGTTTGCGAGTATTAAATTTCAGTACGTGACGTTAGATAGCGACGTCAGCTAGTTAATTAAAATATAGATGTTACATTTCAATACATGGACATAGAGTTTAAATATTTGAATTGCGTATAAATAATTGTTTTGTCGTTCAATAGTCGTTCAATAGTCGTTTATAGCCGTTCAAAAGCCGTTCGAAAGCCGTTCGATAGCCGTTCGAAAGCTGTTCAAAGCCGTTCGATAGTCGTTCAATAGTCGTTCATACCCGTTCGATAACCGTTCAATAGTTGTTCGATAGGCGTTCAAAGCCGTTCGGTAGCCGTTCAAAGCCGTTCGATAGCTGTTCAAAGCTGTTCAATAGCCGTTTGATAGCCGTTCAACGGCCGTTCGATAGTCGTTTACATATTATAATAATATTATATATTATTCATATTTAAAAACTTTAAATAGTTGTCTGTGAAAACATGCTAACTTTTGTTTTCTTATCAAGAGCTGAGAGTAAGCGTTCTTCTTAAGTGATACATCTCCTACTCTAAAATGTTCGAAACAATGTCTATCCCGTTGTGTCTGTCACAAAGTGTCTGACAGCGAACGTTTAACAGTCCATCCAAGTGAAAATATTCAAAATGCCAATGTTTCGCCTTAATCTGGTAAGTAGTGTTCAGTGTTTTTGTGTGCGAGATTATGTGGGATATTTATTAATTAATAATATATTTCAGTTCGTACAAATTGACGTGATCCACCGCAGATACATGCGGTGGGTGCGTGAAAATCTGCGTTGGGCGCACGCCAATTTGTGGGGCGATACGCGAGGGGCCCGCGAGTGGGCATGCGTGCACCCTGATCAATACGAGGACATTTTCTATTTGCGGCCGCTTTTTGGGCTTGAGCCGTATGAAGAAGAGGAAAATTGGGAGGAGGAGGAAGAGGCGTGGGAAGAGGAAGAGGAAGAGGAAGAGGAGGATTGGGAGGAAGATTGGGAGGAAGAGCTTGCGGCTCCAGGAGGATAATGTAAGTATCTTCTTTTTTTAAATTTATATTAGATTCATAAACATTAAATTAATATACTAATAAGATTTCTTTCTGTTTCAGATGGAGCGCCGCATTATTATTATTATCATTATTATCATTATTATTTTTATTATTATTTTTATTTTTATATTTTTATATTTTATATACATATATATATTTTTTTAAACACACACACACACACATTTAGTATTAAACATAAATTTTAAATAAATATTATTATTATTATATTTAAAAAAATGTCGATTATTTCTGCGCCTCCTTTTCCCACGTACATGCATGCCTCGCGCTGTCTCTCTCTCTCTCCCACATGCATGCGAACGTCATCCTTTTCCCACGCCAATGCGGACTCTATCCTTTTCCTTCACGCGTGCATGCCTCGCGCTATCTCTCTCGCACCGCCTTGCGAACGCCGTATCATCCGCGTGCATGCTTCGCGCTATCTCTCTCTTTCTCCCAAGTGCATGCTTCGCGCTATCCCTCTCTTACACCTACTCGCCGTGCCTCGCGCTATTTCTCTCACACCGCCTTGCGAACGCCGTATCATCCGCGTGCATGCTTCGCGCTATCTCTCTCTCTCCCAAGTGCATCCTTCGCGCTATCCCTCTCCCAAGTGCATGCCTCGCGCTATCTCTCTCTTTCTCCCAAGTGCATGCTTCGCGCTATCCCTCTCTTACACCTACTCGCGCGGGTCCCTCGTCTATCGGTTAGGACGCGGTCCCCCTTCCCCTCTCCGCGGACCCCTTCGCCTACCGGTTAGGACGCGCGGACTTCTCGCTTATCGGTTAGGACGCGGTCCCTCTCCCCGCGGACCCCTCGCCCACCAGTTAGGACGCGCGGACTTCTCGCCTATCGGTTAGGACCCGCGGACCGCTCGCCTATCGGTTAGGACGTGATTCGCCCGCGTGACGTGTTACCCCCCCCCCCCCGCGTGACGTCATCCCCGCGTGACGTCATCCCCGCGTGACGTCACCCCCTTGTCCTGATTTCCCCCCTCGCCCCTCACCTCCCTCGGAGCCCCTGGCTTAGAATCCGCATAGTATCACTACTGAAACATCGGTGTACGTTCTACGAATCGTCGCGAAGAACGCGCATTTTGCGCGAATAATATAATTTGTTTTTTATAAATAATATAATTTGTATATCGGAGAATGTAATAAATATTATTCGCGTTTAATATAGTTTACTTTAATAAAATACTCTGAGAGAGAAAAATAACAAAGGCGGGATACGCAAAGGTACAAAATACTCGCGAAGAGACGCGCGAGTTTTTTCGAGTATTTCCACATTATAAAAAATCGTGGAAACTTCCAATCAGTCCTATTTGCGACAAATCTTGATGCAGATTGGGCAAGCACTCTAGCTCAAGATTTGTCGCAAATAGGACAGACTGGAAATTTCCACGATCTCTCTATTATGCTCTCGGAATCATTTTATATCGAGCAACACGAAAAAAGGTTAACGCAAGATACGACGTTCGCGTAGCGGGGGAGCGGTGCACTTGGACACAGTACAATTGGACATGGTGCAAATGGACACGTTGCAAATGGACACGAAACTTTGGACACAGCTCGATTGGACACAGTGCATTTGGACACAATAATTTTGGACACAGTAGCTTTTGGACACAGAAAAAAATTCATTTGGACACCGTTCAGTAGCACACCGTTCAGTAGCACACCGGTCAGTAGCACACCGCTCAGTTGCACACCGCTCAGTTGCACACCGCTCAGTTGCACACCGGTCAGTTGCACACCGCTCAATTGCACAGTTTTTTCCAAGCGGGAGTCAGCGCTTCCTCCTTCCATTTTTCCTCGACGCTCGTCGTCGCGGGCGAGGCGTCGATCGCCTCTCGCTTTATCGACTCGCGTTTGATCTCGTCTCGCTCGATCTCGTCTCGCTCGGCGCGCTCGGCGATGCGCCGCAGCGGTTTGACGATCGGCTTGAAACGGCCATCGTCAGAACGATCTCGTTCTCCATTTTACCGGTCTTCAACGCTCTATGTTTTTTACGAATCGACGCGCGCACCTTAGCGATCTCTTTCGCCGTCTTCTCTCGTTCGCCGATATGCGTCGCGGCCATCGCGATTAACGGATCGATTCTTCTCGCTCGCGGGGGAGAGCGATCGACGCGTTCGACGTATCCGCGACGACTGATCGCTCTATGGTACGGCGAAGTCGTTAAACCCTCGTCTGTATCTGCCGGCGCGAAGCGCGCTATCTTTGTCGATCATTAGGAAACCATACCTGCACCGCCAATACGCGCGACACAGCGCGTGAAAATTCTCGTACGACACATCCATGTTCACGTGATCGTTATACACGTGACGCAAATTAGTACCGTCCTGTTTAAAGAGAATCAACAGATTCGCGTTATCTCGAATCAAGTGCTTTGGTATTTAGCGTACGTTTGGCATATATAGCAATCTACGTTCAAGTGTCGACCCATAGCGAAGTACTCCCTAACAGTATCCTGTTTGTCGCACGCTACGTCATCGAACATGAATATCTTATTCGAGTGCGCTTCGCTGGGCGGAATAACGTCAGAGTTATTGGAAAATGTGAAATAACTTATATCTTCCATCGGTGCCAATAAATTCTCTAAATACTGATATTTAGGCTGCTGCAATGACTTCGAGTAAACGTAAACGTTCTCGAAGCGTACGCCGTGCGGGCTCTCCAGCAAACTCATCAGCGCGTTCGTCTTACCGTAACTAGAGGGGCCGCAAATGACGCAGCGAATAGCGCTCGGTAATAGACGACCGTGTCTGCGCGCTTCTTCCGACGGTCGCGCCCTACCGTCGAGGTTCGTCACCCTTATCGCGATCGGCTGCCGCACGAAGCGCATCCCTCTCGCTGTGCGCGTGCGCGGTACACTCGCGCGAAGCGGGGCGAGATCTTTTTATTTATATACGAATAGATCGCCGCCGATCGCGCAGTAGCGAATCGCGCGCGGTGAATCGAGATATTTATCTTACTAGTAAACGGCGACGATATTCTCGATTTCATCACCGATCAGTTGCGGTTTATCCCGAAGGTAATCTTGCTAAAGCACTTCGATCGCTACGTAGAACGATTGTGGGAGAAACTGCCCGAACATATAAGAGTGGATCCGGAGGTGCGGCGCTATCGTCGATGCCTGGAGCATTACAATCGTCCCTGGCAACGAACGCACATCGACGGCCCGGCGCCGCTCGTTAAAGATTGCGGCGAATGCAATTCGCGAAGCGGCGGTACGGTGTAATCGGCGATATCGGTGGCGCCGGCTTATTGAACAGAGCGATAAACGCGCTCCCCTTTGAACTACACATACCCGGATATCAATTTTGCGAGTCGGGTACCCGTCTCGCTAAACGACTCGCGCGAGGCGATCGAGGCGTCAATCTTCTGGACGCGGCCTGCCGCGAGCACGACGTCGCGTACTCGCGAAACGGCGAGTTCGCCGATCGACACGTCGCCGACCGCGCGCTCGCCGAGAGAGCGCGCGAGCGCGTCGCGGCGAGAGACTCGACTCTCGGCGAGAGAGCCGCCGCGACGGCCATATGAGTGGCTATGAAATCGAAGACGAAACTCGGAATGGGCGCGACGAGAACCAAGAGAAAGAAGAGCAAGAGGAGAATGACCGCTACATTGAAAAAAACGCTTCTCCAAGATAGCGAAACGCGGGGGCTTTTTGCCCCTGCTGCCGTTATTGGGAGCTCTCGGTTCTTTGGCCGGAGGAGCAGCGGGAATCGCGAAAGCGGTGAACGATCGCAAAGGGGCGCGAAGAAAGTTGGAGGAACTGCGACGTCACGATCGCGCGATGGAGGGTCGTGGTTTATATCTCGCGCCGTACAAGTGCGGAAGTGGCGCGTCCGCGACGAGAAGAAGAGGAAGCGCTAAAAAAAACTTCGCGTAAACAGACGCTAGGGATCCTCCAATCCGTCGGAGTAACGACGAACGAACAGTTAAATCGCGCGGCGATACTCTCGCGCGTGCCTCACTTTAGAGGCGTGTTTATGCGCGACGTGCTTCCGTCGCGGGCGCGCCGCGATGAAAGCGGCATCGTGAATTTAAATGACGCATCCGGACCGGTTACTCATTGGGTGGCGTACGCGAAGAAAGGGGCGACGCGATCTACTACGACGGTTTCGGCAATCCTCGTCCTCCGCGCGAACTCGCGCGTTATCTCGGGCGCGACGCGAACATCCGGTACAATCATCGCTCCGAGCAGACGCGCGATCAGAATATCTGCGGACAATTGAGTCTTCGATCTCTCCGGGGGGTCGATTGGAAGAATCGCCGACTATAATATCGACCGTCGTTCGTCGATCGAGCGCAGTTCGACCGCTCTCGCCGATCATGTCGCTGACTCTCACTCTTTCCGGACGAAGCAGCGTTCTCGCGGCGAGCTACTTTCCGCCTCTGGATTTAAACGACGACGATTACGAGTTAGGTTTAACCAATTTCGAGACTTATAACACGATACCAAATGTAAATTCCACGAATAATAAATTTTACTTCGACAATAACAACGAGGTTATCGCGATTCCGGTGGGATCTTACGAGTTAAGCGCTGTAAGCGCGTATCTAAGAGCCGCGATTCGTCGCAAACGACGAGCGAGAGAGGAGAGGCGAGAGCGCGGGAACGAGGAACCGGAAACGAGCGATGACAATTACATATACAACACAGTGTAGCCAGATTATCCACGCTAGCAACACGCAACCGTAGTGGAGGGGATACGCACACAAGCGAAAACCGTATACATGTAATGCGCAGGACGCTCTGCGCATTACATGTATACGGTTTTCGCTTGTGTGCATATCCCCTCCACTACGGTTGCGTGTTGCTAGCGTGGGTAATCTGACTACACTGATACAACGTCGGCGACGACCGCGACGATTATTTCGAAGATGATGAGAACGGTGATAGGGTGAAAGTTCCATAACGCTTCGCGGTAACGATAACACTATGAGAAGCGAGATCAAGTGCGCGTATCGAGTAAATTTCACAAAACCCGATAACATCGATTCGCTACTGGGTTTCTCGTCTCGCGTGTTACAACCGAATATATGGTACGCGTCCGATAAACCGATAAATATTATGGCCATTAACCTCATTCGGGTAGAGTGCAACGACAGGGGCGTATCACAACGACAAATCCGCGCATACTATACACGAGTTCGCGCCTAACGTTCCACCCGGATATAAAGTGTCGGAGATCCCGGCGCAGATCATTTACCTCCCGATCATCGCGCGGACCATTACCGATATAAACGTGCGTGTCGTGGATCAGAACGGAAGATTGATCGATTTTCGCGGCGAGAAGATCACGGTTCGTCTGCACGTGCGGCGAAAACAGTAGAGAGGCGCGCGATGCTCGTAGTGAACGGGTCGAACGCGAGAAACGCGCCCGTCGTCGCGTCGCCCCTAGATATGAAAAAGAGAAGAAAGAAGGGAGGAAGGTTGACCGTCGCCAACGCGGCTTTCCTGCTCTCTTTAGGCTTCGTCGTGCCGAGGACCGCTTCTCCGTAAAAGCGGAATGTGCGACATTTTAAGCATCGGTGGGGAGCCGATCTTCGACGATCGCATCGTCAAGATCGAGACTCACACGTACAATCCTTACGCTAATACTACGTTTGGGAATAGCGACGAGATACGAATTCCTATACAACAGCAAGATCTGTATACATTACCGTGCGATAGTTTTCTCTACATAGAAGGTAGACTCGAGTCTAAAGAGTCGCCGAGTGCGCAAGAGGAAACCGTGTCTGTGACGAGGCTAGTGAACAATTGCGCGGCGTTTATGTTCGCTACGAGCTCGATGGCGTGGAGATCGATCGAAACAGAAACGTCGGGATAACGAGCACGATCAAGAATTACGCATCGCTGACGGTCAAGAGAGGCAATATATTAAAGAACGCCGGATGGGACTTATCGGCGGTAACTCACTCGTCGATCGGCGATTTTAACTTTTGCGTACCTCTCAACGTGCTGTTAGGTTTCTGCGAGGATTACAAGCGCGTTGTGATCAACGCGCGACACGAACTTATTCTGATACGAGCGCGCAATGATAACAATTGTATCATATCGCGCGAAACGCAAGAGCCTAAAATCGTTTTGTTAAAAATACAGTGGCGAATGCCTCATATAGTGTTAAACGACATTAATAAATTAAGGTTATTGCGTACGTTGGATAGCGGACGATACCTGAGTGTCGCTTTTCGCTCGTGGGATCTCTACGAGTTTCCGCTTCTACAGAGCACGACCAAACACTCGTGGGCTGTCAAAGCGGCGACGCAGCTCGAGAAACCGCGATACGTTATCTTCGCGCTACAATCCGGAAAGAAGAACGTTCTGCCCGAGGAGCCTTCCCTATTCGACGATTGCAAACTGACTCATGTCAAGCTGTATCTTAATTCCGATTTTTATCCTTACGACGATATGAATCTGGATTTCGATAAGCGCAAAGTCGCCGTGCTGTACGACATGTACTCGAAATTTCGAAGAACGTATTACAGATGCGACAACGACGAAGCGCTCTTAAATCTGAATAAATTTTTAGTCCACGGCCCGCTCGTAGTCATCGATTATTCTCGACAGAACGAGTCGATCAAGAGCGCCACCGTGGACGTTCGCGTAAAGTTCGACTGCAAGGAGAACATCCCCTCTAACACCACAGCCTACTGTCTTATCATTCACGATCGAGTGGTAGAGTACAATCCGCTCACCAACGTCGTGCGCAGAATCGTGTAAGCACGATGATATTCGAAAAAGTATGGAGAGAGAATAAAGCGCTTAAGAAGAAATCTAGGGGCGAACACTTCGAGTACCGCTAACAACGACGATGGACGCGCCGATCTTCGTCGATCCCCAAGGTTTCGTAGTCAATGAGAGATTCGTCGCAAAGAAGTAGCCGTGTTAAGAAATGGCGCGGAATTGACGCATCACATCTTTCGCCCACCGATATCTTGGGATCTACTCACGAGAGCGGAAAAATCGCGAGCGTGTTGGTTGACGTCGAACCATCATCAATTAAAGTGGAACGACGGACACGTGAATTACGGGTCGATAAAAAGACTCGTTCGGGACGCTGTGTGCCGAGGATCTAGCCCCGATTCGACGGTGCGGATCTACGTCAAAGGTCACGAGAAGAAGAAATGGCTGATCGAGATCTTGGGAAACGTCGCCGACGATCGCGACGTAGCCGTCTCCGTCGAGACCATCGACGCCGATTACGAGGACTTCGGACGTCTGGAGACTCTAAACGCTTCGCGGGCCTTTCGCTGCGGATATCACGCGAAGAATTGCGCGTTGGAGAACGCGTGCAAACTGCGCGATTAGTGGTTCGAGCGACGCGATCGTTTGCGCGATATGTACGATTGATTCTATATTATATTACTTTATATTATATTACTTTATATCTATGTAAAACATCCTATATCTACTCGTTTGTATTACAAATTATATTGAATCATTGTATATTATGCATCATCGTATATTATATGACGTATATTATATGACGTATCGAGTCAATTGTATAATCTATAAATTTAATTATATTTTAAGCTTTATATATAATGTATCGAATCAATTATATAATCTATAAATTTAATTATATATTTTAAGCTTTATATATAAGATATCGAGTCAATTATATAATCTATAAATTTAATCATTTATTTTAAGCTTTAATGAATGTATTCGTTATACTGTCGCAAAATACGCTATACGAACGAACCGCGTTTTTCCTTTATCGCGGCCGCGTATTCTTTCCCGCGATAATTACTCGCGCATCTTCTATTTTAAAACGTTTATACTGATGTCCGTCACAAAGCGTTTGACGGTCTGACTGTTCGAAGCGAGCGAATTAAAATATTATTATATTATAAAAAATGCCATCGTTGATCGAAACGGTATTGTGTCGGGGTCGAGGGAACGCTGCATGGTGGGCGCAGGATTTGGCGATGGGGCTGTTGAGAGCCCTGTTAAATCTGGTTGTGTTTCAAAGAGTAAGTAGCATTTTTTATTTTATGTTACATTAACTATTGTTGCGTCCGCGGATCGGAATCGAGATAAATCGAATCACGCAAGACACAACCGGCACTCACACTCCGCGTCGTAAATAATAACTCTTAGTTATGAAAGAACAAGAACTTTAATGAAACAGAACTATATAACTATTTACAGAAATAGAGAACAGAGAATATCGTTAATAATCTTAAACACGTCCGCGCGGATTGACATCCGTCACGAAACTCAAGATGGCCGATCCAAAACAACATGTCCGCCGTTGTTTAACAGCAAACTCCCCGGCAACGTGCTTAGAGACGATCTCTCGAAGACAGGCATAATCCAGAGATGCAACATTGCCCTCCCTCTTCAAAATTGTCGTCCCGACAATCAGAAATGGAGAGAAATATTCCACCAGTGCATAACGATTCCAGGGTTCCGACGAATCTTCCTGCTCTACCTTGGACTCCTGTCCAAGTTACCGAGCGATACGCCATCTTGGACCCAATCGCCTATCAGCACATTTCAATGTCGATTCCAGGGTTCCGACGAATCTTCCTGCTCTACCTTGGACTCCAAGTTACCGAGCAATACGCCATCTTGGACCCAATCGATTATCAATGTTCCTCCCGATTTTGCGTACTGGTATCTTTCGTACTGTGCCTCTCGAACTCCGGAAATCTCTCCTCTTAACGTTGTTGTCGAAAATCTTCGGACAATAGGGGGGGTATCTACTGTGGACCCGACATCCTCCAAAGAGGACTCCTCAAGCCCCTGCCTCGGCATTCGCCCTAGGACCCGACGGGAAAACCACAGCTCAAAAACCGCGGGTGAGGCAGTCTTCAAAAATAAGATGTTCAAATCCTCTCATCTCAAAATGTTCCACGAATCCAATCTTGAACAGCTCTCGCTGAACACAACAAATACAAAACCAAATAACACTATGTATAGTATATTATAATATATTATAATTTGATTTTATTTTATAGTACGACAATACTAGCGACATAGAAATTCCCGGATTTGTAAATATCGAACACCGGAAGTTTGCGAGGATGTTGCGGCGACACGAGCGCGAGATCCGCGAGGACGTATGGGAGGACAATCTCGACGGTCTCTATTTAGACATGAGACGTCTCTTCGGGCTCGAACTCTACGAGGAGGATGCGGAAGAATCGTGGGACGATCCTTCGAACAAGAGATCGAAAGCTTGATTGCGAGTATCTTTTCAAGATTCGTGATATATTAAATACTAAAAAATAAGGTAATTATTTACATTAACGGACACCTCGCCGATGACCTTGACCTTGACATATGTTGTCAAGTACATGATCCTGAGTAACTTTTTCTTATAATCTAATTGGCGGTCTCTTATACTTTCTGAGATATTTAAAGTTAAAGTTTGATTCGAAACGAAAATTTGGTTTGGTTTATACAACGTAATCCAAACCAAATTTACATTAGTAGACACCTTGTCGATCTTGTTTACAATGTATTTTAAGTGTCTATATTATTCAGTAAGGTCATTTAGTCGCAAATCGTTACTTACGTAGTCAACATGCGTCTTACCGAATTTCTTAGCATCGTCAATGATGAGAAAAAACTAATTAATTATTTAATCAATCATCGTGTTATATGTGAAAAGATAAATTGTCCGCGATGTAATTCTTCTATTTTATTAACTCGTAATATCAATTGTCTTATTTTTCATTGTCATTCTGTGTATTATAAAAAAACATCGAAAAAGAAATGTCTCAAAACATGGTGTAATTTTAAAATAAGTGCATTACATAAAACATGGTTTTCACAAAGTCGTTTTGATATTCAAACAGTATGCCGTTTCGTTGCTTATTTTGTAATAATCCGACCCCCACGGCAAATGTTTTTGTAGCAAGAGCTGGAAATATCGCCAAAAACAGCTGTAGGGTGGGCAAATTTTTGTCGCGAGGTATGTTTTATAATTTCATCATATTTCATATATTAAAAACATCATTTATATCAAAATATATGTCAAAACATCAAAGCTATTTTAACATAAATTATTTTTCATTATCATTTTATAGTTTTGTGTTTAATGGGTTGACATAAGTAATGAACAAATAGGAGGAAAAGACAAAATTGTGGAAATTGACGAAGCTAAAATTGGCAAAAGAAAATATAATAAAGGTCGCCTAGTTACTGGACAATGGGTATTTGGCGGTTTTGAGCGCGATACTAAAAAACTATTTATCGAACCAGTTTCCGATCGTTCTGCTGAGACGTTATTATTGGTTATTAAAAAATGGATAAAACCAGGTACAAAAATAATATCTGATTGCTGGAAGTCATACGATTGTCTAAATAATGAGGGATATGTACATGAAAAAGTGAATCACAAATATAATTTTGTTGATCCTGATACTAATGTTCACATACAACACATTGAACGAGCATGGCGAGATACACGAAATAATATTCCTCGATTTGGAATACGTAAAAAACATTATATAAGTTACATAGCAGAATTTATGTTTAAGAGAAAATTTAAATTTTGCGAGCGTGTTGACGCATTTTTCGATATTATGTCTAAATTATATCCGCTATCACAATAATATATTTTAAAATATATTATTATAGTTAAAAAAATATTCGTTTTAATATTTACCTTCCTTATTTTTACATTTACAAACCCATCAAAAATAGGGGGTATATTTCCGAATGACCCCCCGCGCGCGCGCGCGCACACACACACACACACACACGGGGGAGGGTGCAAGGGGGCCTTCGGCTCCACTCCCGCACCCACCCCGCCGGTAGGCAGAGTGGACCTCGCTTTACAACTTACAAAGTACATGCTACATAGCAAGGTCCACCCTGCCTACCGGCGGGGTGGGTGCGGGAGGGGGGTCAAAGGCCCCCCCTTGCAACCCCCCCGTGTGTGTGTGTGTGCGTGTGCGCGTGCTTCCTGTCCATGCATATACTTTGGTATATTTCATAACTTTTTTTGTTAATAACTTTTTTTTTGGGCCTCCCCCAACTAAAAATGGTTATTTATATTTCTTTCTAAACATAGGAAGTCCGTAAAAAAATTTGCAGCCCATTTACAGGTGGGGCCATGATTCTGGATAATTACCAAAAGTATATGCGTAGAGGCAGTATGTTCCGCCCCCCTGCGGGGGGGCTCCACTACTAAAAAATTAGACACATAGGTGTGCGTTGAACCTCGTTTTGCGTGGAAAGTGGAAAAACCCAAGGAACTTTGTCCCTGAAAATGTTGTTACGTCCTGCCGACTCCACGATTCCTTCCTTCCACGAAATTGCGGCAAGGATCGTCGATTGGCAATAAAAATAAGTCTTTCGGTAAATAGAACATCTTGCACCACATAACGTTTTAAACTTTAAACATTTCATCATTTATCAGTAAATATACCTATGAGTAAACACGAGAAAAAACAAAAAGATATTAGGCCGATCAATAGATATTCCATATATAGACTTTCCAGCGAAGAGACGATGAAATCACCTTACGAAATATCGAACAAAATAACCGCATCATCATCGATAGAAATCATAGACCTTTGCTATTTACCTCAAAATCACGTGTGCAAGGGTCCATCGGAAAATGTTCACCTTCGACCAATCGACGAACTATAAAAAGGAAGCCCGCGAGACTCCATCATTTCAGTTTTCATCAGAGTCACCCGGTTGACGAATCAGTCCGGCAGTAAGTCATTCAACAAGTCAATCTACAAGTCGATTAGTTAGTCCGTTCTCAGTGCAGTTATTAAAAGTCATTTACATCGCGAACTGTGATCAGTGTCTTGTTCAACGGCATCTCTCTCGACCACGAACGACAATCTCCGAGTTAAGCTGCCCGTCCGTCTTCTACTTAAAAGGAGTAAGTCGCTACCAACCAATTTTTCTTTACGCGAATTCCAACTAGGAATTATCACTTATAATTTTCTATAGTGAAAAAGATCACCTTGCGTATTTCGATCAAGCACATCATTCGCGAGCCAAGTACATACATCGAGTTTATCGCAGGACTCGGAGGGCATTGGCGCAAGCTGACTCAAAAATGATTAGAATAGCTAAACAATATATCGCTAAAATCAACCATAATTTAATCAAAGCGAATAGAATTGTTAAAATAATTAATAGAATTAACAAAAAAATAAAAAATGTTTGGTCAATTTTTATTATTGCAATTTGTTGCCGGTTAGAAACTGATAAATTTCTGTTTATGACTTTTTTATGTCAGATTATTGTAAGTGCCTTAACAATCGTGGCGACCGTTACGAGGACCACCCTGTATATATCATGTATTCGAACTTTTTATTTTTCTAATGAATAAAATTATATTTTATTTAACTACTTAAACAATTCTTAACCCCTCTCTCGTTCCCAGTACGAACTATCGCACTAGGTCCTATCCCGCGTAAAAGGGATTAAATTCCCTGACCGAAAAGGGACCACCGAGCGAACGTCTGAATAAACAGCGTAATAGCGACCCGAATGGTCGTTTACCTGGTTTTCAGACCTAAGAGTTCGTTCGACCCGATTCTTACGCCACAAGGCGCCTGATTCGGGATAATTAAGATAGTTGTTGCGCCCTTCCATCGACTCATCCTTTTTCGAGTCTGGACGTAACATACTGTTCTTAAATTTTGGGGGCTCGTCCGGGATTGTAATGTGCGATCTTTTAAACTGGAATGAGTAAAGGGACAAGAGGTCCAGCTGATAAAGACGAAGTAGAACGAAATTTTCAGCTTGCTCAGGACACATACAATCGAACAAAATCTAACAAATCAGAAACACATCACACTTCCACTCCGAATAAAACCACTAAAAACATTAATTTTTCATTAGACGAAACGGTAATTGAAAAAGATTTCGAAAAAAAGTTTAGCGAAACAGCGGCCGAGTCTCATTTTGCCGATTCCTACGATAAGACTATTATACCTGAATTTAATAAATACGAAAAAAAGAAAGACCCGAGCGGTACCGGCGGCAACATGACTCAAAATAACTCTTTCGCTACTTTGAAATACGCGGTCGAAGCCGTCTCTTATTTTAACGGTCAAAATATTCCATTAAATTATTTTATCGAGGGATGTGACGAAGCAAAATCTATATTGCCTAGTGAGGCTGAATCACAGTTTACCAAAATAATAAGAACCAGGATAATAGGGGAGGCTCACCGAACTATACAAGGTCAATATTTTGATAGCGTTTCTCAATTAACTAAATATTTAAAACAAATTTATGGACCAGCAAAAAGTGTTTATCAATTACAAGGGGAATTGGGTTGTATATATCAAAAGGGTGATGAAGATGTAATTACTTATGCAAATAGAGTAAAGATTCTTGGAAAACAAATTTTAGAAACATATAGAAGTTCGGGAAACGTGTCGTCTGACCAAAATATTAAAGCATCATTAGAAAAGGACATGTGCAAGTGTTTTATTAGAGGGTTAAAACCAGAGATTGAACAACGAGTTGCAAGAAATTTATTAAATGTACAAGAAACTGCAGCCGACTCTTTAAGGATAGAGAGAGAGCTCCGAGAAATGACAGATTTACGACAGGGAATAGACAACAGTTCAGGTAAACAGAAAACTAACAGTCTAAAAGAAATTTGTCAAATCTGTTATAAGGAAGGGCACGTAGGCAGTAACTGCAAGAAATATTTACAAACATCTCAACAAATTAACAACCAGATTGATTTAGGAACCGCAATATTAATATGTCAAATTTGTAAAAAACGTGGGCATGGAGCAGAGAAATGCCGCTTTCGCGATCCACAACAACGCCGACCGGTAAACGTAGTTCAAGGGAAAATAATAACTTGTCAATTATGCTTAAAATCCGGTCATGATGCAAAATATTGCCGACAGAATAATACAACTAATAACAATAAAATCTCGGTAATTTGTCAATGGTGCGAAAGACCCGGCCATTCTGCAAATAATTGCTGCAAGAAACAACGAACAACGATATGCGGGAAATAAAACTCGCGTAACTTGTCAAATTTGCAACAACTTCGGACACATTGCTAAGGATTGTCGATCAAAACTAAACCAGCAAACGGGAACCAGGAATTCTTTATTCTGCCGCTATTGTAAGGAGCAAGGTCATCTTCTCGAAAATTGTCAATTACGCCATGCCAGTAACTTTCGAAAAAAAGAAAATAATCAGGGAAACTACAACGGCCCCTCGACGTCGGGTGCACAGCAGGGGTCCGAACGAGAGCCGCACCTGCCCAAAACTCAGGTAGCCAAGTAGACAAGGACAGAACTACCGTAAGGCCCGTGACTGTAAACCTCGACAAACATAGTCGCGTGCCTACCGTTCAAATCAACATCGATAATTTAACTACTAGTATAACTCTTATGCTAGACACAGGATCTGGACCTAATATAATTAAAGAAAATCTCGTTCCCGAAGAAATAAATATTAATTACACTAATATCCTTAAGTTGAACGGTATAAATAATTATCCTTTGTACACCTTAAGTGAAATTACATTAACTCTCTTTGAAATACCGGTTATATTTCATATTGTATCTAACGATTTTCCAATTTCACAATCCGGCATATTAGGAAACGATTTCTTTAAACAAACTTCATCGAAAATAGATTACGCACAAGGGCACTTGGATGTCTCCGGAATCAATATACCTTTCTTATCACCTGAAGCCATTATAGTACCTCCGCGATCCGAATCATTATTTTATGTAAGTATAGAAAATCCAAAACTAAAAGTAGGATATATACCGAGACTAAAGGTGGCACATGGAATTTATTTGGGAGACACCATCGTGGAGAACATTGCCGGAAAGGCATATTTAAACGTTATAAGTACTTTAGATGAAGAGGCGGAAGTACATGTTCCGACTTTGCGCCTAAAATCATTGAGCGAATTATTAGACGACCATGATTCAAAAATTGAGGCTCTAAACAGTTCAGAAGAACCAAGGAATAAGGAAGAAGAAACTACTTACGAATTCGACGATTATGAGGATAATATGAATATTGAAAATGAAGGTGAAAATGTGGATGAAACAAATATTATTATCAAAAAAATTAATTATGAAGACGAAGAAAAAACCTTAAATAAAGAAGGAAATAAAAATAAGAATAAAATTAAAAATAAAGACAAGATAAAAAATAAAACTGAGAGGAAAAATAAAGAATTAAATGATTCAAAAATCTTTGGAGAAAGAAATTACCAAACCTCTCCTGAAAATCTAATAAATCCAACCATTCCTGGAGGGGGAAATTACCAAACCTCTCCTAAAAATTTAATTAATTTAAAAACCCTCGAAGAGAGAAATTACCAATCCTCTCAAGAAGGGAATAATTCTAGGATTTCGGAGGGAAATTTCCAAACCTTGTCAGAAAATCCTAGCTCCGTCGATTGCGAGGAGAAAAATTATAAAACCTCATTACGTATTTCGGCAAAACCTTATTCCAAAAAGGGGAGAAGTCCTTTATCCTCCCTAGATATCAAATTTCCTAAGGTTGGATTATTTAATTATTTAAAGAAAATGATAATGAACTAAAAACCTCTCATGTTGCAATAAAAGACCTCCTTGAAGAGGCTCAAAAATATAATTTAAATATTAAAAATTCGAATCTACGAAATATCAAAAATAAAAATAAACCGTCTTCAAAAATTCTTATGTTCTTGTTGAATAAATCTCAAGAAATTTTAGAAAAATTTATGCGAAAACGCAAAACAAGATATAAAAAGAAACAAGAAGTTGAAAATTATAATTTGCATAATTGTCTAACAATCTCCGAAGAAAAGGGAAAGACTCGACCCGCCGAAATCATAGAATCATTGCGATTAGAACATTTAAATGAAACAGAAAGAAAAAGCATTATAAAATTAATAACGGACAGTCAAGATCGATTTCATATTCCTGGAGAAAATTTAACCGCAACTCACGTATTACAACATCGAATACCTACTACAGATGACCAACCAATAAACACTCGTCAGTATCAATTTCCGCAAATTCATAAAGAGGAAATAAACAAGCAGGTAGAAGAACTGTTAGAAGGAGGAATTGTTAAACACTCACAATCGCCATATAACACGCCTATATGGATTGTACCTAAGAAAGAAGACTCCAAAGGAAATAAACGATGGAGAATGGTATTAGATTTTCGCGCTTTAAATGATAAAACTATCGGAGATGCATATCCTTTACCAAATATCGTTGATATATTAGACCAATTAGGAGAAGCTCGATATTTTTCAGTATGCGATTTAGCATCTGGATTTCATCAAATAAAAATGAACCGCGAAGATGGTCATAAAACAGCTTTCACTACTCCTTTCGGACATTACGAATTCGACCGAATGCCGTTCGGTCTGAAAAATGCTCCGGCTACTTTCCAGCGCCTAATTGACTTAGTATTAACTGGGTTACAAGGCAAAGAATTATTCGTTTATATGGACGATATTGTTATCTATGCAACGTCTTTAGAAGAACACGGAAGAAAATACAACGCTTTAATGGAACGTCTTCGAGAAGCTAATTTAAAATTACAGCCAGACAAATGCGAATTTTTAAAAACGGAAGTAACTTATCTGAGACACGTAGTCAGTAAAGACGGAGTAAAACCAGATCCGAAAAAATTAGAAGCGGTACAACGATTTCCAAGACCTAAAACACCTAAGAATATTAAACAATTTTTAGGACTTGCAGGATATTACAGACGCTTTATACCGAATTTTTCCAAACTCGCCAAACCATTAACAAATTTATTAAAAAACGACACCCGCTTCGAGTGGACATCTGTGCAAGAAAAATCTTTTGAAATTTTAAAACAAAAACTGTGCGAAGAGCCAGTACTGCAATACCCAGATCTTTCCAAATCATTCATTTTAACGACCGATGCATCTGGAATAGCCGTTGGAGAAATATTATCACAAGGAGAGATAAATAAAGACCTACCGATAGCATACGCCTCACGAACCTTAACAGATAATGAATTAAAATACGATACATACGAAAAGGAAGCACTAGCTATTGTATATTGCGTTAAACATTTTCGACCATACTTATACGGAAGAAAATTCACTTTAGTTACAGATCATAAACCTTTGATGTGGTTTAAAAACGCACAAGACGCAAATATGCGAATACTTCGTTGGAGATTAGAATTAGCAGAATATGATTATGAGGTTGTATACAAAGCGGGAAAAACAAACGTAAACGCAGACGCATTATCCAGAAATCCTGTAAATATCAAAGAAATAGATTGTAAAATTATAAAAAACAAGAAACTTTTATACCCAGATAACCCTAAAGATGCACGATTAATTGCCGAACTATTAGAAAAATCCGATAGCGAAGAAGAAGAAGAAGAAGATGACGATTTCCATTTATATCTTTCCGATATGGAAGAAAACGAAGAAATAATAGCTGAAAGCGATTTATTAAATAACAATAACGATATTCTTCCATTTACACAAACAGAATTAAACGAACCAGATTATTTATCAATTACCGAAAAAGCTTTAATACACGATCCTCCTAAACAAAATAAAATTCAAACAAGAAGCCGAACTGCAAGACAAAGTATTGAGCGAAATAAAATAACCAACGAATTGCATAGTGACGAGGGAGAGATCGAAGAAATCGAAGAAAGAAATGATCCGCCGGATAAAAATTCTGGCAGTGAAGAGAAAGACGAAGAGGAAAACGAACAAGATATTATTAACAAAAATTTAAAATCAAGAAAAACGAAACCTGCATTTATTGAAAATAGAATAATTCATGGTAATGTCATAGACTCTCGAGAATTATTATTTTTACGAAAAGATAATATAGTATATTTCGTCGACACCCAGGGAAGACCTTTAGATTCAGGCTCACAAAAACTTTTCGAACGAAAAGAGCTTCCAAACCTATGATCCCTTGTTCTAGGAAAGGTTAAGGCCATAAAACATAAAAATCATTATCATGTGGCTTTACCTGTCAGCGAAGAACAACGAGAAGGCCCTACAGCTAGTCTTAAACAAATTGTTAAAATCTTAACAGACTTACAGAAAATAACCGAAGATTTAAAATTAGAAACATTTAGTATTGCAAAAACCGAGTTTATTAATAATGTTCCATGGAATGACATCAAATCACATATACAATCAATATTCACCGACGCTCCTACTAAAGTTATTGTTTGCCACGGACTAATTAAATATCCACCGAAAGATTTACGCTCTGTTATAATCAGTGAAATGCATTGCTTACCGACGGGAGGACACCGAGGAGTCACAAAAACTTATAACAGAATAAAACATAATTATTACTGGGAAAACTTGAAAGCAGATGTTCAACGGTATATACAGCAATGTTTACAATGTCAATTGAAAAAACTTGTACGAGTAAAAACAAAACAACCAATGATAATCACGGACACACCAGGATCTTCTTTTGATAAAGTAGCCATGGACATCGTAGGCCCTTTACCTAAAACTGAAAGGGGAAACGAATATATTCTAACATTACAAGATCAATTAACTAAATTTTGCATGGGGATACCACTACCGAATCAAACTTCCGAAACCATCGCAGGAGCTTTTGTAGATCGATTTATTTGCGTACTTGGAGCACCAAAAGCAATATTAACAGATCAAGGCAGAAATTTCCTTAGCGATCTAATAAAGAAAATTTCAAAATTATTTAAAATTCGTAAATTTCGCACAACAGCCTTCCATCCTCAATCAAACGGATCATTAGAAAGATCACATCACGCATTAGGCGAATATTTAAAACAATACGCGAATGAACAAAAACAATGGGATAGATGGATTAGTCTTGCCATGTTTAATTATAATACGAGCGTACATGAAGCAACAAAACACACTCCATATGAGCTGGTTTTTGGAAAGATAGCACGTGTTCCATCGAACGAACTTCTACCTCCTGGGGATAAATTAGCAAATTATGACGAATATTTAATAAATCTTGTAACTCAACTTCACGCAATTCAGGGAAATGCACGCGATAACGTTATTCAAGCCAAAATTAAATCAAAAAGTTATTACGACAGAAAAATCAACCCACAAACTTTTAAACCGGGAGATCAAGTATTTTTATTAAAAGGTCCAAAACCGGGTAAATTCGGAGATCAATATACCGGGTCTCACGAAGTTCTAGAAATTTTTAATAAAAATAACGTCAAAATTAGAATAAAGAAAAATAGCCGAGTTATACATCCTAACCGCTTACGAATTTCATATATTAAACCTACTAATAAATAATTATGAGAATTTTCAGATGAACCTCAGGATTGGAAGACAAATCACGATAATAATTTTAACAAAAAAAAAATAATAATAATAATTGAAATTTTATCAAACAGAGTAATAAGAACAGACTTAACTTAGCAGTCACAGTAAATATATTCCCGATCGTGTAAAATAAGAGAGAACATAAACGAATGCGCCATACTGTATCATTTACTTCTTAGATTAATTAATATACTAAAAACGTATATATATACATATATATATATATATATATATGTACATATATTATACATATATACACCCACACACATATATATTTTTAGTATTAGACACACAAATATTACAAATGTTATTGCGTTTAACATTAATTTACCCTACAAAAACATTATTTAGATCAGTGCTCGGATTTAATTGCACATTTCGGCCCGATTCCGTGGTTCACGCCTATTGCCCCCCACTCACTGCTCATACGTTAGCGACGAGTCGCCAGATACGCGTAACTAAGGAGCGCGACGCTTTGTCTCAGGAGCGTCCGTATATAAGAATGTCCAAATATAATAGTAAGACAATACTTTTCTAAATGCACCGCGAAAATTCTCAAAATTAAAAGTTTTTCTTCAATATTTTATATTTCATTGATATAAAATATTGAAGAAAAACTTTTATTTATAGAAAAGTATTGTCTTATTATTATATTTGGGCATTCTTATATACGGACGCTCCTGAGACAAAGCGTCGCGCTCCTTAGTTACGCGTATCTGGCGACTCGTCGCTAACGCACGAGCGGTGAGTGGGAGGCAATAGGCGTGAACCACGGAATCGGGCCGAAATGTGCAACTAAATCCGAGCACTGATTTAGATCAATCATTATATAAAATACATATATAACAAAAACAGAACTATCTTTTCTGAAAAAAAAAAAAAAAATATATATATAAAGAAATATTACCTGATCATCTGAAAAAAAAGGGAGAAACAATGAGCTAGAAAAACATTACAGAGAAATTATATCATCGGCTCCAGCAACCAATAGGCGATCACTATGCTACATTTAGTGATAAACTATCCAGCTTATTATTCTGCAGACAAACATGGTATTTCAACCAACAGCTAATTAAAAGAACAAGGAGAACTTTTCCAGCATTTGTCAATTGACAAGTCATCTTGGCGCTCTACATCCATCAGCGCATCCACCTATAACTATTCAGCATCCGGGCAAATAAAGCCTGGACATTTTACTATGGGATTCAACATGATATTCCAATCAATGGCTAATTGCTCGTAATGAACGAGAATCCAAGCCAAATATCAAAAACCTTCCCGACAAGCAGAACATATGCTGTTCAGACGACACCAACAACACAAGAGGGAAGAAGAAAGAAAAGAATATCCTATCTCTCTCACAGGGCAATAAAATCTCCAGCCGAAGACCCAACCTTATCAATAATGCTCAGGTAAACATTGCAACACACATACAGTTTCCTTTTTTACGCCATAAAATGGGCACGATAAGAAAAGATAGTTTTGTATTAAATTCATATATATATATATATAAAATATAATAATTAACTAAAAATGTAAAAGAAGGACGAAGGAAAGAAGGAAGGGGTTTTGGTGGTCGCCTTCTCTTTCCTCCTTCTTAATAAACAAATCAGCATGCACGAAACCACATATAATTAGGATACTTTAGTTAACTGCGAAAGGAAGGAATCTATTCCATTTTTGCAAATGTCGGGCTTCTCCCCAACATTTATCTAAGGCCGGGAGTGTTACATCCTGCCGACTCCACGATTCTTTTCTTTCGCGAAATTGCGGCAAGGATCGTCGATTGGCAATAAAAATAAGTCTTCCGGTAAATAGAACATCTTGCACCACATAACGTTTTAAACTTTAAACATTTCATCATTTATCAGTAAATACACCTATGAGTAACCGCGAGAAAAAACAAAAAGATATTAGGCCGATCAATAGATATTCCATATATAGACTTTCCAGCGAAGAGACGATGAAATCACCTTACGAAATATCGAACAAAATAACCGCATCATTATCGATAGAAATCATAGACCATTGCTATTCACCTCAAAATCACGTGTGCAAGGGTCCATCGGAAAATGTTCACCTTCGACCAATCGGCGAACTAAAGAGGGAGCCCGCGAGACTCCATCATCTCAGTTTTCATCAGAGTCACCCGGTTAACGAATCAGTCCGGCAATAAGTCATTCAACAAGTCAATCTACAAGTCGATTAATTAGTCCGTTCTCAGTGCAGTTATTAAAAGTCATTTACATCGCAAACTGTGATCAGTGTCTTGTTCAACGTCATCTCTCTCGACCACGAACGACAATCTCCGAGTTAAGCTGCCCGTCCGTCTTCTACTTAAAAGGAGTAAGTCGCTACCAACCAATTTTTCTTTACGCGAATTCCAACTAGGAATTATCACTTATAATTTTCTATAGTGAAAAAGATCACCTTGCGTATTTCGATCAAGCGACTTCATTCGCGAGCCAAGTACATACATCGAGTTTATCGCAGGACTCGGAGGGCGTTGGCGCAAGCTGACTCAAAAACGATTAGAATAGCTAACCAATATATCGCTAAAATCAACCATAATTTAATCAAAGCGAATAGAATTGTTAAAATAATTAATAGACTTAACAATCACGATTACGATTTTGCACACACCTACAGACATTCTAGCGACCTCATTACTCCAAGTTCTCCTCCCTATTTTTCCCCCTCCTATTCCCCTAAATATTCTTCCTTGCCTTCTCCAAACCTACCCCTCTCCCCGCGATCATTCTCTTCACTTTCAACAGTGATCCTCGATAATTCTCTCCCCCTCTCTCTCCTCAGTCTCCCGAATTGGATTACATAGACCAGGCAATCCAAGAATTTATCGATGAGCTTCCTGACTTGGAAGCAGCATCGTCCTACCAAGATTAACACAATTTAAAGATCTCCATATCTCCTTCGTTCAATAACCCATTTCCTCACTAACCTACTTTTACACTATGTTTTTATTTTTTTTCGAAAGATAATAGAAGATATTGTATTTACCAGCCAGAATTCTAATCTTAACGATAGAGCCTTTCCCAACTCAGTCTGGCTGATGTTCCCCGAACCATTGTAACACCCGCGGAGCGATAAGCTCAACCACACACAAACACTCACACTCACACGATAAATGTTATCACTTGCTACAAATATACAGGGTGGTCCTCGTAACGGTCGCCACGATTTTTAAGGCACTTACAATAATCTGACATAAAAAAGTCATAAACAGAAATTTATCAGTTTCTAACCGGCAACAAATTGCAATAATAAAAATTGACCAAACATTTTTTTTCCATAAAAAAGCAAGATCACCTTTAATTTTTTAAATGGAACTGCCTACTTTTTATTGCACATTTTTGTAGCTTATCTCGAGAGCTTTTCAAAACACTATAATAAAGTATTTTTTTATTAAGTACTTTTTGAGTTATTTTATATTTTAATCTGACATATTTTGATATAAAAATTAAAATATCTCGTAAAATCTTTAGTTCTCGATAATCTTACCGTAATACTTTTATGTACAGAATAATGAGACAAATCAATTAGTATAAAAAAGACAAATAATTGTTTAAAAAAATACATTGTAAATAATTACATACTTTTTCTTAAAAACAATTGTTTTTTATACTAATTGATTTGTCCCATTATTCTGAACATAAAAGTATTACGGTAAGATTATCGAAAACTAAATATTTTACGAGAGATTTTAATTTTTATATCAAAATATGTCAGATTAAAATATAAAATAACTCAAAAAGTACTTAATGAAAAAATACTTTATTATAGTGTTTTGAAAAGCTCTCGAGATAAGCTACAAAAATGTGCAATAAAAAGTAGGCAATTCCATCTAAAAAATTTAAGGTGACCTTGCTTTTTTATGGAAAAAAAAATGTTTGGTCAATTTTTATTATTGCAATTTGTTGCCGGTTAGAAACTGATAAATTTCTGTTTATGACTTTTTTATGTCAGATTATTGTAAGTGCCTTAAAAATCGTGGCGACCGTTACGAAGACCACCCTGTATATATCATGTATTCGAACTTTTTATTTTTCTAATGAATAAAATTATATTTTATTTAACTACTTAAACAATTCTTAACCCCTCCCTCGTTCCCAGTACGAAGATCGCACTAGGTCCCATCCCGCGTAAAAGGGATTCCCTGACCGAAAAGGGACCACGTCTGAGCGAACGTCTGAATAAACAGCGTAATAGTGACCCGAATGGTCGTTTACCTGGTTTTCAGACCTAAGAGTTCGTTCGACTCTTACGCCACAAGGCGCCTGATTACGGGATAATTAAGATAGTTGTTGCGCCCTCCCATCGACTCATCCTTTTTCGAGTCTGGACGTAACAATGTAAACAGACACTTTTTCCACGTCTGCTCTACACAAATACAACGTAAACAAACTTCATTTTTCCTTATTTTATAACAGAAAATACATTAAAACTCTGAAACTTAAAATCACATATCTCTGGAACCAGGAGAGAGCGCCACAAAATTCAAAGTGTGTGTTATTTAGAAATGTATCCTCTACAATATATGTAAAAATGAAAATAATCTGTGAGATGTAAGTTAATCCAAACATTTATCCATTTTTGTTTTAAATCAAACTTTAACATTAAATATCTCAAAAACTGTAAGAGACCGCCGATTAAGTTATAAGGAAAAGTTACTCAGGATCATGTACTTGACAACATATCATATGTCAAAATCAAGGTCATCGGCGAGGTGTCTGTTAATGTAAATAATTACCAAAAATAAATATTAAAAATTAAATATTAAAAATTAAATTATTATACTAATAAGATTTGTATTTTTCTGTTTCAGATCGTGCGTCACCGTATTTTAAATTTATTTTAAATTTATTTTATATTAAACATTTTATATTAAACATATTTTATATGTATTTTTTCTAAAATAAATTTATCTTTACACATTTTTACAACGAACACTATTTTTATCGCGAGCGCGTATCCTTCCGCGATAAGAGAGCGTCGACGCTTACTACGAGAGGCGCGAGAGAAGGACGGCGCGACGCTTATTACGAGAAGCGCGAGAGCAAGAGGATGCCGGGGAAGGAAAGAGAAGCGGAAAGAATCGGCGCTTCGTTTAACATATAGCGTTTATTCGTAAAAAAATCGCATCTTACAAATGCGTGCGCGCGTGCGATACATGAAGTATATAAGTACGGACAAAAATCAAATTTTATTAGCGCGTAAAGTTACTCCTCGTCGTCAATCGGTTACGATTCGGGCTCGTAATTCATAGACCGTTCGCCCGCGTCGCCCGTCGACGGTTCTTCCTCCTCGCCCGTCGGCGGTTCGGCCTCGTCCTCCATCGGCTGCGATTCGGGTTTCTCGTCGATCGGTCGCGACTCGGACTCCTCGATCGGCCGCGATTCGGGCTCCTCGTCGATCGGCGGCGCGACGACACGCTTAACGTCGGCGTCGCGCTCGCGAAGCTCGTCGACCATTTCACGAGGGACGATAAGGTCGCGCTTGCGAAGATCGAACTCAGGGGCTCGCGCGGCGCCCTCGGCAACGTAGCGTTCGCGAGCCTCGCGCAACGCTCTGTGAACGCTTTGCGCCTGCGCGAGCATGGTCTTCGTCCTCGTCACGAGATTGTAGAGCGATTCTCGCGCCGTTTTTATGCAGTCCACGATCTGTTGTCTAAAATAAAAAAGTAAAAGAGTTATTAAAAAATTATAATTTATTATAAAAATTATTATAATTTATTATAAAAATTATTATAAAAATCTCGATCGAATACTTACATTAAACGTGAAGAGAGGGAAAAATGGCGGTTGGGGAAGAGATAGTTAGGGCATGTGCTCGAAGGGAAAGGCGCGGGTAGTTGGTGCAGAGAGGAAGGAATCGGAGCGGAGGAAAGGAATAGGAAGAACAAAAAGGGAGGAACAGATGTGAGTGAGGGGAACAAGGTGGAAGGCGGATTATAGAAGAAAGAAGGACACAAAGACGTTTGGCAGTTTGAAGGTTAGAAGGAAGAAAAAGAGAGAGAGAGAAAATGGATAGAAGGAGAAAGGCTAAGAGTGAAGAGGAAAGATGACAGAAGATGGAGAGGTCGATAAGAAAGAGGAGAAGTAGATAAGATAGGGCATAAAGGAACAAGGGGAGTTGAATGGGAAAAACCGAGAGGTGGTGCTGAAGGTAGGTAAGGAACTAGGATCGAGCACATGTGGAATCAGTGGATATCGATACGGAAACGGACAGTAGGAAAGGAATACATAGCAAGTGAAAAGAAGGAAAGACAAAGTTGTGACAGAAGCGAAAAAGGTGAAAAGGGACTGGCAGGAAGCAGAAGGACAACAGAGGAAGGGAAAAGAAGAGAGGGGGAGTGCGACAGGGAAAAGAGCCGAAGGAAGTAGAGGGTGGAAGAGGAGACAGGTTAAGCACAGAAAGTCGGTAGAAATAAGAGTGTGAGTGAGAAGAGGAGGTGAGGAGGAGGAAGAAGGAAAGAAGAGGGAGGCGGAAGGAAGAGAGAAAAATAGATGGAGGACATGGAAAAGTGGTTGAAAGAGCTGATGGTGGAGGTAAGGGGAATAAGAAAAGAGCTGAAATTATGGAGAGAAGAGAGAGCGAGAGGAAGGAGAGAAAAGGAGGAGGAAACAACGGTGTCGCAAGAAGAGGAAAGTGAAAAGGAAGGAGAAGAAGGGAGAGAGAAGGCGAGGGATCAGGGAAGAAGAGAGAAGAGGGAGATAGGGGGAGCAAGGGGAACAGTGAAGGAGGAAATTGTAGTGAAAAAGGATGAAAGGAGAGAGGAAACAGAAGAGACAGGCAGTGAAAAAGAAAGAGAGGTAAGGAAAGAAAGGAAGAAGAAAGGTTTAGGTGCAGGAGTAGAGAGAAGGGAAAGAAAATACTGGTGGGAGGAGGAAAGCGAAGAGGAAGCGGGAGAGAGAGAAGAGGAAGGAGGGAGTAGGGTAGGAGGAGAGAGAGAAGAGAGAGGAAAGGAGAAGAAGAGGGCGAGCAAGTCGGGAGAAGGGAAGAAAAAAGAAGAGAGAAGGAGAGGAGGGAGAGAGAGGAGGGAAAGAATAGCACAGGAGGAGAGAGAAAAGAAAGAAATGGAAGAGAGAAGGAGATAAAAAGTAGAAAAGATGACGAGGATAAGGAGAGGATTAGGAGGAGAAGAGAAGAGGAGAGAGAAGAAGAGGAGAATGGAGGGAAAGAAGAATGGAGCAAGGTGAGGAAGGAAAGGAGGACGAAGGAAGAGAAGGTGAGCAGGAGAGAAGAGAGGGACATAGAAGAGAGAAGAAAAAAAGAGGAAAGGGCAAGAGGAAGACTAGGAGAAAGAAGGAGAAGAAATGTAGTGTGGAGAGGCGTGGAAGGGAAAGAGCCGGAGGAGAGAAGGAAGGTTATGGTAGAAGTAATGGAGGAGGTATTGGGGAGAAGGGTAAAAATGAGAGGGGTAGTGGAAAGAATAGGGGAGGGGGAAAAAGGTATTAATAGTGGAAATGGATAAAGAAGAGGACAAGGACGAGATATTGGAGAAAGGGAGAGAGATAAGGAGATTGTGGAAGATAGGCGTGGACGAGGACTTAACGATGGAGGAGAAAAGAATGAGATGGAGAATGGTGGAAAAAGAGTAGATGGAAAGAGGGTACGGAAGAAGCGTGGTGGTAGGTAACAAAAGAATCTGGATAGATGGGAGAGAATGGATATGGGACGAGAGGAAGGAGAGCTGGATGATGAAGCGAGAGGCATAAGAGAGAGGAAACGGAAAGGGAAAGAGGTGACGGGAAGGAGAGAAAAGAGAGAAGAGGGAAGATAGGGGGGAGAGAGAAGGGAAGGTAGGGAGAGGGGAGGTGGGAGGGAGATGGTGGGACGAGGAAGGGGAGGGAGGAAAGTCTGTAAGGTCACAAAGGACCAGGTCGGGTAAAGGATATGAAATGTAGAAGAATGTAAAGGTTTGGGTACGTTCCTGAAAAACGCCTTCTAACCCCAAGGGGATGAATAAATGATATACAATACTTACATTAAACGCGCGATATCGTCGTCTCCATCCAACTGGAAGGCGAATCTGAACGAATCCGGACTGTTCTCTATAACGTCTCGCGCCTCCTCGCGCAGATTCGAAGCGAGATCTCCCAGAACGTAGGCTTTTATCGCGATTACATCACCGTTCACGTTGATGTAATTGGCTGCGTTGATTATTTGCTTGATCCGTTCCATGTCGAACAGTTCGCGACCGATCTTGATCCTCGCTATCTCGCACCTCGCCACTTTGCGCCTCGTCGTTTCGCGTTTAATCACTTCGCTATCTCGCTATCCCGCGAGCGAAGATACTTTGACGCTTCTCGAAACGATCTCGTGCTTATAAAGATCGACGCGCGGACGTCGCAGTAGGATTTATCGATTGTCGCGTTTTTCCTCGATAGGCGTTTTTTTCACCTTATCGAAAATCGCGACGCGACTAGAACCGCGTCTTCCTTCCGCGATAGTCGCTCGCCGGAGATTGTTCCTCTAATCGCTCGACCGAGCAGGGACGAATGAATAATAAAAATAGATTATAGAGGAAAATAATAGAAAATAAAAAACGATAAGAAAGATTCGAGCACCCGCCAGATAACGCGCATCCCGGATACTCGGCGAACGTTTATCGTCGCCGGAAGGGGTACGTTTCTTGCTTGTCGAGTATCCTTCTTAGGGGATAAACAAATAATAAAAAAGAAATAATAAAAAAGTAAAACCGTGAGAGGAACTCGAGCGTCCGCTAGATAATGCGCATCCCGGACGCTCGATCGGTGTTCGCTCGTCGTCGAAAGGGGCGCGTTCCTCTAATCGAGGTGGACCGCGACTCTCCCTCGAACGAATCGTCGACGCACTTCCCCCTCCCCCACCCGCGTCGAATTCGCCGACGATAAAAATAGGCGTCTCGCGGAACGCGCGAATCAATCGCGCCCGGCGTCTCTCGATAGTTTCCCGCGTCTTTCTCTGCTCCGCGCGATGGCTAATGCGAGGACGGCTCTTCTCGTCCTAGCGACCACGCTCGTCGCCGCAACGGCCGCTGCGCCCATCGACTCGAAGAAGGCCGAGGCGCTCTGCTTCCTGTGCGCGTACGGTTTTCTGAAGGACGATGGAGGATCGCTGTGGTCCGATAACGCGACGTCTCTGCGTCACGCGCTATCGTTGTTTCAGGAATACTATCAATTGTCGGGAAATGGCGCATTAGACGCCGTTACGCTTCGCCTTATGCGCAAACCGCGATGCGGTCTCGCGGACATTCCCGATCGCGCGTATAGCCCGATCGCGCGAAAATGGCCAAAAACGCGTCTTACGTGGAACTTTCAGGTGGCTAGCGAGGAACTCTCGCGAACGGCCGAAGCGGCGTTCGCGTTATGGGCGGCGAATTCGTCGCTGACCTTCGCGCGCGACCTGCTACGCCCCGATATACTGATATCGTATCGAACGAGCGCGCACTTACGCGAATCGCCGGAACCTCGGCGTTTGTCCGGCGACCTTCGACGGTCCCGGGAGAGCCCTAGCTCACGCGTTCTTTCC
Organism: Formica selysi; assembly: GCA_009859135.1. Taxonomy (NCBI): domain Eukaryota; kingdom Metazoa; phylum Arthropoda; class Insecta; order Hymenoptera; family Formicidae; genus Formica; species Formica selysi. The sequence continues at coordinate 92,932 of CM020831.1, forward strand.
CTCTGGAGCGACCGACTTCGCGTCGGAAGTACACGTCGACGATTCGGAACCGTGGCTTCGTGTATCTAAACAAGAATCTTCCCGACACGCATCACCTGCTGCAAACGCTGACGCACGAGATCGGCCACGCGTTGGGTTTACAGCACAGCATGCGCAACGACTTGATAATGTTCCCGTATATACCCGACATCGAGAATCAATTTTCGGTTAAGCTGAGCATAGAGGACGTCTTCGCTATACAGAATCTGTACGGGTCTCACAACGACGGAAACTATCCGACGGCGACTCCCGCGACCACCGCGGCGCCCGCGACGACGAGCGTCGTCCCGATCGATCCCGCGCGCGCGGATCTCTGCGCGTTGCGGCGCGTGGACGCGGCGCTGATAGTGAATCGCCGATTGTACATAGCTAATCGCCGCAACGTATGGTCGGTCGACGTGCCCGAGAGACGCTACGGTAGACCCATGACGCTCACGGATTACGCGACGTTTCTTCCGGCGAATTTCACGCGCCTATCCGCCGCGTATCGAAGACCCTCGGGCGATCTCGCGCTATTCGCGGGCGATTCGATCTACCTCGCAGAATATCCCAGATTTAAGCTAAAATCGGGTTGGCCGAGATATCTCCACAATATTGGATTTCCTAGAGACGATAAGATCAACGCCGCGATAAACACGCACACGGAACAAACCTATGCGATCTACGACGACGACAAGGTAGCGGAGATCGACGAATGTCGCATGATAGCCGTTAGACACGCTCCGTTGAAGGATGTATTTCCCGGAATACCGCCCGCGATAACGTCGGCCTTCCGATACGTCGACGGTAACCTGTATTTCTTCGCCAAGCGTCACTTCTACGCCTTTAACGAATTCACGAATATCGTGACCTTGGCGGGTCCTTTCGACCTACACGCGGTCGGTATCGAGTGTCCTACGAACGGGCTGCTAAGACAATTGCGCGATCTCTTCAGTCGCGTCTATCGTCTCGGCGAAGTAACCGAGAGCGAGGGGATCGACGAGGAGAACGACTAGAGCGACCCCACCGTCGTTTTAAAAAATAGAATATAAGGGAGAACGCGCGCGAAAGGGAGGAGAACGATCTCTACGCGAGTATATAAAGACCATCCATCCGTTAAGCGCTTCATTGTTGACGGAGAACGCCGAAGCCTACGAGCGAGAAAGAACGAGCGATGATGTACGCGACGATGGGAGGACAACCGCAGCAGCAGTACTCGTTCGACGATCGATCGAGGCTAACCGAGCGAAACCGCGAGGATAGCGCGGAATACGCTAAGAGAGCTAAACAGGACAATGGGTAAGACTATTAAATGTTTATTCGAACTAATAATCCACTAGCGCCGTTTCTCTCATCCCCCGCGTCCATTTTCAGGCGAGATCGCGACCGGACGCCGATACGCGATGCGGACGTCTCTATCGCGCGACCGCTCAGAATTTTAGGAAGACGCTACCCATTGACCAAAACCGCGTACAAACATCTCGAGGTCAGCGTTAACGTCAGCCGACCCTCTTTCGTGGAGATCGTCCTCGGAGATTGCTACGGCAAGGAGATCTCGCTAACGCCGGATACGTAGAAGGAATTGCTCGATCTACGATCCACGCTTCTGTCGCACTTTCGCTCCGACGAGCGCGACGAGACGCGCCCTCCGGCGCCGATATACATCGGACAGTTGACGCTACGATTCGGCAAACTCAACAATCTCCGAATACTCCGCCTCGAAACGCCCAAGGTTCGTCTGGCCGTATCAAAGAGCACCGTCGTAACTATATTAAATCTCGTTTCCTCGATATCGCGGCAGGCGCTCACGATTCGGCGCTTATTCCCACGATGATACGCGAGAACGATAACTTCGACCGCAACGATCTGATCAATTGCGAGCTACAGGCTCTGCTCTTCGGGGAATCGTGATACACTTATTCGCATACTCGTATTATCGCATTATTAATATACAGGGTGTCTTAGACCACCCGTACACCCCTTTTCTTTCAAAAACTAAGCATTTTAGAGAAAAACGTTTTGAACAAAAATTGTATGGTTTTGAGGGAAACATAAGATGGTGTCATTGGTTTGACCTTGGATGGCATTGTTAAGGTCAAGTCAAGGACACCTTTAATTTCTTAAATAGAATCCCCTAGTTTTTATTACATATTCTTGTAGCTTATCTCGAGAGCTTTCCAAAACACTATAATAAAGTATTTTTTCATTAAGTACTTTTTGTTATTTTATATTTTAATCTGACATATTTTGATATAAAAAATAAAATATCTCGTAAAATATTTAGTTTTCGATAATCATACTGTAATACTTTTATGTACAGAATAATGAGACAAATCAATCAGTGTAAAGAAGAAAACAAATAATTGTTTAAAAAAATATATTGTAAATAATTACATACTTTTTTTAAAAAACAATTATTTTTTTTACTAATTGATTTGTCTCATTCTGTACATAAAAGTATTACGGTAAGGTTATCGAAAACTAAATATTTTACGAGATATTTTATTTTTTATATCAAAATATGTCAGATTAAAATATAAAATAATTCAAAAGTACTTAATGAAAAAATATTTTATTATAGTGCTTTGGAAAGCTCTCGAGATAAGCTACAAGAATATGCAATAAAAACTAGGGGATTCCATTTAAGAAATTAAAGGTGTCCTTGACTTGACCTTAACAATGCCATCCAAGGTCAAACCAATGACACCATCTTATGTTCCCCTCAAAACCATACAATTTTTGTTCAAAACGTTTTTCTCTAAAATGCTTAGTTTTTGAAAGAAAAGGAGTGTACGGGTGGTCTAGGACACCCTGTATATCAAATATTGTATTATTAATATTGTTGCGTCCCTGCGAGTCGTCTGTGGTAGTTAATCCTGAAGTTGCTCCAGTCTCTAAGAGAACATCCCCAAACACGTTGCTAAGGGTTGTTGTAAAACAACGGCGGACATCTTGAGAGAGAGATCGGCCATCTGGAGTCTCGCGACGGATGTCATTCCGGGCGGACATATTTGAGATACGATTACCGTTATTACCCGTTCTGTGTTCCTTGTTTAATTGTGTGTTCTGTGTTTTTATTAAAGTTCCTTTTGTTCTTTTAAAAGAGTGTTAATCATTTACGTCGCGGTACGCGAGTGCCGTTTGTGTCGCGCGTGTTCGAGTATTATCGAAGTCGACGCGCGGACGCAACAATATATTAAAAATATTGTAAAAGGAAACAATAAAAACGCTCCTCCTCTCGCGCAAAAACGACGATCTCTCTTTATTCCGCGACCTTTCGACGATTCACCGTCTCGCTCGAGCGATAAGCGCGCTCGTATCACCGCTAACCGTTCCTCTCTCTGTTCGACCGCCCTCCGACGATCCCCCGTCTCTCTCGACGCCGGATACCCGGCGTCCGTTCGCGGATCGCGCGCTAGAGGCGGCGCGCGTCCCTAAGGAATCGCGATCGCGGATCGCGCGCTGGAAGCGGCGCGAGGGGTCGCCATCACCTCCCCTAAGGGACGAGTCGCGCCGGGGCGGAACCGCGAGCCCCGATCGACCCGAGCGTCATATCCCGGGCGATCTCGTCACCTCCTACCCGCTCCCTCCCGTGACGTCACGCGCTCCCCCGACCCCTCCATCCTCTCGCCACGCTTTCCTCCCGGCCGCGCTTCCCGTCTCGCCCTATGTACCCCCCTGCTCCCTCCCCGGCCCCCACAACCCCTCTCGGTTATCTTTCTATCTCTTTCTAGGCATATCTCCGTCCCCTTCTCTCTCACAGACTTCTCTCTCGAACTCATTGAAAAACATGGTCTGAAACCGACCTATCTATCCTACTTACATACCTAATATTTATTTTATTATTATATCATAATTTTTTGTTAAGTTAAAAGATAATAGAAATAGAGGATAAATTATTTGCATATTTGGATATGTTCGAAACCGAACGAATAGAAATTATACAATTATAGCAATTATAAGATAATGATCGCTACAATAAAGCGCGGATTAATCGCGCTCGAATTCTGGCGCGCTAGCAGCCATCTCGCGCGTCGCACGGCGCGCGACAAATAGGAGCGCGCTCGAACAGCGGCGCTACGCGAATCGCGCCAGGCCCGCAGCATCGCTCGTGCCGTTCGATGCGGGCCAAACAGCGGTCACCCGAGAGAGCCTAATTTACAAATAAGAAGCAATAACAACGTTCAAATTTTAACAATCATCGAAAACAACTACCGGCTCGATCTTGCGCGGAAAACATGTCGAATGTTCTAGAATAAGAAAAGGAACGGTTGTATAAAAGCTCTCTCGGGGAACCGCCGGGCGCACTCGATCGTGAACTCCATCCGTGACAGTGTGTGCTTATATCGTTTAAACTCTCGTTATAGAAAAGTTGCTTGCTTTTCTAATTCGTACGCTCGTTTGCGAAACGCGGAGTTTTCGATTATATTAAAAGAGATTTCTCGTCGCTCGCGATTAATCTCTCGTTATTAAAACGCGCCGTTTATTCCGTAGCTCGCGGAATCGCGCCGTTTATACCATCGCTTGCGGTATTCGAGGTATATCAGTCGCTCGCGGAGATTATCGTTACGCTCCCGGTCGCTCGCCGGAGCAAGCACTCGATCTGATATCGTTGATGTGACAGTGTGTGATTATCTCTTTTTCGGAAACGCTCGCAAAAGTAAAGTAGCTCGCTTTTCTTTAAGATCATCGCTCGTGGGCCGCGAATTCAATCTTTACCGAGACTATTCATCGCTCGTGAATATCACTCTCGCGATTACGTCGCGACGCGAATAACGATTACAATATATATATATTTATATATTATTAATATTATTAATAATATATATATATATATATATGCATTATTAATATTATTAATAATATATATATATGTACATGTATAGTGTTTATATTATAAACATTCTATCGCAAATGTTTCATATAAGAAGAGATAGAGTTCGCTCTCACGAATTGCAGGCGAAGTCGAAGGAGGCGAACGAGAAGCGAGATCGCGCGAGCGTCATCGCGAACAAAATCGGCCACACTTGGCGCTTTTCGGTTGCAACGTGCGGATCGCATCGTCCCATTGATCGTCTGGCGCGTCTTTTTTCCGCGATTGTCCTCTATTTTATTCCGCGCAAACTGTTGAATCGATCCGCCGAAATTTCCGTATTTCGAGGATCATATCAGTAATCTACAGAAATTCAACGGCAAATTCGTGCCCGAAGGACTGCAGCCTCTGTGGAAACATCCAGCTGGTGAGTAGAGTGATCAATCAGGTGGCACGTGTGTGCCTATGTATGCATGATGCGCCGAGAGAAAAGGAGAGAGAGAGAGAGAGAGAGAGAACATTCAACAAAAAAAATTCTCACACATTTTACTTATACAGAGTGTTCCCGGGTTAAATAGCCAAACTTGAAATATAAATTTAGGACCTTAAAACAAGAAAAAATTTTCCTCTGGAAGTATGCTCGCAAACGCTTCGTTTAAGAGATATTGACTTCTGAAGTTATGAACTATAGGAACGAATAATTTCGAAATGTTTTTTTTTATTTTTGTTTTGAAGATCGAAGGTCATTGACAGGCTTGTGTTTGCACTGTAAACAAAGCTCCGTACATTAGTACCAAATAATTGTTAGTTCGTTGAATGCTTTCTGTCATCGATAGGTGCAATGCTTGTCTCCGAGCTGGGGACCATCATTTTGAACAAAACATTTAATTATTAAATTTTGATTATTGTACAGCAATAAATAGAATAAACCTAGATTATTTCGAAATTATTCGTTCCTATAGTTCATAACTTCAGAAGTCAATATCTCTTGAACGAAGCGTTTGCGAGCATACTTCCAGAGGAAAATTTTTTCTTGTTTTAAGGTCCTAAATTCATATTTCAAGTTTGGCCATTTAACCCGGGAACACCCTGTATAATATATGTACAATATATATATTATTAATATAAAATTAGTTTAGAAAGGCTCCGAGTAATTAATAAAAATAAAATATAGAATGGCAATAGGAACCAACGCCGTAAGTCTGGCGCAAATAAATTAAAGTACAATTACTTGATGACCATACAGTGGATGTTTATTGATTTATGGTCAAATAGAATAAGAAAATAAAAAATAAAATAATTAAAAATTAAAAATTAACATTAAAAATTTTAAGCAGACGTTTCGGTCTTTCTTTTGGCCATCATCAGCGCATGAACCAATAATAGAATGAAAAATAATAGAATTAAAACGGAAACGCAGACCGAATCGCAAGTATCTAGTTGGTTAGACGCAAAATGTCAGAAAATTATATCCGAACAATTTAAAAATATTGTTAAAGACCTCGACGTCAGACCATCGTATTTCAGCCTCAATAAACTGCATCAGTTTATTAAGGTGCATAAAGACTGTTTACCGAAACCATCTACTAGTAACGTAGTTTATAAAATTAACTATAATGATTGTGATGTTTCATACGTGGGCCAAACAAGTAGGAAATTAGAAACAAGGATTAACGAACATCGTAATCACATACGAAGAAATACTTCCAGTCATTCGATCATAAGAGATCATAGATTGTCTTATAATCACGAGTTCAGATGGAATGAGGTTGAGGTCTTGGATAAGGAATCTCATTTTAATAAACGCCTCATCTCCGAAATGCTACACATAAAAAGACAAAAGAGTAGCCTGAATTTGCAGACGGATACGGAGTGCTTACATGAGACTTATGTTACTGCGATCGAAAAACTTCCTAAATGTTAATCACAGCGATGTTTGCATATACATTATTGTGCATTATAACAACAATTGTTTGCGCTGGATTTACCTTTGGTGATTTTAGTGTAACTTATATTAATTTATTTTATTATTTATTTTTATTTTTATACCATTTGACACATCTAATTTATTTATTTTATCCGATTTGACAAGTAATAAGGCCTAATTTATTCCAATAGTACTTGTTTATTATTTGTATTATTTATATTGTTTGTGTTTTATCCTTTTGACAACAATATTTTGTTCCGCCTCACCTTGTGAGTTAAACTAATTAAAACATTGTGCTGTCGAAAGCCAAGTCAAGTGTCAAGTTCAATTATATCATCTATTAATCATCTAGTGCAATGTGCTCTGAACGATATCTTACGTGTAAGTTGCTTTAAAGATTGTTCATCTACGCGTTCTTATATTATCATCCGTCAAAACCGCTCCGATTACTTGCAGGCATCATTGAAAATGTAACGTGCTATCATGCTTGCAAAGTGATTGGATTTTTAACTTTCGACCGAATAATCGAGGAGTTGTTCATCCTATCAACAGCAACGATGCTTTGAGATATTCACCATGACGACGTGAGAGATCTTTGCCGTATGATTTTCGGATATTTTGCATCTAACCAACTAGATACTTGCGATTCGGTCTGCGTTTCCGTTTTAATTCTATTATTTTTAATTCTATTATTGGTTCGTGCGCTGATGAAGAAGGGCCGAAACGTCCGCTTAAAATGTTTAATGTTAATTTTTAATTTTTAATTATTTTATTTTTTATTTTCTTATTTTAATTGACCATAAATCAATAAACATCCACTGTATGGTCATCAAGTAATTGTACTTTAATTTATGTTCGCCAGACATACGGCGCTGGTTTCTATTGCCATTCTATATTTTATTTTTATATTATTAATATTATTATAATTAGTAATATATATTATTATTATTTTTATTCTTAAAGATGCGCCAGTATTGCAAGCGTGCATTTCTCCCCGACAAAATAACTGCTCTAATCTTAGCGATATTGGAGCGCGAGGAGTCCCTGCGAACGAAAAATTAGCGTAACATGTATCGACCCCTACTCATATATCTCATTTCGATACATCACGTAATCGACATCTGCGAATCAAAATCTGACACGATCTCCTTTTCGTTATGAAAATTTTCAATTATCCTGATGATAATCTCACCGTTCGCTCTCCTTCGACTTCATTTTCACTTGTGACAAGTCCGCCGGTCTATTCAGATTAAGAATTGTATTGAGAATCGGTCTTGCAGTACGGTCTTGTGAAATTCAATTGCCGAATCGAAGCCTAATACAACTCGCCTTTCTGTTGTTGTGCGAACTGTCGCGGAACTACGATTATTAAAGTATTGCCAAACAAGAATAAACACTGAGTTATTTCCAACAACATCGTCTTTTGACAATCAAGCCTTCTGATAAGGTTGTCAGGTAATTTTGAAGGTCTGTAACTTTGCGAAAAAAAAGTAACGGTTTCACTTTTTTTTTCAAATTGAAGTGGAAGATTTGAACTTTATGACAATGCAAACGGTGTTCCCGAAAAAATTTTTCCACGTCCGTGCATTCCGTCAATCTTTGCAATTTTCAGTATACCCTCTGATTTCAGGGATTACAGAGGTAGGGGTGCATTGTATGCAAAAAAATGGAGGTACATTCTTAAAGTAGAGACCTCAAGCTTCATTTTGAAAAAAAATCATTCGTCTACGATAATTTTTCGCGAAGTTATCGGCAGTCAAAATTGGCCAATTTTCGGCAAATATTTTCTATGCTATAATTTTTTTGCGCAGTGTATTATTCAGTTCATAAAATTAAAATTAACATAATATATGTAAATATGTTAACAAAAATTCATTTTATCAAAACATTATTTCGCCTTATAGATTATTCCATCAAATAACAAGTCACAAACGTTTTCTTATGTTGCGCGTCTTTCAGATGTTCTTTTAAAACCATTTAGACTCCGTCCAGCGAGAGAATAACCTCGGATCGGACGAACACTCGTCCGTTTCGCGCAGGTTTCCACCTATAGAACGCCTAGAAAACCCCCCCTCCCCCCACATCGCCGTATTGCTCGTGCAGCTTGCCAGTGCTAGCAACGAGTGACAGGTTCCCGCGATTGTATAGTTTAAATATATTACAACTCTTAAGGTAAATTTTCACGAGCCGCTGAAATCTATCGTTTGAGCGACAAAAAGGATCACGTGATCGAAATGGACGAATAAGTGACGACGGTCTGGCCGCTGATTCGTCCATTTCGATCACGTGATCCTTTTTGTCGCTCAAACGATCGATTTCAGCGGCTCGTGAAAATGTACCTTTACTCTTGTAATTGCCTGTCATATTCCTTATTCCTTATTTTAATTTTATATCGCGTGTAAGAATCAGATTTCAATTTTATATCACATTGAAATGAATAAAAATTATTTTATCCGTTTAATTTTCTAAATTGAAATAATGGTTCCAGGCCCAAGGAGTCGATCTACGTATACGGTATTGAGTACCTCACCGTGTTTTCCCCACTTTGCCCGCCTATGCGCGGACCGAGGTTATTCTCTTGTTGGACGGAGTATAGAGCCAGTTAATCATTAAATTTGTTCTATCCCGAACAAAAAAAAAATTAAAAATAAAACAAGATTTGTTATACTTTTCTTTTGTTTAAACTTAAAAATTTATGATAATATATAATTCACGCGATGCGGCTTGGTATTTAATACATATATTACGACAGATAACAGGTACGGCCACGGTATCGGGAAGGAATTAGCGATTGGTTATGCATCGTTAGGAGCGACAATGGTATGTTGGGATATCAATGAAGAAACCAACAAGCGAACGATGAACGAGATTAAAATGATGGGAAAAAAACAATATATACGCATACCAGTAAATCAATGTTGCTTGATTTCATAGAATAAAAAGCGATTCGAATAGTTTACGCGCGTACAATTAATCACACATATCTAACTATTGTCAACTGATTAAAAATTTGATCGATATTTTTATAGATGCAACGTAGCAGACAGAAAAGAAGTCTTTAAGGTAGCTGAAAAAGTGAGAAAAGAAATCGGCGACGTTTCTATTTTAGTCAACAATGCCGGTATAGTGTTTGTTAAAAGACTCCTAAATCAAACCGCCGATGAAATTACACGAGTTATAGATGTCAATTTAATATCGCATTATTGGGTAAGTAACATATTTGAGATACACATGCATACCAGCTATGAGATATATATATATATATATATATATATATATATATTTTGCCGATTATAATTATTTTATATATTCATTGCCGATTATAATTATTTTATATATATATATACATATATATATATATATATATATATATATATATAAAATAATTATAATCGGCAATATAATTTGTATTATTTAAAAAAAAGAGATACGCGCTGACAATTAATATACTATATTTACAATTGAAATAAATTTAAGAAACTAAATACACATACACTTACACATACACACGCACTCACATATATATTCGTAATAAACTTCCGCAAATTGTTCTCAAATAAAATAGAATTTTAGACGTTGCAAGCGTTTCTACCAAGTATGATCGAAAAGAATCGCGGTCACGTTGTGGCGATCTCATCACTAGCAGCATATCAGGGCGCTACACATGGTACGGTTTATTACCCCACAAAATACGCGGTCAAAGGTAATTTAATCTTATCATAATCTTACGTGTGTAAAGCATATGATTATTAATGTTCATTGTAAATCGACAAACATTATGCGCATATATTCAAAGTATAAAAAAGATATAATTGCAGAGCATGTTTTCCAATATTTCCTTCATGTGCGTGTTACAGTACTTATGGAAGCTGTCAGCGATGAATTGCGTACATATAGCGAAGGAAAATCCTTGATTAAATTCACTACTGTTTATCCGGCTCTAGTACTTACTGGATTTGCCAAAAAGACAAGAATAAGGTATGTTTACATAATGATATAAAATTGACGAATTGTAATTAATATTTCGTAATAGTGATGATGTGTAAATTTATAAAGTTATAATTTTATTCATACATTTTATAAATTAGCGTATAGAAAACTACTTCTTCTTATTGTCATGAAAACTGTTTCTTATTGTCATAGATCTTATATTGAAAACTGTTTCTTATTGTCATAGATCTTATATTATTCACACACATCAAAATTATTATATATTAAAGTAATAAGATATTTTTATAATAATTATTGCTGATAGATAATTTTATTTTATTTGTCAATAATAGATTTCCAAGTATAATGATAGAGCTTACACTGCAGAAAGCAGCTTCACTGATAATCGATGCGCAAAGACAAAATTTCAAAGAAAAAGGTATACCTTCAGGTTGTCAGCTGATATTATATTTAATAAGATAAATCGCGCAAATAAAAATTCTATCATTAAATACGCATAATATATTTTCAAAATATCATTACATATGTTAATAAGCTGCAAAGCGATTTATAAATTGTTAATAAATGTGAATGCCATTGTATTACGATTATATTATTTTTGTCTGTATATATTCTCTATAATAAAAATATTTTGATTTCAAAATTTTTCCTAACAAGGTATTTTGGTGCGTATATGATTTCATAGGTTTCAGCGGTGATGAAGAAGATTAAAAATATGGAAACATATGGGTCTATGGGTCAGATATCTTCATAAATATACATTTTATACAAAAACGTTTAGGATAACAGTTAGATAATTTTGAAAGGGCTACATTTTTGTAGTTTTAGTCTTTTTTTTAGGTGGAGGCGTCAAAAAATTTTGATGTTTATCTCAAATTTTTTAAATGGAAAGTCTTTAATCAGCTATAATTGTAACGGATGAAAAGACAAATCCAACGATCTATAACACTTTAATCGTGGGGTAACCTTGAAATGAGAAAATCTAGAAAAACGGGAAGAATAGTAGATAAGTAATAAAAGTAATAATTTTTCAAACAAAATGAATTAATTTTATTTAATAAGATAATCAAAGTGTTGCCCATTCATTTCATGAAACTTTTGAATACTTTCGAAATATTGATAAAAAAAACGGTAATTATTCAGTTTAGGGTCCTCACCTCAAATATCGATGAAATTATGCTCATTCGATGCGTTTTTGTATAAAACGAAAGAATATAGCAGAAAAAAGCGTCGCTCTGCCCCGCGAAGCAAGATATTAATAGTTAAAGTTAACGATTATTTAGGTTACAAAACGTGTCATACAATTCATATAATTAGGCGGAAAAAGTTGACCTCGCTTCGTGTTGTAAAGTATATACGTGAACACAGTGGGTTCCGCCCCCCCCCCCCTACGGGGCTCCACTTCCAGAAGATATAACCTAACCCAAACCCAATCTGTTTCATTTCTAAAATTGCAACGTGGTCTATTAGGATTGCATTAAATTTGCAACAAAAATTGGGTTTGGGTTAGGTTATATCTTCCGGAAGTGGAGCCCCCCCGTAGGGGGGGCGGAACCCATTGTGTCTACGCATATACTTTACAACGCGAAATGAGATTTTTTTTTAATGTACCAAATTATTTTAACATATACAATGAAGTGTAATAAGTGTAATAATGACGTAAATATTGATAAAGAAAATTATTGCATCAATGTGAAAACGAAACATGTCTTCAGGCAGTACTTGTACTTGAATTCGATTCGCATGTGGTCATAGAACATACTCATGTCGCTGCAGTTTGTCGGTATGACAGGTTTTGTAACCTAAATAATCGTCAACTTTAACTATTAATATTTCGCTTCGCGGGGCAGAGCGACGCTTTTTTCTGCTATATTCTTTCGTTTTATGCAAAAACGCATCGAATGAGCATAATTTCATCGATATTTGAGGTGAGGACGCTAAACTGAATAATTACCAAAAAAACATATGTATTTAATGTAATTATATAAAAAACTTCATACAATTATGAATGAAACAAATTACGAACAATGAACAATAATAATAACGAATCATATTGGTACTAATATCAAATTGTAACTAAAAATTTATGAAATATACTCGAATTTTTTACAAGTACTTCGAAACACAACATTCTTTATATGCAATTGAAATTTCAAAATGTGTGCATATATATATCAGAGATATTATTTTGTATGCAGATGTGTACACTCAAGGGCAGGAATGGTGTCCCTCGGCGGTTAGGTGTATATGTATATGACAACCGAAAGTATCACGCATACACACGGATCGCGTATGTATGTATATGTATCACTTGAAGCGCGAAGAAGATCAAGCAGTGAAGGAGAAAAAAGTGGGAGGCATTCCGATGTTGCATTCTTATCGCAAGTCATATGATCGAGAGAGAAAGCAATATAAGACGTGATGTTAATTAATGATATCCTATATCTGTCTCGTGTGCGATCGTGGCGCGGAGAGCTGTGCGTCTTTTCTCTGTGTTGAAGGGCTCGAGTTCAAATCCAGCCAGAGCCAGAAAACATATCAAATTATTTCGATAATTCGCGATCGCCATCTCTCGGAAGGCAATGGCAAACCACCGAGAGTATATCTTGCCTGGTAAAATCTCTCACAAATCTAGGCCGTTCGGAACCGGCGTTAAATTGTAGGTCCCATATGTTTGCGGAACGGCGCACACCGTAGATATATGTAGAGGGATAGTGTACGCTCGAATCGAATATCGCACAAGAAGAAGATATCTGTCTTACTCACTCCAATTGAATGCAGGGAGTGCGGGTGAGACAGTTACAGGACACCGCGCTGGCTGGACACCGCTTTTGGCTGTCATACACATATACATCTAGCCGCCTAGAGACACCATTCCTACCCTTGAATGTACATACTAGAATTCCGATTGCACGTAGATGTTCGTGTTTTGTTACTGTTTTTCTGACTACTCATAAAAGATTCGAATATGTTTGACAAAGTTTTGATTACATTATGATACTATTATATTTCTTTGTGATACTTGTATTGAGTTCGATTGCAATATAAAAAGTTTCATTATACAGGGTGTCCTAGACCACCCGTACACCCTTTTTCTTTCAAAAACTAAGCATTTTAGAGAAAAACGTTTTGAACAAAAATTGTATGGTTTTGAGGGGAACATAAGATGGTGTCATTGGTTTGACCTTGGATGGCATCGTTAAGGTCAAGTCAAGGACACCTTTAATTTCTTAAATGGAATCCCCTAGTTTTTATTGCATATTCTTGTAGCTTATCTCGAGAGCTTTCCAAAGCACTATAATAAAATATTTTTTCATTAAGTACTTTTGAATTATTTTATATTTTAATCTGACATATTTTGATATAAAAAATAAAATATCTCGTAAAATATTTAGTTTTCGATAATCTTACCGTAATACTTTTATGTACAGAATGAGACAAATCAATTAGTAAAAAAAATAATTGTTTTTTAAAAAAAGTATGTAATTATTTACAATGTATTTTTTTAAACAATTATTTGTTTTTTTCTTTACACTAATTGATTTGTCTCATTATTCTGTACATAAAAGTATTACGGTAAGATTATCGAAAACTAAATATTTTACGAGATATTTTATTTTTTATATCAAAATATGTCAGATTAAAATATAAAATAACTCAAAAAGTACTTAATGAAAAAATACTTTATTATAGTGTTTTGAAAAGCTCTCAAGATAAGCTACAAGAATATGCAATAAAAAATGGGGGATTCCATTTAAGAAAACATCGATCACTTGACTTGGCCTTGAAAAGGTCACTCAAGATCAAGTCCATATTTTCATCATGTGTCCCCCTCTGAACCATACATCTTTTGTATAGAACATTTTTTTCCATCTTGTTTACTTTATGAGATATTTGCGTGCGTTGATTAAAATGACTCATCCTGTATATACACAATATTATATTTTGCATATTCTTTATATTTATTTTTATGTAGCAACTATATTACATAAATAAAAATCATATTTATCGTTCTTATTTTGACAATTTATTTTTAACTATAGAAACACAGACTTTGCATTAATTTATTATTTTTATAATTAATTTTAATTTAATTATAACTTATTTATTTAAAATATGTTTTTTTATAGACAACTATAAAATAGCGCAACAGAAAGCTAATAAAGCAAAAGATACAAATAATCTTTCCTCCAATAATGAAGCATTAAAAGATAAATGTAAACGTAATAGGAAGAAAATTAGAAAACGCTATAACAAATCTGATAGTGAACCCGCATCATCCTCTAAAACAGAAATATCTTCAGATGATGTAATGTACCCTGATATCCCAACTGAACAAATTGAATCAAGCGATAATAAGTAAAAAATAAAATAATTGTATAATATTATATTCACGTTTTGTAATAAAAAATACATTAAAAACATTTTTAGGAAAATATTTATAATAAAGATAATTAATATTAAAAAAATACATAAAACAACTTTAAAATTCTATTTGCACTTTTTCTTGATATACTTTAACTTAATATTTGTAGCAGCTATTAATCTAAAAATATATAATTATAAGCGAAAAAAGATATATTTAATTTACATTTTTCTTCTAGGAATGAGAGTAGAAAAAAATACTGATAAAAATAATCAGTTCAGAGATATTACTAATATTCTGATACTACTACTTCTACTTCTAATAACACTACAGTAAAAACTGCATTGGTACATCATAAACTTGATTCGAATTTTGAACCAAATATTAGTGAGAAAGGTATATTTCGCATATTTGACATTTAATAATTTATTATACTATAATAAATAGAATCTCGAAATTATATAGATCCCGGAAAAAAATATTGCTATATATTGATATAATGATATTTATTTTAGCATTTGAAAAACGAGTTTTGAGGGAGTTGCACATTATCAGTTTGAAAATTGATGATATTTCTGAAATTATTAATGCTCTACTGAAAGATAAAGCAGATAAATCACAAAAATCATTTGTATGTAATAATGTTCCCGATATTATCCAATCGTTTCCAGTAAATCATAATTCTTTGGTTGAGTTAGAAAATTGGTTAATGAGTTCTAACGAGAATAAAACAATATTGGTAAGAGAAATTAAAATATCTTTCTACTAAAAAAAAAAATGCAGTAGTGACAAAAAATTAATAATTATATCATATTTGAATATTTTTAATTTTATAATTGTATATTAAAAATATTGTCTATATTTAACTTTTTTTCTATATTTAAAAAGATCTGTAAAAATGATACTATGTTGAATAATATAAATAAATAATTAAATAATGATCTTTTTATTAGGCTTAAAATTTAAGTCGTATTGGAGGATTTATTGTAAAAGAAGTTGTACGAAGGATAATGTATCATATTTTTACGAATGAAGTTGGCATGAGAAGAAGTCCTATTCATGAGAATGAGCCAAAAAAAAGAAAGTTTTCATAAATTTAACTGTGGCACCTATTATTCTTTGTAAGTTAATCAAATTATTTTTATAAAAGCCTTTCTCTTATTCTCTTATATAATACATGTTATAATTCTCTTAAGAATAGAGATTACTATAAATTCAGTATAGAGTTTTTATATCTTTAACATCTATTAGTCACACGTGTGTGCGTAATAAAAAAATTTCGTATATCATAAATATCTTTTATATAAAATAGATTTTTGTCTCGAGCATAACATATTTTCGAGCATCATAACACGTTTTGAGCATCGTAACACACATGTTTTGATATCCTTTATTTATCGGCACATATTTATATGTCATATTTAGCATTAATATATGTGGCTCTAATTGTAATTCAGTTTATATAAAAATTTGTATAAAAATTTATATAAAAATTCAGTTAATATAAAAAGCTTTAAATTATGTAAGATTAATAAAGAAAACAAAGCAATCTGGATATAATTATGTATGTTCACATATAACTTAGTTTTATGTATTTACATATTCTATGTAATATATGTTTGAAATATATACATATATATATTTTTTAATATTTTGTAAAAATATTTACAGCTGCAGTACGACTTAAGGGGATCCAAAGCTCGTCTGTTTTACCGACCAAAGCGATTATTATTTTGCATACTGAAATCTCTTTTTTAGTTGAATAGAATAATAAATCCTTTTCCACAATTTAAGTACACATCGAAACAAAGATGAGACTTCACGAGTTTATGTTAAAAACGGAAAGAAACTAAAAAATTACAGTTTTTTTATCGGCTTCTGACGTCAGGTCGAAACAATACTTATGTAATATAAAAGTTTTGCAATGTGTACGTGCAAAATAAGATACCTCTCCGCTCGGAAATGCCTGAAGGAATATAGGTGAACGTTTAGAAACGTGTTTAGAAGCCTAATAAAAAAGATTACTGTCTGCAAAAATTTCGTGCATATGTGTGTGTGCGAAATCGAGGCTCAAGAGTAAAACAGAGCAGTAGATTAGTTGCGTGATGTCGCGATAGACAGAGCTGCAATCGTACATGACAAAGACAAACATAATCGTACTATCTTCGTCTCTTTCATGTGTGGAGAGTAATATACATGTACGCACTAACATTATTGCAGTATCTTTTTTCTCTCGATCATACGCTCTGTTTCTTTCTAATCGCTCGCTCGCTATGTACTACGTATCGCTTAGCTTCATGCTCCTCGCATATTCACTTCCGCGTTCACTCGCGCTTCTCTCTCTCTCTCTCTCTCTCTCCCTCTCTGCTCGTTCATTATTGTATTCTTTTATTCTCATTATTATATTCTTTTATTTGCTCAACTTTTATTCTTTCTATTCTCGTCTCCTTACATAAAAATAAATAAATTTATTTATTTATTTTTATTTTATACAGCATAAATGAGATATACAATACAAGTTATTTTCTTTTTTTATTTCACTATAGTTAATACAATACATAATTACGTTTCACTATAGTTAAATACAACACACGCACATACAAAAATACACACGCACACGCACACATACATAATACTTTTTTTTATTTATAAAATATACAATATCTTATTTATGCTTTATAAAATAAAGATGAATAAATTAATTTATTATCATATAGGAAAACAAGAATAGAAAGAATAAAAGTCGAACAAATAAAAGATTATAATAATGGGAATGAAAGAATACAATAAAGAACAAGCAGAGAAAGAGAGAGAGAGAGAGAGAGAGAGAGAACGAATGAGGAGCAAGCGAGATAGCTAACATGAAAGACTTCCGAAGTCTCGCTCGCGAGGATCGCTTTATCTATAATCTCTCGCGTTATATACCGTTACTGTAAAATTTTTGTTTTTCGCGCTTATTGATCCGAAAATAATTACAATAAATTAATGATATTTTACCAATTAAAGTGATACGAAACACGAAATCGGATAATTTTTATTCAATTATGTAATTAAAATTATGATTACTTATTTCATTAAAAATAATCCGATTTATGTCATATTTAGTGTCATTTTAATCGCAAAAATGTAATTAATCCATTACAATTATTTTCAGATATATAAAATGCGAAATACAGAGATTTTATTTTCTATAATAAGATGACATATACACGTCAAAGATTACAGATAAAGGGAGCCTGGCGAGCGAGACTTCGAAACACTTTGATGTTTGTCATCTCGCTTGCTCCTTCATTCTTTCTTGCTCTCGCTTTTGTCGATTCTATAGCATCGGCGATCTTTCCTTATGTACAAAATATAAACATTTTACAAAATAAAAACTGAAACTTACATTTTGGATGTTATTAATATGTGTTTGAGATTGCATTAAATTACATATTTTAATTAATTTCTTCTTTGTCACATGGGCTTCGCATTATTATTCCATCGCGATCAAAGTCGAAAAACAATGTTCTTATCGCTATTATTATTTAAGGTTTTTTGGTGTTTTTTGACGTTTGAAGCCCATGTGACAAATAAGTTCTACACGAAAACACGCAAACAACTTTGTCGGTTAGCCGCGCAACAAACGGCTGCCGGCACGCCGCGAGGCGTATTCATACTAATAAAATCCAAAATGTAAGTTTCAGTTTTTATTTTGTAAAATGTTTATATTTTGTACATAAGGAAAGATCCCCGATGCTATAGAATCGACAAAAGCGAGACCAAGAAAGAATGAAGGAGCAAGCGAGATGACAAACATCAAAGTGTTCCGAAGTCTCGCTCGCCAGGCTCCCTTTATCTGTAATCTTTGACGTGTATATGTCATCTTATTATAGAAAATAAAATCTCTGTATTTCGCATTTTATATATCTGAAAATAATTGTAATGGATTAATTACATTTTTGCAATTAAAATGACACTAAGTATGACATAAATCGGATTATTTTTAATGAAATAAGTAATCATAATTTTAATTACATAATTGATTAAAAATTATCCGATTTATATCGTGTTTGGTATCATTTTAATCGGTAAAATATCATTAATTCATTGTAATTATTTTCGGATCAATAAGCGCGAAAAACAAAAATTTTACAGTAACGATATATGTATAACGCGAGAGATTATAGATAAAGCGAGCCTCGCGAGCGAAACTTCGGAAGTCTTTCATGTTAGCTATCTCGCTTGCTCCTCATTCGTTCTCTCTCTCTCTCTTTTTCTGCTTGTTCTTTATTGTATTCTTTCATTCCCATTATTATATTCTTTTATTTGCTCAACTTTTATTCTTTCTATTCTTGTTTTCTTACATGATAATAAATTAATTTATTCATTACTATTTATTTTATAAAGCGTAAATAAGATATTGTATATTTTATAAATAAAAAAAGTATTATGTATGTGTGCGTGTGCGTGTGTATTTTTGTATGTGCATGTGTTGTATTTAACTAAAGTGAGACGTAATTATGTATTGTATTAACTATATATAGTGAAATAAAAAAAGAAAATAACGTATTGTATATCTCATTTATGCTATTTAAAATAAAAATTAATAAATTTATTTATTTACGTGTAGAGAGATAAAAATAAAATAGAACAATAAATGTTGAACAAATACAAAAATATAATAATGAGAATGAAAGAATAATGAATGAACAAAGGAGAGAGAGAAAGAGAGAGAGAGAGAGAGAGAGAGAGAGAGAGAGAGAGAGAGAGAGAGAGAGAGAGAGAGAGAGAGAGAAGGGCGAGTAAACGCGTAAGCGAATATGCTAGAAGAATGAAGCTAAGCGATATGCAGTACGTAGTAAGCGAACGATTAGAAAGAGAGATACAGAGAGAAACAGATTAAGTGTGTGATCGAAAGAAAGAAGATATTAGAAATTGCGATATGTTAGTGCGTACATGTATATTACTCTCTCACGCATGAATTAAAGTTTGGTAATTTATCAATTAATTATTGTATATAGAGTAAGTGAAACTTTAAATGCTCGGTTATCAATTATTAGACGCACGAATCACAAGCGATCATGTAAATCATAAGTTGTAAAGTGAAAACTATTACATTTTAGAAAATACTGCTTAAAAATAAATTGATAAAAATTTGTTATTTAATAGTTCCAGAATTATTCCATTGCAAAATTTAAATTTTGAAATTTTGAAGGACACCTTGTATATAGCATATAATATGTAATATACAAAGATAATACAATTATTATTAATTATACAGAATAACCCATATAATTAATTTTATATAATGTTTTCGTTAAATATAAATAATGTTTTTATGTATAAAATTAATTTAGCAATATAAAAACAATGTTTTTATTCGGTTATACAATATTCATTTATAAAGATAAACATTTATAAAGATGTGCATTAGTTTTCATTTTTATCAGAACGTGATATCTATAGCAGTCAGTACGTAAGTATGTATGTATCGGGCAGTAAGTCGGCTGTACGCACACACCCATGCAAACAGACGAACGCGATCATATCAGTGCGCGGCAGCTCAGTCTCAGTTTGTCGCGTGTGTTTTGTACATACGCGTAACGAGAGATTATCGCGTGCTCAACCGTTATAACGCGTTATAACACGTTGAAGTGAAAAAACTGTGTTTTTGTGTTTTTAATTTTTAATATATAGTGTGTCCACATAATGCGACAAAAATATAATGACAAACGCTTGCCTCTCTCTGTCCGAAGACTTTCCTTAAAAAGAATAAGGGTTAAAAGGTTAGTATTTTTTATATATAAGATATATTTACACAGGGTGTCCGAAAATTCGCGCAACACCCTTTAAGGGAAGGTAGAGAGTGTTATTCTGAACAGAAAAGTCCTGTAACATTTTTTCTATAACGCTTCATAAAGGAGTTATTATTAAGTAAAGTCTGGCCAATCTGCGCCGACTTTTAGCCCGGCGCACGTCGGTGAGTCGCGCGCCTAGTAGTGTGCGGCGGCGCACACTTCGCAGCGCGGGGTTCACTGACGTGCGCCCAGCTAAAGGTTGGCGCAGATTGGCCAGACTTTACTCAATAATAGCTCCTTTATGAAGCGTTATAGAAAAAAATGTTACAGGACTTTTCTGTTCAGAATAACACCCTCTACCTTCCCTTTAAGGGTGTTCCGCGAATTTTCGGACACCCTGTATATAAGATAAATCCAATACAGATTGACTTACGTGAAGTTGGCACCCGATTTTAACTAAATCAAATTTTGAAGTTTGTTTCTCATAGAATTTCGCCTGCAGGTGATTAAAGTAATAATTTTTTTGTTTGCAGTTGTGTTATAGCCCAAAACGGCTATAACCAAATTATAATAGTATAATTATTAATTATTTAATATTATTTAACGTCTTCCGACTATAACTCGAAGTCGAGGAAGACTTATAAAGTTACGAGGGCAATCGCTGACAAAGCAAGCCACGCGCGGAGGCCACGCGTTCGCGAGACTCGAAGACCGATACGCCGGAAATGCAAGCAAAGAATATACGTAGCTTGCATCCGGGGTTTTTCCACCCAAAATCGAGCGACACGACCACCTATGGTCCTGTCGCTAAGCGATCCCCTCCAAAAAACTAATCGAACAGGAGGTGATAAAACTACCCACCTCGAACGAGCGCTAGGCAGTCCTAATCATAAAATCACACGAAGCAGATCAAATTATAAAACTATACCGTACCGTCGAACTTAATAAAGATAACTACGAGACAGACAATTGTAATCGTTTTAATAATAACGGACGTCCCAGCTGATCTCGCGACGGCAGCCGCGATATCAGGCACGCGAAGCAACTCTATACCGCGATAAGCCGAGTTGAGGTGCGAGAAAGAAAAGAAGATTTAAAGCTAATGTATCTGAATAAACGACTTTTATTCTAACACGATTACATATTTAATGAAAACGGTGAGAAGACCCTGTGCGACCCTGAGCTCCTAAGTTCCAATTGGCCAACGATCCCAACAAAATCTCTGTACCTCCACGGAGGCACAACAGTTGAAATATAAATATGATAGCGACTTTTAAATGACAGTAAGGAATTTATTTATAATTACAGCGCAACTGACATCAGATTATAATCTAAAATCGTTTGTAGTTGTTTGTAGTACAAGAATTTTTGTTTTTAGTTGAAAAATAAATAAATAAATTAACAACAAATAAATTAGTGAATCTACGAAATGTTAACTAACAAGAAACGTAATTAAAGTAGGCAATCAGGAGCAAGCGCAGTGTGTAGGGCGCAATTAGATTTATTGACAATAGAAAATTATATGTAAATAAAATTCGCGAACGTTTCGGTCTTTTTTGAGACCCTCTTCAGCGCAAAACAAAATTAATAGATAACTTTTACATAATATTATAAATCAATGATCGCAAATAAATAAATACATAATAATAAATAATAAATAAATAAATAAATAAATAAATAAATAAATAATTAATAGATAAATGGTACAACTATCAAATAAATAAGAGTCAACCGCCGCATAACAAGTCAGTAAATATAAAAATCAAATGTCAAGGGAATAGAATGATCTAATTCGTGTCTTACAGATTAACGTATATCACGTTGTTATTTGATCATAACAATGAGGCAGAAAATAGACTTATCGCATCGTCAAAAATGAAAAGATATATGTCACCTACGAGATTTCAAACAGATAAAACTCGTAAAATATAAACATAATATGTAAAATATTAGCATACATCAGGCGTAGTGGTTTAGGATGGACTACTCGAGGAGGCTTCCATTCATACTGGTGACGAGTCAAGACTCATCGCTGAGCGGCTACGGGTGCCAATTTTCAATCGTTTGATATGATTGGACCACTCTGGAGACGTGCTGGGGATGTCGTCTCTCCGTGGCAATCGGCACTGCATCCATTGAGCGACATTCCAACATCGTTCTGGAGTCGTATGTACTGTGTTAGAGTGACGTAAAGGTGCGAGGTCTGAATAGCTCAGTGGTAAGAGCAGTTGCCCGGAAAGCGAAAGACTCGGGTTCGATTCCCGATTCAGCCACTTGTACCTCGCATATTTTTTCAGACCCGCAAATGTTGTTTTCTAACAATTATTTGTCGGGCTGAGGAAGTGTGTAAACGCCCTACACAGACACGACAGTGCCGCTGCCGCGGAAGAGATGGATGCTTGGTTCGTGCCTCCTCCCGCCTTAAATCCCCCCCTCGCTTCACTCCGCGGTGTACATCTGTGTCAGCGTAAGGGCTGGTAATCTGTCCACTAGATCCACCATGTGGTGACGGTGGAAGATCGTATTATTAATTGGGAGCAGAAGAGGGGGCTGCTTAGGCGTAGTGGTTTAGGATGGACTACTCGAGGAGGCTTCCATTCATACTGATGACGAGTCAAGACTCATCGCTGAGCGGCTACGGGTGCCAATTTTCAATCGTTTGATATGATTGGACCGCTCTGGAGACGTGCTGGGGATGTCGTCTCTCCGTGGCAATCGGCACTGCATCCATTGAGCGACATTCCAACATCGCTCTGGAGTCGTATGTACTGTGTTAGAGTGACGTAAAGGTGCGAGGTCTGAATAGCTCAGTGGTAAGAGCAGTTGCCCGGAAAGCGAAAGATTCGGGTTCGATTCCCGATTCAGCCACTTGTACCTCGCATATTTTTTCAGACCCGCAAATGTTGTTTTTAACAATTATTTGTCGGGCTGAGGAAGTGTGTAAACGCCCTACACAGACACGACAGTGCCGCTGCCGCGGAAGAGATGGATGCTTGGTTCGTGCCTCCTCCCGCCTTAAATCCCCCCCTCGCTTCACTCCGCGGTGTACATCTGTGTCAGCGTAAGGGCTGGTAATCTGTCCACTAGATCCACCATGTGGTGACGGTGGAAGATCGTATTATTAATTGGGAGCAGAAGAGGGGGCTGCTTAGGCGTAGTGGTTTAGGATGGACTACTCGAGGAGGCTTCCATTCATACTGATGACGAGTCAAGACTCATCGCTGAGCGGCTACGGGTGCCAATTTTCAATCGTTTGATATGATTGGACCGCTCTGGAGACGTGCTGGGGATGTCGTCTCTCCGTGGCAATCGGCACTGCATCCATTGAGCGACATTCCAACATCGCTCTGGAGTCGTATGTACTGTGTTAGAGTGACGTAAAGGTGCGAGGTCTGAATAGCTCAGTGGTAAGAGCAGTTGCCCGGAAAGCGAAAGATTCGGGTTCGATTCCCGATTCAGCCACTTGTACCTCGCATATTTTTTCAGACCCGCATATGTTGTTTTCTAACAATTATTTGTCGGGCTGAGGAAGTGTGTAAACGCCCTACACAGACACGACTGTGCCGCTGCCACGGAAGAGATGGATGCTTGGTTCGTGCCTCCTCCCGCCTTAAATCCCTCCCTCGCTTCATACATCATTGTATTTGTCTGAAAGGGTATAACTTTTATTTTATCGAAATATTCATATTAATACAAAAATATTATGCATATTTTTCCGTTATAATTTTTGTTAGCAACCACTATGTCCGCAATAAAGTATTTCATAAATATCTGTTATAATTTAATTTTTTTAATTCATAAGATCAAATAGGTTGCCCACTTTTGATGGGACACCATGTTTATATATATATATATATATATATATATATATATATATATATAAATATAAATAGATTCTAATATGTATGTGTATATATAATTAAATAATTATATAAAACAGATGTAAGTAAATAAAATTTAATAATAATTTAAATTAAAGTAAAACAATAGAAATCAATATAAATTTAAACATTAAATAAGTCATTTTATCATTTTTTTTTGTATAAACTCAGGAATTGTATAATCTCAATTCAAAAAATATTTTTGACAAGTTTCTCCAATTTAAAAAAATTACTAAGAAAGTTAATGTAAAATAATTTTATAATAATTATTTACAGAAGATATTAGAATAAATTTTTTTCATAATTAATTTTGTGAATAAAAATGTAAATTAACTTACTTTAATTACTTATATATATATATATATATATATACAAGTCAATCATCGCCGATCTTTAGCCGGGCGCACGTCGGGAGCCGCGCGCCTGGTAGTGTGCGTGAGCGCTCAGCTGTTACAGCTACAGCGCGGTTCACCGACGTGCGCCCGGTAGTGTGCGTGAGCGCTCAGCTGTCACAGCGCTGATCCCTACAATACATTATTGTACGGAGGTGGTGAGACAAGCTATGTATGTATGTATATATATGTGTGCATGTATGTGTGTGTCTGTGTGCGCGCGCGCGTGTGTGTACACACAGTGTATATATATAAGTAATGCCGAATATATAACATAAATCTCTGAAAAATAAGAACGCAGTCTTTTGCTTATTTTGATATTTTATTGAAAATTTATTATATTTGTATTTTATAATAGTAGTTAGTGCTACAGTAGTTAATTAGCCAGAGGCGGTCAGTTCGTGAGCTGGTTGTTTTAAGAATATTTGACACCAAATGCGTTTTGCATGTTCGCTTTGGTTAAAAAATATATGCCAGAGGCGATCAATTCGTGAGCTGGTTGTTATTTCACACTAGATGCGATTTGCATGTGCGCTCTAAATATTGCCGAAATATTTGATCCCAGAAGCGATCTATTCGTGAATTGGTTGTAAATATTTCATACCAGATGCGGTTTGCATGTGCGCTCTAAATATTGCCGAAATATTTGATCCCAGAAGCGATCTATTCGTGAACTGGTTGTAAATATTTCATACCAGATGCGGTTTGCATGTGCGCTCTAAATATTGCCGAAATATTTGATCCCAGAAGCGATCTATTCGTGAACTGATTGTAAATATTTCATACCAGATGCGGTTTGCATGTGCGCTCTAAATATTGCCGAAATATTTGATCCCAGAAGCGATCTATTCGTGAATTGGTTGTAAATATTTCATACCAGATGCGATTTGCATGTGCGCTCTAGATATTGCCGAAATATTTGATCCCAGAAGCGATCTATTCGTGAACTGGTTGTAAATATTTCATACCAGATGCGGTTTGCATGTGCGCTCTAAATATTGCCGAAATATTTGATCCCAGAAGCGATCTATTCGTGAATTGGTTGTAAATATTTCATACCAGATGCGGTTTGCATGTGCGCTCTAAATATTGCCGAAATATTTGATCCCAGAAGCGATCTATTCGTGAGCTGGTTGTAAATATTTCATACCAGATGCGGTTTGCATGTGCGCTCTAAATATTGCCCAAATATTTGATCCCAGAAGCGATTTATTCGTGAATTGGTTGTAAATATTTCATACCAGATGCGATTTGCATGTGCGCTCTAGATATTGCCGAAATATTTGATCCCAGAAGCGATCTATTCGTGAATTGGTTGTAAATATTTCATACCAGATGCGATTTGCATGTGCGCTCTAGATATTGCCGAAATATTTGATCCCAAAAGCGATCTATTCGTGAGCTGGTTGTAAATATTTTATACCAGATGCGGTTTGCATGTGCGCTCTAAATATTGCCGAAATATTTGATCCCAGAAGCGATCTATTCGTGAACTGGTTGTAAATATTTCATACCAGATGCGATTTGCATGTGCGCTCTAGATATTGCCGAAATACTTGATCCCAGAAGCGATCTATTCGTGAGCTGGTTGTAAATAAAAGCTTACAAATTGTTATGTCCAGACTCAAATAAAGGAAGAGTCAGCGGGAGGGCGTAACCTACTTACCTCTAGACAAATGCTAGACGATGCGTCTCCTAGAGTCGAACGAACAGATCAGGGCCCGAGATCGGTCAACGACCGGAAGGGTCGCTCCTACTCTATCAAAAGGGCCGTTCGCTCGGTGGTCCCTTTTCTGATAAAGGAACTGAATCCCTATTACCCGGGACGGGACCTTGTGCGATTTCGTGCAACAGGAAGGAGGTCGAGTTAATAAATCGCTCGCATTTAAAATCTAACTTTACATTTATTCAAAAAAATAAAACGAATAATTTTAAAAGATACAATTTAATAATGAATCATCTGATTCAATTTAATAAACTATTATTATAAAATAAACTTGCTTAAGATCTAATATGGTTGTATGTGAATGTGTGTATATGGATGAAAATTGTGTTCTCGCGGGTGTTACAAAAATACGGAGGACATCAACCGGAATTAGACGGGGAAACTAAAATTTAAATTCCGGTTGGAAATTTACAATAAGTAGTTTTAGAAAAATTACATGAAATAAAAGTGTGAGTAGAATGATGAGGATAGAAAAATTATTAATTCGCGGACGCTCGAGCCAATTCCTTCTTAAGCCGCCTATTGCGACAATTCCGCGAACATTTGATGGCAGCTCGCGATGACCGTTTTTGTCTTTCCACTAAGGAAAGAATAATGATGAATAATAATATATTGTAGAAGCTATGTCGCTATATAGTCGCTGGAAAATCTCTAATTTGAGAAATAATTCTTGGAGCTTTTTCTTTATTTGATTAATAAAAACTCTTAAATCCAGAAAGAAAGGAAAGAAAGTTTATATATTTATTCTTGTAACAAGAATATATATACATATATATATATATATATATATATATATATATATATAAAAATAATAGAAGTAAAAGAAGGAAAGATTTGACTGAATGTGACAAATGAAATCACAGATCGCTCTGCTGAATGCAGGTGATCCCTGGTGACAAACAAGAAATCGCGAGTCGCTCTGTAAGGTACAGGTGGCCCTTGGCGACGAAAGAATATCACGAGTCGCTCTGTTAAATACAGGTGACCCTTGATGACAGGCAATATAAAGAAAGAGGAGAGCCAAGGTAATATTTCAGAGAAAGGGTTAAAAGAACTAAAGAAGAGAAGCCCGAATAGGGAAGTTAGTTAAGATTGAAACTTAAATGATTGAAGTTATTAATTGATTTATTATAATTAATAATCCAAAAATTATTTCAAATGTACAAATGTAAAAGAAAAAGGAAATAGAGTTAAGAACATTCAAAACACTTACTACTTATCGAGTGCGTTGGTAACAAAAAAAATTAGATAATGGAAGGCTCCTAAGGGCGAAAGG
This sequence comes from Formica selysi, assembly GCA_009859135.1. Taxonomy (NCBI): domain Eukaryota; kingdom Metazoa; phylum Arthropoda; class Insecta; order Hymenoptera; family Formicidae; genus Formica; species Formica selysi. The sequence goes on from CM020831.1 coordinate 121,062, forward strand.
AGTTTCGATGAATCGACTCGACCTGGGTGATTGAAATGCGGGCTCGCAATCGCCGCTGCAGTCGCTTGGCACAAGATCTTCTAGATTTGCACTAAATGTCTAAATTCTTGCACCAACAACGCGGTTTAGAAACACTTAGAGTTTGTATAAAATTTTAAGAATTGAAGTCGAAGTAATTATAAATACATAATTGTAATAAATGTGAACTAACTGACTGACTAATGAACTGAAACTGTAATATACTGTAATTAAACGGAACTGTAAATGTAAAGATCCGAACTGTCTAATGAACTGAACTGAACCGAAACTGAATTGAAACTGAATCTGAATACTGAAAACTGAATGAAGAAATACTGAATGATGAATGCTGAATGATGAATGCTGAATGATGAATACTGAATGAAGAATGAGCCGCGAGGAAAGGTTCGGAGTATATTAAGCCCTTTGCTCCTCCTCTCCATTGGTTTCGTTAATATTTTTCGCGAATTGAATTTTTTATTCACGCCCTCCGATGTTGCTGGGAGGCGTTGCCCTTTAGCATAGGAGGTGTTAGAACCTTAGGTATTGGTGAAGGCTTTTATTTATAGAATTAGCTTTCGCCCAATGGAGAGTTGTTGCCATTTGAGTGAGAGTTATGCCTTTTATTATCTACTTAAGTTTTATCTTAGGTAGATATCGTGTAACGGAGATCTGTCAGGCGAGCACATATGATATCATTTTTAATGTCCGTTTCGGTTTTCATTTAGATTCTTGGTACCGAAATTGTTTATTACGAGAGCTGTCAACCATAATTTAGATTAGTAAGAGAATTTGTCACCCAAGCTTTTAGTGGTTGATTAATTTGCTTATTTCTTAGATCAGATATGCTCTAGTTTCCTGTTTGTATCATATATCCTCTCAATTTTTGTTTCCGAAAAGTTTGTCTCGCCTTTCAGTTTCCATTTGTTTATTTCAAGGCGTAATGCGCTTTTAAGATACCCCTAATCTCTATTTACGATGAAAGAAAAGAATCGTGGAGTCCGCCGGACGTAACAAAATCATTGGAGGGAATTGTAGTGATCACTGGCAATGTATTTTCTTTGATGGCACTAAACTTCACGTATATGATAGCCTACCTGGCTGTACATACGGTAAGATGGTAGCTAAAGAGAAAAATTATATACATCTACGTTATCCTACAATAAATCAAGCGAACATTATTTTTGAAAAGGTTCAAATACAATCTGATGGCATATGTTGTGGGATTTACGCTGCGGCTTTCGCCACGACTATAGCCTTAGGAGGCAACCCTTGTGAACAGAAATATTCCAAGGATGTAAAATGCATGAGAGAACACTTTTTTAAAATTATAGAAGGCAATAAACTGCTGCATTTTCCACAATGATCAAGCGACGCGGTAGCGTCGCGACGCCAAGTATATTTTTTTACCTTTAAGAGGTTTTTTTTTAGTGGGATAACATTATCCAAAAAGTGTATCGTAATATTTGTACGAATATTGAAAAAAAAGATGCCTCAATCTCGATTGCAAATTATAATCGGAGAGACGAAAAACATATTGGTTGCGTTCTCACGAAAATGGGCGATGGAGGGGCCCATTTTATATTTTCAATATTCAGAATATTGTAAAAATATATTATTCTGTTGCGATCGAGACAAACAATGTATTATAAATCTTTATTACAAATATATAAACATTTATGTATACGAACAAAAAAAAGACAATATAATATATATTTGTATAAATAATACATTGTTGTTATATATCCATTGATTATATCGATTGAAAAAAATTAGCTGCATTGCATAGATCGCAACTTATAGAAAGTTACATGATAATATTCAGAATATATGTATATATATCATACACATACATCTGTATACGTCTATGTACATATTATACATATACATATATATATATACACAATTATATATATAACACCTAACCAAATGTTATTCCTCTTGGAAGATATATGGGAAGACACATAGCCCGTATGAACAATGTGAAATTATGTTCAAATATGTGATAAAGGCAGACACGTCTATATTATACTGTTATCTATACGCATAGAATTGCGTGCGAGGCAATAGAGCAGTAGAAATACACGATGTTGTCCGATTTCAACATATTGAACACAATTCTCTTTCAAATATGCATAAAACATGTAGAAATATTAATATCGGTAACAGCGGAACTAAAATTATTGATATTATCGATAATTTCGGTCGGTATTATCGATAATTTTAGTTACGCTTATATGAGGGCGCTAACCCGTCGGAACTCGGCCGTCACTTTTGGATCCTCTTAACAAGAAGACTCAGGATTGTACAGACTCAGAAATAATATATTTTATAAAAGCGTGGCTGGTAAGATGCAAAGATCGCTTTAACAATAAAAATAAAGATAGAAATATAGCTCCTGAAGAAGTTGAAACAACTGAAAATTGACTCATTAACAATCGCAACATGCATAATATCAAAGTATTATTATTATATATTATTTCAGTATATATGATTTAATCTATTTTTTGTTTTACTAGAACAACACAGGCGCGCACTACGCGCGCGCTTTTATTTACGGACATTTTTCAATTTTTAATAAATTATACAATTAAAAATGAGATTTTATATTTACATACACGTTTTTACGCGCATACACAAACACATACACACAACACACACACATGTATGTACATACATATTGTTATAGCCCAAAACGGCTATAATCATATTATAATAGTATAATTATTAATTATTAAATATTATTTAACGTCTTCCGACTATAACTCGAAGTCGAGGAAGACGTATAAAGTTACGAGCGCAATCGCTGACAAAGCAAGCCACGCGCGGAGGCCACGCGTTCGCGAGACTCGAAGACCGATACGCCGGAAATGCAAGCAAAGAATATACGTAGCTTGCATCCGGGGTTTTTCCACCCAAAATCGAGCGACACGACCACCTATGGTCCTGTCGCTAAGCGATCCCCTCCAAAAAACTAATCAAACAGGAGGTGATAAAACTACCCACCTCGAACGAGCGCCAGGCAGTCCTAATCATAAAATCACACGAAGCAGATAAAATTATAAAACTATACCGTACCGTCGAACTTAATAAAAATAACTACGAGACAGACAGTTGTGATCGTTTAATAATAACGGACGTCCCAGCTGATCTCGCGACGGCAGCCGCGATATCAGGCACGCGAAGCAACTCTATACTGCGATAAGCCGAGTTGAGGTGCGAGAAAGAAAAGAAGATTTAAAGCTAATGTATCTGAATAAACGACTTTTATTCTAACACGACTACATATTTAATGAAAACGGTGAGAAGACCCTGTGCGACCCTGAGCTCCTAAGTTCAAATTGGCCAACGATCCCAACAAAATCTCTGTACCTCCACGGAGGCACAACAAAATTGGTGGCAGCGGTGGGATGTGCCGAAGGATCGCCAGCCAACTCGCCGAATAAAGACCTGTAAAAAACCAAAAGAGTAAATAACAGGTACGTCAGCAAACAAGTTAAAGTCGACGGACACAAGCAGAAGCAACACATACGGACGACACAAGCAGTACGAGAATCACGGCCAAGCAGCTGAAACCCGAGTAGGAACGCCAGCGTCCAAGGACCAACGCCGACCTACGACATCTCTAAAGACAACGCATCGCCGCCGGGCAACGACCGCCGTACGACGAGCATCAGGCCGCCAGCCTTATCAGCCGCCGAGCGAGAGATTGCAGCATCAGCAACCTACTGATCTAGTGAGCGAACATGCGAGCCGTCTTATTACTGTAAGTCCGTAATATATTTGTAATTGCGTGAATGTCGGAAGGTTCAAACGTACCGAAACCGATAGCGAACCGATCGTGGTTATTAAGCGAACCAGCGCGACAAGCGATTAGCTTAAGTCTAACACCGCGAAAAAATTTTGATAACGCGCGAAGAAATTTAGAAACTCAATACTCGAGCGAAAGCGAGCCCGAGTTACCGGAGAACGTCGTCAAGGAACGCGAATTTCCGTTCAATAGTTTCGACGAAAGCCTATTTCCGTGTGATACGACTGACCTCACTGACCACACTCAACGCGAGACTAGACGTACGCGACCGTATATTAGCAGAACTCCAAGTAGAGTATCATTACGACGCGAATTTTCACTAACCTCCTACGAGAGCGATCTGTTTGACCCGGAAGAAATTTACCGCCAACAAGAAAATAATATGGCCGAATCGCGAAATCCGCACGAACGTACTCCCGCAGATCTGCCGCGAGGCGCGGTAGACGAAGAAATAGACAATATGCGACGATCCATCCGCCAGATGGACCAAAATATAGCGGAGGCCGACCGCACGCCGCCTCCCGAAAGAAACCGCGAAGAAAGAGGAGATTATACACAGATCATCCACATTTTAAATGAAATGCGCGCTGATATTAATTCGTTTAACATACGAGTAACTCGACTAGAAAGCGCGGACGCACAATTACCCCGTCATACAGATACTCGCAGGGAAAACGATAACGATGCGTTTGAAACAACATACGGGCGAACGAGACGCGATATCAGAAATCGACGAAGCGTCGCCCCGAATTATCTGCCGTTAAAGGAAGCAAGAATAATGATCCCCGAGTTCGACGGAACCTCGCGACATAAATTGCAAGAATTTTTAAACGCGTGTAAATACGCCGTTCAGAACATAAATCCCGCGGACGAAGAATCGTTGATTCAAGCAATCTTATTTACAAAATTAAAAGGGAAAGCGATGCAAGATTTTGAGACGCGAGATATACAAACGTTCGACGAATTAAAACATCAACTTGAAACTTGTTACCAATCTAAACAAAGTACTACGCACTTACAAATCGAGTTCAATTCATTAAGACAAAGATCAAATGAAACCGCGTATGCTTTCGGACAACGCGTTGAGTTACTAGCAATGAAGTTGTACGATGCTATGATTGAAGGAGAAGAGGACTTCTCACTATCAAAACGCACGATTCAACACACGATTAAAAAACAGGCGTTAATAAATTTTCAAATTGGATTACGCGACGAATTAAAGGTACTCGTACGCGCGCAACGATATACGACGCTCCAAGAAGCGATAACGGGCGCGAGCGCTGAAGAAAAACTTATCGGACCAACGGCAAGAATAAGCAACTTCCCGAATAAAAATAAATACGAATCAAGCAATTCGCGACAGATTCGAAATTCGACTTCGCAATGTTTTAAATGTGGAAAAAACGGACATTACGGACGCGATTGTCGAAGTAATCGATACGCGCTTCCTAAACCGGAAAAATCTTCGCGGATAAATGCAATAAATAAATATTGCAAACATTGTAAGAAATCCGGACACACCCGCGACGAATGCTGGAGTTTGAACGGTAACCAGAAAAAACGCGAAGAAAATACACACGACCGAAAGAATCCGCGACAACAAAAGCGAGATTCCGAGTCCGACGGTAACAGTAGCGAAGATGATAAAAGCGAATCTAAAAAGAAACAACCGCGACCTGCGTCCGAATATCACGTTACGCATATTAAAGATACGCCGAGCACACAGAAGAAGACGGATTTATTGTTAATAACACTACCCATGCGACAAGCAAAGGATGAAAAATTACGGATGTTGTGCGATTCCGGATCAACCATCTCGCTAATAAAATTAAAACAATTAAAGGGCGATACCCTCATATATCCGCGCGATAAAATCGCGCTCACAGGCATAACCGGGCATAAGGTACACACCATCGGAAAAATGTACGCTACAATTAAAGTAGATGGACATAAAATAAAACATGCATTTTACGTTGTAAGAGACGACATTCCGATCGAATATGAAGGAATTCTAGGGATTTATTTCCTCCGACAACACTCAGTATCCTGCGACTACAAACAAAATCAACTAAAAATAGGAGACGCCGTGCTCAAATTCCATTCATTTAACAAAACCATTCTAAAACCGCGCAGCGAAACCATCGTAAAAGCGACAACGAATCAAAATCGGATAGGAGTAGTACGAGCAGAAGAAACAGCCCCAGGGGTCTATATCGGAAATTGTCTAGTAGAACCTTAAGATCACGAATGCCTCGTTAGTGTAATGAATACGACCGATACAGAAGTCGAGATACAAACGCCACATGTTGTTATCGAAGATGTAGAATACGACCGAGAATCCGAAGTACACACTATACAAACGAGAACAAATTCTAAACCTACTTCCTCACGATACTCGCAAATTTGACAACTACTACGAACACAGCATTTAAATTCAGAAGAAAAACAGACACTCTTACGGATATGCGAAGAATATTACGATACATTTCAGCTGGACGGAGAACCACTGACGTGCACCGCGACGGTAGAGCACGAGATAAACACGCGCGCCGATACCTCACCGGTAAACACGAGACCGTATCGCCTTCCGGAAAGGCATAAGACGGAAGTAAATAAACAAGTGCAAGAAATGTTAAAAAACGGCATAATCCGAACAAGCGCGAGTCAATGGAACGCACCCCTATTAGTGGTACCGAAAAAAGCCGATGCATCTGGAAAACCAAAGCTCCGAATAGTAGTCGATTTTCGGAAGCTAAATGATCTGACGATAGGCGACTCATTTCCACTGCCCAACATCACCGATATATTGGATCAGTTAGGAAACGCCAAATATTTTACTACATTAGATTTGGCATCAGGATATCACCAGATACCGATGACCGAACGAGATAAAAATAAAACAGCATTTTCAACGCCCTACGGACATTACGAGTTTAATAGAATGCCGTTTGGACTAAAGAATGCGCCAGCAACATTCCAGCGATTGATGAATTCAGTTCTGACTGGAATGCAAGGACTAAAATGTTTAGTTTATTTGGATGATATCGTTATATATGGATCAAGGCTAGAAGACCACAACAAACGACTCAAGGAAGTACTACAGAGACTTCGAGAAAATAATTTAAAATTGCAACCGGATAAATGCGAATTTTTACGCAAGGAAGTGATTTATCTAGGTCACATTATTTCGGAGGATGGAATATCTCCGGATCCGTCAAAATTAACAGCAATAAAAGAATTTCCGACGCCAAAGAAAGTGAAGGATATACAATCTTTCATAGGACTAGCCGGATATTACAGAAAATTCATAGAAGACTTCTCAAGAATAGCCAAGCCACTGACTAAATTAACGAAGAAAACAGAAAAATTCGAGTGGACAATGGAACAGCAAAATGCTTTTGAAATATTAAAAGAAAAATTAATGACGACGCCAGTGCTAAAATATCCAGACTTTACTCAAGAGTTTATAGTGACCACCGATGCCTCCGACTATGCAATCGGAGCAGTATTGTCACAAGGAAAGGTAGGCAATGACCGGCCAATTGCTTACGCCAGCAGAATTTTATCGCGGGCGGAGCAGAATAATAATACAACAGAGAAAGAATTATTAGCAATTGTATGGGCTGTAAAACATTTTAGGCCATACGTATACGGTACGAAATTCAAAATCGTAACCGATCATAAACCATTAATCTGGTTATTTAATGTAAACGATCCCGGATCAAGATTGATCCGATGGAGATTAAAGCTCGAAGAGTATGATTATGAAATCATTCATAAAGCCGGACGAGCGAATGCGAACGCCGATGCACTGAGCCGCAATGTAAAAAGAGACGCACATGAAACAGAAGAGGAGCGAGAAGTCCTCGCAATAGAAGAAGAAACGAACTCCGACGAAGAGAAAAAATATACGGAGGAAGAGAAGAAACAGATATTATACGAATATCACGATGCACCCACAGGAGGACATCAAGGAATCGAGCGAACAATAAAAAGAATCCGCCTAAATTATAATTGGCACGGATTAACAAAAGACGTCGAAAAATACATATCAAAATGCGAATTTTGCCAAAAAAATAAATTATCGCGAAAAAATAAAGTACCGTTAATAATCACGGATACACCGACAAAACCTTTCGAAAAATGCGCGTTAGATATCGTAGGACCGTTAACAATAACGACCAACGGAAATAAATATCTATTAACATTTCAAGACAATTTAACGAAATTCAGTAAAGCGATACCGATTTCAAATCAAGAAGCGAATACGGTCAGTAAAGAATTCGTTACAAAAATTGTTCTCGAACATGGAATTCCGGAAAAAATTTTAACGGATCAAGGCACAAATTTCTTAAGCGAAATATTTAAAAATACATGCAAATTATTAAAAATAAATAAAATACAAACAACTGCCTATCATCCGGAAAGTAATGGCGCGTTAGAACGATCGCATCGAACATTAGCCGAATATTTAAGACATTATATAAATGACGACCAGACAGACTGGGACGAATGGATACCCTTCGCAATGTTCACGTATAATACGACGCCACACACAGCTACGGGATATACACCCTTTGAACTAGTCTACGGACACCAAGCCGATCTACCTACGGCACTGACGAGACCGCCTAAACCGACATATAATTACGACGATTACGCGCAAGAATTAAAAGAAAGACTACGGGCAACAAATCAGCTCGCAAAAGAGCATGTTAAAGAAGAAAAAATTAAAGCTAAACAACAGTACGATAAAAATACTAGAGAAATAAAATTTAAAGTCGGTGACAAAGTATTAGTGTACGACGAGACACTCCGACGCGGACGATCTAAAAGACTCGAATCTTTATGGATCGGACCGTACACGATAATTGAAAAGAATTCAGACGTAAATTACACGATAAAAAAGGGGAGAAAAGCAATCCGCATGCACACAAATAAGCTGAAGCAATTTATCGAAAATTAAAATAAACTTACCTTATTCGTTGCGGGAACGACCGGGACACCTCATCCGCTCAAAAAAACGACGCAAGTCCTCCACAGAGGCGTGACCCCACGTCTTCCACAGCCGCGACCTCCAGGAAGATTTCCCCGCCGGAAGTGGTTTCTACCAACTAGTGGACCCAGTAGCCCACGACCTCGAGGAATAAAGACCGCAGGTAAACGAAGATCCTCGAACCGACGACCATCATAAAGGCTAGCAATGCCCAACTCCATCCCCAAAAAACGCAAATCACTGCGCGGATACGGCACCACCTCCTCCACTATACGATCACCACTTACAGTATCGATAGTAATACGGAGCGAATATGGCTCCAAACTACGGTACACGGCCGCACAAGCTCGCTCGAAAGGATCGAGGGGCAACTCCGGTCCGCAAACCGGGACTCGACGATAATCACCGGACTCATTGTCAGCCGACATAATGTAAAATATTAACAAACTATCGTACGCTGTCGACCGTATAAAAATCGGTAGGAGACTGAACGAAAACGCGACGGTCCGCAGAAGAGCCTGCAGCAGAATCGCAGCCTCAGAAAAAGAATACTAACCGATAACAATGATACTCACGGGATATAAAACTAAAGTATATAATATTACAGGATACTCGTCAGCTGGAACAGCCGACGGACCGCGGGTCTCACGGAGTTATATGAAACGGACTCATCATATGAAATTCAAGAATTTGAATATAACCCGGGCCTATACTTTGAAAAAATTGGACAGCTATACTACGCCAAGGGAACATGGAAATTAGTAATCAAATTAGATCTAACAATATTAAACGACAGATACGAACAAATATTGAAGTATTTGCAACAAACAGAAACGATGTGCGATACAATGAGACTACAGAATCACTACCATCGAGACGCTTGCAATAATCTTGATATTATAGCGAAACGAGAAGCAAAATATCTAACAAACGTAATGACACAAATTCAAACAATATATAAACCACCGACTAACAGACGCAGAGGACTGATAGACGGAATAGGCTCGATAGCGAAAACATTGTTCGGAACAATGGACGCGAACGATGAAAAGCATATTAACGAACAATTAAATTTATTAGAAAATAAACAACAAACGCTACAACACGTGGTTCGAACTCAAATAAAAGTAGTAAATAATACTATAGCGCACATTGAAAAATTAGAAAATATAATAGATCGAAATGAGAAACTTTTACAAAAACGGGTAACGGTATATACTGAACGCGCCGAAATAAATGAACATTTTATAATAATCACCGCGGTTATAACAGAGTTAATACGCGACGCGGAAAATACAATCGAATATTTAACATATATACGCAAAGGAGCAATGCATCCGAAATTAATGCCGATAGAAACGATTATTACACATTTAAAGGAAGCAACGCAACAATTACAACAAGGAATGTATTTCCCGTTTAAAATTCACGCGGAAGATTGGCTAGCGATAGAAGAATATACTAAAATAAGCGCGTTCTACGATAAAAGAAATGTTTATACCATATTGCGATTCCCATTAATTACACAACCGAGTTACGATATTATAAATGTAATTACATTTCCCGTACCGATGAATAATAACATATTTACCGTAACCGAAATAAATAATAAAATAATTGCAATAGATAAGGAAAAATTAACTTATCTTAGAATAACGGAAAGCGATTTAAAAAATTGTATAGAAATAAACTCCCAATATACGTGTGAAAATACGATACCGATATATCGCATGAATCAAAATGCACCGTGCGAAATACAAATGTATACACTGTCACGACAACACAATTGTAACACACAATTGATAAGCTCGAAAAATGCGATCTGGACAACACTACGACAACCGCACACTTGGTTATATGCGACCGCGACCGACCAACAGATAACGATACAATGCGATAATCGACACGAACAAAAAAGAATAATTAAAAATACAGGAAAAATTACATTAAGAGGAAAATGTAAATTAACGACAACAGATATGACGTTACAGTCAATAAAAACAGTATACGAAACAAGCGTAGAAACCTACTTACCAGAAATAAATATCACGCTTCTACAGATATACAAGACACACGATAACGACACATTAGAAAACGTAACGCTACACCGAACAGAATTAATAAAATTAAAAAATAAACTAGAAGAATTAAATAATAATCTACAAGACAACGAACAGAACTTCTTTGTTCAAAAACAATTTGTTTATCCAATGGCTACAAGCGGAATCATAACAATAATTATAATAGCCATTGTAACATATATAATTATAAAAAATAAAAAGAGGAAAATAAAACGACCATCAGTCAGGATATACGATGAAGAACCACGTATATCTTACGGACTTCCAAGACCTATACTAAAGCGTAGTCTAAGTATGCGATTTTAGATAGTAAGAAACGATTATATCAAATATTATATACGGGAAAAATAATGTATTCGTTAGAATAAGAAAGGGTATAACTAAAGAAAAACGTTGTACCCCCGTTTTTCTTTTTTCAACGGGGGAGGGATGTTATAGCCCAAAACGGCTATAACCATATTATAATAGTATAATTATTAATTATTAAATATTATTTAACGTCTTCCGACTATAACTCGAAGTCGAGGAAGACGTATAAAGTTACGAGCGCAATCGCTGACAAAGCAAGCCACGCGCGGAGGCCACGCATTCGCGAGACTCGAAGACCGATACGCCGGAAATGCAAGCAAAGAATATACGTAGCTTGCATCCGGGGTTTTTCCACCCAAAATCGAGCGACACGACCACCTATGGTCCTGTCGCTAAGCGATCCCCTCCAAAAAACTAATCAAACAGGAGGTGATAAAACTACCCACCTCGAACGAGCGCCAGGCAGTCCTAATCATAAAATCACACGAAGCAGATAAAATTATAAAACTATACCGTACCGTCGAACTTAATAAAAATAACTACGAGACAGACAGTTGTGATCGTTTAATAATAACGGACGTCCCAGCTGATCTCGCGACGGCAGCCGCGATATCAGGCACGCGAAGCAACTCTATACCGCGATAAGCCGAGTTGAGGTGCGAGAAAGAAAAGAAGATTTAAAGCTAATGTATCTGAATAAACGACTTTTATTCTAACACGACTACATATTTAATGAAAACGGTGAGAAGACCCTGTGCGACCCTGAGCTCCTAAGTTCCAATTGGCCAACGATCCCAACAAAATCTCTGTACCTCCACGGAGGCACAACAATATACATATGTACATGTATATGTTTAATGCGACCCGGGTACGCCAAGTTTTTATACTTTGCTTTGATGTAAGTTTGTTTTATGCGACTTAGAGTTTATGAGAAATTTTCTTTCAATAAATATATCCCAAAGCGTTTGATGTATATATATTGTGCATTTAGTTAATTATAAAATAACTCTTATTTGAGTTATACGCCCTATTACTTTAATTATATTGCGATTTATTAAATATAATTTTTCTTAATATTGAAAATAAAAAAATAATAAAATTTTATAACAAATTTTTTTTTATGACCCAATTTTTTACATCATTATTTTTGTAGAATATATTTATACAACTTTTTTTGTTAAAATATTTTTATAAGTTTTTATTTTCAATAATTTATAATAACATTTTAGTTCACATGGATAACATTCTTTATTTTATTCATCATACGCTTACACCGGACACACATCCTTCGCTATATCCGACATTACGATTTTTATCAGCGGATTATTTGTAATACGGATATACGGTCATTTTGTCCATTGCTTGCGCCTGCCTCCACCGTTTCGTTTAGAAGCAAAATCAAGCGTCTGTGGGGTGAGTCTGACCTATGCGGAAACTTATAGTCATAGTCATATTGTCATCTGCGAATCACTCGATAATATTGTAAGCGTATCGTAACACTATTATAAGTCTACCGTTGCGTTCTGTATGTATTACTCCGCCTTACGATGTCTCTTTATGTGTTAAAATTTTGATTATTTTTATTGATAAGGACCCGAAGTGGGCCGAAACGTTTGGTTTAGTTAATTTATATTATTTATTTATTAATTTATATTATGTTCATTACCATCGTTTTTTAAAAACATCACATTTATTACGCTCTAAGTATCGCGTCCGGGCTCCAATTAGCCTTTCCCTTTTTTTATTGGTTGAAATGTTTAAGTTGACCGCTTAAGTTAAACAATTTTTAGATGTTTTGAATTATTAGATCTAATTTTGAAGCATATTGGTTATTTTTGAGGACATAGTTAATGAACTCGTTTTTAAGAATTATACAAAACGTCAAATATGAGTAATAAACAAGTTACATAACTATGTCCACAAAAAATAATCGCAAAGCAAAAAATAATCGCATGCAAAGTTATGTAAATGAATTATATGCACGTGTCGTATAATAAATACGCAATACGTAGTCTCTACGAATTATCAAAATATACGATCTCCACAATGACAGCTACTCAGTGAAGTAAGCACAGCGATAGAACTAATCAGCATCGCGGAAAAGAGGCAACAATGTCAATAACATGCCTTTTTTAGAGAGGGATATATTCTATAAATCATTAACTTGTGCAATTTAATTTGTAGATGTTATCTAATTTTCTTATTGTTTAAATAATTATGGGTTTTTTTATTTGAATATTTAATTTCCTTAAAAGTTTTACAGTTTTTTGTTTAAATTTTTTGTTTATATTGCAATGTTCAATGATTATATAATTACAATAATGTGATATATATAAATATAAAAATATATTCTTTAGTTTTAATCCATTCTGGAATCACACACACGTGTGTATATAATATATTTATCATAATAAAAATTTATGTTTTTATATATTACAATAGATAAACATTATTTTTTAAATTAAATTTTGTGTTTAGTTGTATTTCTAAGTTACAATACTATTTAATATATATTATGAAGATACATTTTTATATTCAATTGTATTGCGAAAAAAGCAAATAACGAAAAAAGTACAAATTAATATTATAAGTCTTTTGTTATTTTTTTAAATAGACTAGAGTTTTTAAAAATATGTGTTAAATATTATATCTATTAATCTTATGTATGTGTTTAATCATTAATATGTATCATTTGTTCGAAAAACACATGTCGTACAGTATAAGCTACTATTTGTATTTAAATTTACATATATATAAATATATATATATATATATATTGTATTGTTTATTATTAATTATATATATATATATATATATATATATATATATATATATTGTATTGTTTATTATTAATTATAGTATTCTTTTTACACACCATTTTAAATTTGTCTTTTACCTTCATAATTCTAATGATTTTATGCGCACGCACGCACACACACACACACAACATGTACATATATATCAACATATACACACGGGGAATGTTTTAACAAATAAAATTATGCATATATTGGAGCGTATACGTATTTTCTGTATGTACATGTCCTTACATGCATTTAAATTCATGTGTTAAATAATTTCTGTGTGTATGTACGCACGAGAACAGAAATAGTAGGTCATATCTAATGTATACATATATGTATGAAGAATGTATATACATGGTATGTACATATATGTATGAAGAATGTATATACAATATGTATATACATTGACTGTACTGATCATATACATATATATGTACCATGGATCTTCTATGTATATTTTTCCGGTTACATTTGCACACACATTTCACATTCTATGTATATACATTACATCAAGGATGTATATACATGAAATATGCAATATACATAAATATACATACATTGTATATACTAAACATATTTTAATGTTTTGTGAGTATTCTGAAAAGTTCAGAATATTTAACAAAAACCGCATAATACGATAATAAAAGCGGCGAACACGCACAACCTGTTGCAGATCGTTTTCGAATTCGGATCGATCGTTATCGAGGTCATCTCCGCTAACTAGTCTTTCCTTTTCGCTATTGAAGGTCTCTTGTCTCGTTTGCAACTGTGAATCTTATGTTAGTTAAATTTTGGCGCCAGCTATCTCTGCAAGATACATATATAAATATTCTGTAAACAGTGGATTGTCTATTTTTCGAGTAGGATTCAATCATCAGATTGGAAGAAAATTCATATATCACGACAAAAGAGTTTTGGGCGGCGATTAAAATCAGGTAAATAAAATAAATCTTATCATATTTACAAAAAATAAAAATTTGAAAAATGATAAAGAATTAAAAAAAAGAACTATTTTCTCGAGAACTATAAAAATAAACAGTAATAAATATAAACAAATATAAATATAAATATAAATATAAATATAAATATAAACAGTAAAGATGACGTTTATATATTCCCTTATTGTTATATAAGTATAATTATCAAATTGTCGTAAGAATCACTTCATTTAACGAACTTTTTGTGTGATATGGAAAAATGTAGGAGGGCTGTATGATAAGTACCCGTGTTAGGGAAGGAAACGCATTTTTTTAAAATTTTTTTTATTTGTTTCTCAACATAGTCTCATTTCAGTTCTATACACTTAGTCCAGCGATATTCCAACTTTTTTAAGCCATCCAAAAAATATGATTTGTCGAACTCTGCGCTCTTCATCAGAAACGGATGTTCGGCCATGCTTGAATTCATTGAACCAATATCTGATGGTAGTCATCGAAGGTGCATGGTCCTTATAAACGGCATGCAACTTTACTTTGATTTCCTCATACGTCTTTCCATCCAAAAAAAGGAATCGAATCACTGACCGATATTGCTCTTTTTCCATGGTTGCAAACAAACACAAACTTGCCCACTTTCAACAGCTATCAAAACAAAACTACTCAATAAATCTGTCTGAAATTTTGACAGGCGTCGTTCGAAAGATGGCGTTAAACGATGGTATACAGATTTTGAGTCAGTGGCGCTTTCAGTCGTTAAACACGGGTACTTATCATACAGCCATCGTATGTAATTAAACATGCCCAGTATCAGACTGATAAAAGCAAGCCGTAGAAAATAATTCTAAGAGCCGGAGAAAAATGTATTACATAATCACGTTAAAATATATTACATTCCGTGAAAAATTTTCATATAAATTATACATTGATAAAAATAATTTTTAATCGTTAAAGTAGAGAGATTAGGCCTTAATTTTATATAAAATAGGATAGTTCCTGTCGGGTTTTCAATTATTTTACATTAATGGTACTAAGCCGAGCACAATTTTCTCAGAATAATTAGACAACATTACTATACGAATTACTATACGATATATATATATATATATATATATATATATATATATATATATCGTATATATACATATATGTATATATATGCGTTTGTGTGTGTGTAATAAGATCAATAAAATTAAATATATCTATATACATGGTATCCCACCAAAAGTGGTCATCCTCTATTATCTTATAAATTACAGGAGATAAATCATACCAAATATTTATCAAATTTATGCTTTAAAGCGAACTCTATTGTGAGCATAATGGTTGTTAACAAAAAATATAACGAACGGAAAAGTATGCATAATTTTTTGATAAGAATATAAATATTTTGATATAATAAAAGTTGTAGTACTGTTTAAGACAAATACAATCCTGTATGATGAATATTTTACGTATTATACGAGTGTGCCCGAATCAGCTGATTGTGAGCTGAAGACCGTTCGGTGAGGCGCGGCGCGCGCGGTAAGACGAGCGAGAATCGAACAAGTATAAACACGGCAGGTCGGAATCTCAAGCCGCTGCACTGATTTCCAATGAATTCTATTTACAGGATAACGGTGCCAGTATTTCGAAATATATTGATATGCTTCGCTATGCTAAATTAATATAATGTAAACGAGTTTTATCAGTTTGAAATCTCGCAGGTGACGTATACCTTTTTACTTTCGATTGCATGATATGGCCAACTTCTGACTCTCATCATTATTATGATCAAAAGACAACATGATTATACGTCAATCTGTAATGCACGAATCAGAAATTGACTATATCGTGGGGCCGAAAGCGAAAAAGTAGATGTCGCCCACAAAATTTCAAGCCCATAAAACTCGTATAATATGTAAAAAATTTACATCGTGCAGCATTGTATTTATCTCAAACAGTACTACAACTTTTATTATATCGAAATATTCATATTATTATAAAAAAATTATGCATACCTTTCCGTTCGTTATAGCTTTTGTTAATAACCACTATGCTCACAATAAAATTCGGTTTAAACTATTTTATTTCATATATATTTGTTATGATCTTCCTCTTTTAGTTTAAAATATAAAAGAAGTTGGCTACTTTTGGAACACCCTGTATAAACTAAATTGTTCATGTAAAAAATTGTTTATATAATATTATTTTTATCAAATAATTAAATTCTCGATATTTTGTTTTAAATAACATTATTTTATCTTTAATTCTAAACTTCAATCAAATTTTAATTTAATCTAACAATTTGATTTCTTTTCCCAATATTAATTTATTTATTAAATAATTAATTTATTACAACATATTTTTAATATAAATAAAAATTGATATTTGTTTATATATCTCATATTCATATGACAATATACATATATAAATATTTTAAAAATGTAACATAAAAATGATATTTTAATAAATTTACAATTACTATTACATATACACAAACATATGCACACATATAGATAATATATAACACACATATAGTATGCTCGGATCAGAAAGAGGTGGACAGAGAAGAATGGGCAAAGAGAAAGAGGATATGAGTGTAAGTGAGCAAGTGTTGGATCTTTCTCCGTAGCAATACTTTATGCTCACTAATGTTTAGCGACTGATGTGAATTATTAATCGATATATCGTTGTACAGCCATTCCCTTGCTTACTCATTCCTATTCTCTCTCTCTCTCTCTTTCTTTTTTTTGCCCATGTCTGTCCATTCCTTTATAACAAAAATACTATATGAGTACTAAATACTATGTGCATCATATACATATAATGTGTATGTTCATGTATATACAGTAGTAATTCTAAATTCTTTTTTTATACAAATGTCTTTATGTTGTTTTCTATTTAGAAATTGCTTTAAAGATATAATCAAAAAATAAAAAAAGAAATTTGAAATATTACATTTTTATATAATATTACATTATCATACTTATATTTTTGTGTAAACTGCACAGAAAAAAATTCAATAATATCTAGCGACATATTGGTATATAGTATACATTAAAACAATTCCTTCTAGAATTATGGTATATAAATATACTAACCTTTTGACCCTTATTCTTTTTAAAGAAAGTCTGCAGACAAAGCGAGGCAAGCGTTTCTCATTACATTTTCGCCCCATTATATGAACACGCTATAACTACACAAACACAACACTCGTTTTTTAAATTCAACGCGTTATAACGCGTTATAACGGTTGAGCACACTTTTGCGGTTATCTCTCGTTACGCGTATGTACACAACACGCGCGACTGAGACTGAGACTGAGTACTGCCGCGCACTGATATTATCGCATGTGCCTGTCTGTGTGCATGTGATCTCTTTTTGATTATTTGAATAACAATTATTTATTCAGCGGGCGGTTCTCGGTGCCCACGGCATACCTTCGGCGCGTATCTCGAATATCGGTCCCGATACCCCGAAAAAGTCCATATATCACCAAAAAACCGAGTTAGGCGCCAGGTACGGCAGGCCGCACCATTCACGATAATAGTAACGCTGAGAGACAATTGCGAGACCGATAATTAACGCGACGGCAAAATTCCGCGGCTACTCAATATACTCGAAATGGTAGAGAGTTAGGGCGGTTCGGGGGGAAACGGACGAGATCTTAAGAATCGAGAACACGGGAGCAAAAATGAGCATTCGATAAGTTAAAATAAGGATAACAATAATAATATATTAAATGAAATAAGAGTATAGAGCATTTCACAGAAGTAATAATCGTGGACGACAATGATTATTCTACAGGCGAATAAAATGTCATATTATCTAATTTCCGCGGAGTTCAACACGACCGTGCGCAACAGTATCAAATTACCAGGCGTCTTACCTGCTTTTAACTCGACTTTTCGGTCGCGAGAATTTCCGCCGTACAAGACTTAATTAGGCCGCGACAACTAAAGAAATCTCTCGAATGCGCCGGTAACTACTTTACGCACGCCCGTGAATCCGCTTCAATACAATATAAATTTCCCGGTGATACGACTCGAATCGGTCTTTTAACACCGCTCGTGGTGCTGGAATGTGCCTCAATAATAATAAGGACGACCTTTGCTTGAAATACGCCATGTATTTTACTCGGATGACTCGCGAAAACTAACAATGGGATCACAAACACCCGATAGATACTCTGCCGATATCGGAGAATTACGCTTTCTCCTCACTCTAATTACGCTTAGCGTGTACAAGATTATTGCTAACAACACACAAAAAGAATGCGTAACTATCGATAACGACTGTGGTGTACGAGCCGTGCGACGCAATACTTTGCGCGATCCGGAATATCGATCGCGCGAGCGTGAAAATCCTGATACTTTACAACATGTAATAATTACGAACGCGAGACTAACACTAATGACTATCGGCGGCGGCGAAATGAATAGAGAGAGCCTATTTTACATAATTCGGATGAGCGACGTGTGCCCGTCGGCCGTGCGACTTAATCTACCAAAAATATTCACAAAGTTAATTCACCAAAACGCGTGGCTCGACAACTATTAAGGGCGCAACTCATCCGAATTAATTACCTACAATTATTTGGCAACAAAATCGGTCGACGACGCTCGTCCCACCGCTGGAAGCTCTCGATTTTCCTTCCTGTTCGATAATTAGGCTGCGCTCTACGAGGCCTGCGTTCTTCTCGCTATCTCGCCGAACAGTGCCGAGCGAGAGTCCTGCAGGAGACACGCCGGCGCGGCGCGATAAATCGCTATCGTGCCACCTGTGGCGCTTTCGCGTTACGCAGGGCCGTCCTGCGGTCTTCGCGATTCTTGTTGTCATCACGGCCGTGTTGGTGAATTCATCGCCCCGGAGTTTCCAAGATTTTCTGTTGTTCGGCTTAAAGGTGCGGGCTTACGGCTGCGCCCGATCGGCTCTCTTTCCTATTTGGTCGAATAGGCTCCGGATTGAGAGTCCGCTCGCCGCTCCGTCCTTGGACTCCCTCGCTTCGTGCGGGTGGAGTGGCCGCCCCTTTGGCTGGATTATTCCGGCCCTCCGCGCTCCTTTCCTGCCATAAGAAATATAAATTTACCGGCAGCGATGTTTGTCAGCCATCAAAAATGTTTTTAATATTAGACAACTACGACCTGACGTCTCCTGTTTCCTGGGTGTCCTGGACTCCCGCTCTCGGCCGTCGCTCTTCTCTCTTCCTTTTCTTCCGCCGGATGGCATCCCGCCGCTCGATCTCGTGCCGACAACCAACTCGCGGGCTCATCTCGAGCTTACATTTTCGATACTATTACAAACAAAAGTCAGATCTCGTCGATCTGACGATTGGACCGCTCTCTGCCTAAATAGAGAGGACGCAGGCCCCCGAAAAACCGCCCCCGATCGGGTCATTCGACTCTTGTGACGGACGTCCCAAAAACGTCACGTCACAGTACATACATACTTAGATACATGCATGCTACAAATATCGCGTAATAATAAAAACAAATGCGCATATATATATATATATATATATATATATATATATATATATGCGCATTTGTTTTTATTATTACGCGATATTTGTAGCATGCATGTATCTAAATATGTATGTACGTATCGGGGAATAAGTCGATTGTACTATTATATACATATATACAGTCATTTTAATCACGCACGTAAATATCTCGTAAAGTAAGCAACGTGGGAAAAAATGTTTTATACAAAAGTTGTAGGGTTCAGAGGGGACACATGATGAAAATATGGACTTGACCTTGAGTGACCTTTTCAAGGCCAAGTCAATGTGATGATATTTTCTTAAATGGAACTCCCCATTTTTTATTACATATTCTTATAGCTTATCCCGAGAGCTTTCCAAAACACTATAATAAAGTATTTTTTATTAAGTACTTTTTAAGTTATTTTATATTTTAATCTGACATATTTTGATATAAAAAATAAAATATCTCGTAAATATTTAGTTTTCGATAATCTTACCGTAATACTTTTATGTACAGAATAATGAGACAAATCAATTAGTAAAAAAAAATAATTGTTTTTAAGAAAAGTATGTAATTATTTACAATATATTTTTTAAAACAATTATTTGTTTTTTTCTTTACACTAATTGATTTGTCTCATTATTCTGTACATAAAGTATTACGGTAAGATTATAGAAAACTAAATATTTTACGAGATATTTTATTTTTTATATCAAAATATGTCAGAATAAAATATAAAATAACTCAAAAAGTACTTAATAAAAAAATACTTTATTGTAGTGTTTTGGAAAGCTCTCGGATAAGCTATAATAATATGTAATAAAAAATGGGAGTTCCATTTAAGAAAACATCGACCACATTGACCTCACCTTGAAAAGACCACTTAAGGTCAAATCCATATTTTTATCATGTGGCTCCCTCGAAACCATGCAACTTTTGTCTGAAACATTTTTGATATCTCACTTCGTTTCCGAAAAATATGCCCGCGTCACTATAAATGCCGCACCCTGTATATATACAGGGTGGTCCATTTCAAAAGTGCCAGTCAAATATCTCGAAAAATATGGAAGATACGGAAAAACATTTCAGACAAAAGTTGTTTGGTTCGAAGGGGGACATAAGACGGTGCCATTAAAGTGACCTAGGATAGTCATTTGAAGGTCACATGAAGGTCACTTTCAATTTCTTAAATGGAACCCGTATTTTTATTGCATATTCTTATAGCTTATGTCGAGAGCTTTCCAAAACACTATAATAAAGTATTTTTTTATTAAGTACTTTTTAAGTTATTTTATATTTTAATCTGACATATTTTGATAGAAAAAATAAAATATCTCGTAAAATATTTAGTTCTCGATAATCTTACTGTAATACTTTTATGTACAGAATAATGAGACAAATCAATTAGTAAAAAAAAATAATTGTTTTAAGAAAAAGTATGTAATTATTTATAATGTATTTATAATGTATTTTTTTTAACAATATTTGTTTTTTTCTTTACACTAATTGATTTGTCTCATTATTCTGTACATAAAAGTATTACAGTAAGATTGTCAAAACTAAATATTTTACGAGATATTTTAATTTTTATATCAAAACATGTCAGATTAAAATATAAAATAACTCAAAAAGTACTTAATGAAAAATACTTTATTATAGTGTTTTGGAAAGCTCTCGACATAAGTTATAAGAATATGTAATAAAAGTAGGGGTTCCCATTTAAGATTTCAAAGTTACCCCCAGCCCCACCCCAAGGGGGCGGTAGGCGTTTAACTTTTGCGGGATGGAATTGCCCCCTCGAAAATATTGAGGGTTTATTTGGAACATTTTTTTCGTACAATGCTTATTTTTACAGATATTTTGCAGTCTCAGTTAAAAACTCACCCTGTATATATACATATATATATATTATTATTATTATTATTATTATTATTATATATTATTAATATATATATATATATATATACATATATACATGTATATTATTAATATTATTAATAATATATATATGCATTATTAATATTATTAATATATATATATACATGTATAGTGTTTATATTATAAACATTCTATCGCAAATGTTTCATATAAGAAAAGATAGAGAGAGTTTGCTCTCACGAATTGCAGGCGAAGTCGAGGAAGGCGAACGAGAAGCGAGATCGCGCGAGCGTCATCGCGAACAAAATCGGCCACACTTGGCGCTTTTCGGTTGCAACGTGCGGATCGCATTGTCCCATTGATCGTTTGGCGCGTCTTTTTTCCGCGATTGTCCTCGATTTTATTCCGCGCAAACTGTTGAATCGATCTGCCGAAATCTCTGTATTTCGAAGATCATATCAGTAATTTACAGAAATTCGACGGCAAATTCGTGCCCGAAGGACTGCAGCCTCTGTGAAAACATCCAGCTGGTGAGTAAAGTGATCGATCAAGTGGCACGTGTGTGCCTATGTATGCATGATGCGCCGAGAGAAAGGGAGAGAGAGAGAGAGAAAGAGAAAATTCAACAAAAAAATTCTCACACATTTTACTTATATTATATATAATATTATATATAATAATATATGTAAGTAGGTAATCTAGGCGTATCTAACTCACGGCCCCTTGAGTGCGAGAGAGAGGTACCCAAAGGAGAAAAAGAGATAGCTGTAAGTTTGTTGGCATCTGCGGGGGGGGGGGGGGATCCGGGGGGAGGATCGGGGGGGGGTACGTAGAGAGGGGGGGAAGCGTGTCGCCGAGAGTGCTCAAGAGATGGCGCTGTGCTCGATCGAGGCCACTCTTCCTCCTCACCCTACGTACCCCCTGATCCTCCCCACCGGCTCCCACCTGCCCGAACTCCCCCCGCGATTGCTAACAAAGTGTTCGCTGTCTCTCGTTCTCCAAGGGTACCTCTCTCTCGCACTCAAGGGGCCGTGAGTTAGATACAGCCTACACAATTACTTTCACTCGCGAGGAAACTACGGCGCGGCTAAGTTATTAAACCCTCTTCTATATTTTCCCGTGCGAAGCGTTTTTCCCGCGCGAAGCGTTTCTCCCGTCGCGACTCGACCTTGACGCGACTCGTTTCTAAGGGGGGGCGACGGTGATCTCTCGCGCTGCTTTTAGCGCGTGATCCGTTATCACGATTCTTAAGGGTTGCGCGTTGCTTCCAGCGCGCGATCCGCGAGCGGATGCCGGGTGTCCGGCGCCGAGGGAGACGGAGGATTATCGGGGGGGGGGGGGGGCAGTCGAAAGGAGAGAGGAACAGTTAGCGGTGATACGAGCGCGCTTATCGCGTATCGGAGCGAGCTTTTCTTCGTTTTTCGGCGATATGAGCGCGCTTATCGCGTTTCGGGGCGAGTTGTTTTTCGTTTCTTGGCGATGACACGCTTCCGGTGACGAGACGCGTCCGAGAGCGAATATTCAGCTCGATTAATCGGAGCACGTTATCGCCATTTTTTTCGTTATAAAAGGATGCCGCGACGATCTCGAGATATTAGTACGTTCGAGAATATTCGCGGCGTGATGAAGCGCGCACCGAGCGCCTTATCGAGATTAGCTGGAAAAGTGGTGAATATTCGAATTAGAAGTATCGAGGATATACAGAATTTGGAAATACCGAATTGTTTGAAGAAGGAACTAAGCGAATGTTATATAGAGGACTGTCTGTACTGTAAAGAAAAAATCGGCTTCGCGGAAGAGTTCGTGCGAGAAGCGAGCGAGGCGCGATTCGACGAGCCTTTCTCGAATGTCGGAGCCGATGGCTATTTGCTTTATCGCAATTGGAAACGGCGATACGGAGTTCCAAAATTTTCGTGGGAGGTGAATCACGCCGTGCATTGCTTCTATACATTCGGTTGCCAATTCGAGAACGGAAATTATTTCGAGGAAGATGTGAGATATTGCGTGGAATGCGCGCATAGATCGTGAGCGTTGAGAAGCGTATCGACGCATATGAAAAAATCGGTGTATAGCGAGAGAGTGCCCGCCTGCGATCTTATCGACGAAGTCTTCGACGTGTCGAATAATTGGTGCGACGGCTGCGCGACGAGAGCTTTGTTCTATATCGAGGGTTACGACCAGGAAGAGACGTGGTTTATCAATAAAAGATCTTGGCTTTCGTTAAACGACGAGTGATGAATCGAGAAACGATGGAGGAGCGCGATCTTCTTAATAGCGCGCGGGATGTCTCGACGGTGGACGCGTATCGCGCGTGGGCGAGACGGTGCGACGAGTGTCTCGAGTTTCTGCGGGACGGGTCTCGAGGCGAGCGCCGGTGGAGATCCACCGAAGCGATCAATTCTCTGATCGCTCGAACCGTTCGATTGACGGGCGCGAGAGACGATCTGCGTCGACGTTTCGAACGCGTGGGAGGCGGCGTAGAGAGGCGCGAAGGATTCTCGTGGTTTGAGATGAAGACAGCTTTCTCTAGACGCATTTTAACCGGCGCGGTTATCAACTTCGATTATATCGAACCTTCGCGATTTCTCGAAGATGCTAGAGATACCGTGCTCGATAGAGTACGTGATGCTATAGATGAACATAACAGTGTTAAGGTCAATACCGTGTTTATCGGTGAGTTCGTCTCAGGCGACAAGATTGATATTAAGACTATCGCTACGAAGAATTATCCGCTTCTACCTCTTTCCGATTTGCAAGAGTGGTATGGGAAGCGTGTGGTCGACGCTACTTTAGCTTCGCTGGAGGAGTTTCAAGAGCGCGATAGCGGATGGGCGTTATCGCGAATTATAAATATAACGATGAATGTGAATAAATATAATCCTATGCACGCTGGATGTCACGTCCAGATACCGCGAGAGATCGCGTTGAAGAAAGCGGTGATTAACGTGCGATCTACGGATAACGCGTGTTTCGTGTGGGCGGTAGTCGCCGCTTTATATCCGGTTGAGAAAAACACGGAGAGAAGCTCGCGGTATCCTCACTACTCGACGGTGCTGAATCTGGAGGGTATCGAGTTTCCCATCAGTTTAAATGGAATTACTAGATTCGAGCGTTTTAACAACATATCTATTAATGTGTATACCGTTCGAGATAAGAAGGACGGGAAAAGTAGCTGCCGTATCGTTCCTCTGCGTCTCACTTGTAATAAGAAGGACAGACACATTAATCTGCTGTATCTGAGCGATACGACGCAACGAGATAATACGGCGCATTTCGCATGGATTAAGAATTTGTCTCGGATCGCAACTGAGCAATAGGCAACATAAAGCGCATATATGCAATCGGTGAGTACGAATTAAAAAATTTGTCGCGTAGTGTGGATAATATACACGATTTAAAAAATGTGTTTTATGTCGCAGCTGCATGCATTATTTTCGAACGAGCGATAAATTATTGGCTCACAGCGCGGACTGCGGAAGGATGAACGAGTGCGCTATAGTTCTTCCTACTGAAGATGACAAATGGTTAGTAGAGTTTCGCAATTACTGTAGAAAGGAGAGACTTCCATTCGTGGTGTACGCCGATCTCGAATGCGTGCTGGAGAAGAAAGAGGAGAAGAGAACACCGAATACATCTATCATTCAGCATCACAAAGTCTATAGCGCTGGATATTACGCGCGATGCGCGTTCGATGATGCTGGCTCGACATACAAAG
This sequence comes from Formica selysi, assembly GCA_009859135.1. Lineage (NCBI taxonomy): Eukaryota > Metazoa > Arthropoda > Insecta > Hymenoptera > Formicidae > Formica > Formica selysi. The sequence continues at coordinate 147,077 of CM020831.1, forward strand.
CCTATCGCGGCGAGAATTGCGTATCGTGGTTTGTTAAAGAATTGTACGATTTAGCGCTTCGCGCGAAGACTATTTTCAACATTGATGCGCCTATGGTGGATCTTACACCGGACGAATGTGAGAGATTCATGAGCGCGACGCACTGTCGCGTATGCGAGAAACCGTTCGAATCGGAAGACGCTCGCGTGCGCGATCACTGTCATCTAACCGGACGGTATAGAGGTCCGGCACATTCGAATTGTAATTTAAATTATAAGGAGACTTACGTAATTCCAATATTCTTTCACAATTTATCAGGTTACGATGCGCATTTCATTATTAAAGATGTGGCTAACGCTTTTCCCGGCAGCGTCGAGTTATTGCCGCTAACGAAGGAAATGTATATCTCTTTCACGAAGAACATTGAGAATGCGTCAAACGAGGGATGCTTTGGGAAACGCCTGAAATTGCGCTTTGTGGATTCTTTCAAGTTTTTAAGCGCGAGTCTCGAAAAATCGTATCTTGACAAGAGCGAGCTGAAGATCGCGCGTTCGGAATTTTCCGATCTTGACGACGCTGATTTCGAGCTTCTCGCGCGAAAAGGTGTGTTTCCTTATGAGTACGTCGACGACGTCGATAAATTACTGGAGACTCGTCTACCACCGCGCGAGGCTTTCCATAGTTCGCTAACCGGTGACGCGATATCCGAGAGCGATTACGCGCGCGCGATAAGAGTCTGGGAGCGATTTCGCGTCGAACGTTGGGCGACTGTAGCGATTTGTATTTAAAAACCGACGTTCTTTTATTAGCCGATGTCTTCGAAAATTTTCGCGACGCGTGTATGAGAAGTTATAATTTAGATCCCGCATACTATTACACGTTACCTGGATATACGTGGGACGCTATGTTAAAGCACACGGATATTCGATTCGAGTTATTAACCGATATCGATATGGTGATGTTCGTGGAACGCGGGATACGCGGCGGGCTAAGTCAATGCTCCAATAGATACGCGCGCGCTAATAACAAGTATTTGCAGACTTACGATCCTTCGGAACCGTCTTCTAATCTCATGTATTTCGATATAAATAATTTATACGGGTAGGCGATGTGTCAATCTTTACCTTACGAAGATTTTCGATGGGTCGACGATGTCACGAGTATCAACTTAATGTCTGTGAGACCGAACTCGCCTATCGGTTACATTCTAGAGGTCGACCTTGCGTATCCGCCCAACCTTCACGATTCTCACGCGGACTTGCCATTCTGCCCGACGCGCGATAAGCCGCCCGGAAAGCGTGACGAGAAACTTCTCGCCACGTTGTGCGATAAGAGTCGTTACGTAATATATTATCGCAATTTGCAGCAATGCATTCGGCACGGATTACGCGTTACGAGGATACACAGAATATTACAATTCGCGCAATCTCCATGGCTGCGCGGATATATCGAATTAAACACGCGACTACGAATTAACGCGAAAAACGAGTTTGAGAAAAATCTTTACAAATTGATAAATAACGCCGTGTTCAGTAAGACTATGGAGAATGTGCGCAATCACTCGGATGTCCGGCTGGTGACTCGATGGGACGGGCGATACGGCGCGGAGGCGATGATCGCGAAGCCGAACTTTCATAGCAGAAGCGTCTTCGCGGAGAATCTCGTAGCCGTGAAATTGCGCAAACTCGAGATTAAGTTTAACAAATCGGTTTACGTGGGTATGTGTATTCTCGATGTGTCTAAGATTTGTTTATACGAATTGCATTACGAGTATATGCTACCGTTATATCTAGATAAATGTAAAATATGTATACCGATACGGATAGCCTCATTTATCGCATCGAGTGCGAGGATGTGTATGAAGATATGAAGCGCGACATTGACAGATTTGATACGAGCGATTACGCGGTGGACAACGCGTACGGTATGCCTCTAGCTAATCAGAAAATACCTGGTGCTATGAAGGACGAGAATGCCGGCGCGATTATGACGGAATTCGTTGGGCTTAGAGCGAAGATGTACGCGCTACGAGTCGAAGGTAGAGACGATACGAAAAAAATTAAGGGTGTTAAGAGTGGCGTCGTCGCGAGAACGATAACGTTCGAAGATTACGCGCTGTCTTCGAGAAAGAATCGAGATGAGGCGCGAACAATCTTGCATAAGATCTAAGTTACACGAGGTGTATACGGTGTCGGAATTGAAAGTTGCGCTCAGCCCGCATGATGATAAACGATACGTGATATCAGGAACTATGGATACTTTACCGTGGGGGCATTATAAAATACCGCGATAAGGAGCGAGGGAAACGTTATATATCGAGAATGTAATAAATAATATTTGCGTTTAATATAGTTTATTTTAATATAGTTTATTTTAATATAGTTTATTTTAATATAGTTTATTTTAATGAAATACTCCGAGAGCGCGATATAAGAGAATAACGAGCGCATGTTTTGCGAAAATCGTGAGAATATTTATAAACGAACGCGAGGATCGAACTCGCGAGATCGCGTTTTTCGCGAGTGTTTTGTAATTTCGCGAGACGCGCGTTTGCCATTCTATTTACGACGCTCCCAGAGATGCTTCTTAAAATGTTCAAACTTTCAACTTATTGTTAATATAAATGTAACACAGTTTAGTGTTAGCATAAACACAGTTTATTTTATAAATAATAAAGACTATTTTATAAATAATAAATAATATTTTATAAATAATATTTTATAAATAATATATAATTAATAAAATATTCCGAGAGAAAAAATAGTAAAAATGGGATATGCGAAGGTACGAAATATTCGCGAAGAGACGCGCGAATTTTTTCGAGTATTTTTATATCGTAAAAAATTGTAGTAGTTTCCTATCTGTTCTATTTTTAATAAATCTCGAGCTAGTTTTGACAAGTTGCTCTAGCCAAAGATTTATAGAGAGCAAATAAATCTTGGTGAGAGCAACTTGCCAAATCTGCATCGAGATTTATTATGAATAAAACAGGTTGGAAACTTCCACGATCTATTTATTATGTTCTCGAAAGCATTATATATATCGAACAACGCGAGAAAAGGTTAATGCGAGATACGACGTTTGCTTAACGACGCGATGAAGAATTCATATAAAGCGTGAGAAAGAGTCCGTATAAAGCGCGAAAGAGAAAACGCAGGACGCGGCGGCCGCGTAGCGGCGGGAGAAAGAATCTGTATGGAGCGCGAGAGAGAACCCGTATGGAACGCGAGAAAGACGGACTCGCGCGTGTTTTTTCGAGTATTTCCACAATATAAAAAATAATGGAAATCATCGCTCTGTCCAATTTGCCACGAATCTCAACTCAGATTATGCGAGCTATTCCAAATCGTGACTGGAGTAACTTACCAAATCTAAGGCAGGATTTGTGGCAAGTTAGACAGAGAGAAAATTTCCATCATCTCTTTATTATGTTCTCGGAAGCATTATATATCGAGCAACGCGAAAAAAGGTTACCGCGAGATACGACGTTCGCTTAACGACGCGATGAAGAATACATATAGAGCGGGAGAAAGAGTCCGTATAAAGCGCGAAAGAGAAAACGCAGAACGCGGCGGCCGCGTAGCGGCGCGAGAAAGAATCTGTATGGAGTGCGAGAGAGAACTCGTATGGAGCGCGAGAGTGAACCGGTATGGAACGCGATAATTTCGTGATAATTTTTATTTTTCTAACGAATAATTTTATTTAATATATGTAGTTGTATTTAATATATATAGTTTTATTTAAGGGGGCATATACCTTTCTCGAATAAAAAAAAATAGCATATTTCATGCTTTTTTTCGGCGAAAATATAAAAGCTACGAGGATCGGTTTTTTCACAAATAAAAGTACACATTTTAGATTGCATTTTCTGATTTTTGTTTATTACTTGTATGGAAAGTACTTTCCCTACAGCCCCTCGCCCTAGTCCTTGTAGGGTTTTGCGGTACCGGCGGAATCTCCGAGCTGCACAGTGGGCCAGGAGACCAGGAAAAGTGGCCAAAAGTCAAGATTTTGTCGGATTTTTATAAAACTTGATATACGGGGGTTTTTGAGGTCGCTTATAACGAATATGATATCATAATCTAAAAATTCAAAATGGCGGATCCAATATGGCGACTGAAATTCGTAAAAATTGATCAATTTCAATCAAACTGAATATATGGAGGTTTTTGAGGTTGCTAATAACGAATATGATATCATAATCGAAAAATTCAAAATGGCGGATCCAATATGGCGACTGAAATTCGTAAAAATTGATCAATTTCAATGAAACTGGATATATGGGGGTGTTTGAGGTCGCTGATAGCGAATATGATATCAAAAATTCAAAATTCAAAATGGGGAATTCTACATGGCGACTAAAACTTGTAAAAATTGGTCGTTTTGCATAAAAATTGATTATCAGGACATCTTGAGGTCGCTCATGGCGAATAGAACGCCTGCAATTAGCTTAAAAGACTGATATCCAGTGTCTGCCACGCGGAGGTTTGTAGTGTATTTTAGACCCTTTTTTCAAGGTGCTTTTTGTAGTAAGTTGCCTCTCACTATTCGGGGTGCTTTTTGTAGTGAGTCCCCTCGCCTCTCACTATTCGGGGTGCTTGTTTATTGTGAGTCCCCTCGCCTCTCACTATTCGGGGTGCTTGTTTATTGTGAGTCTCCTCGCCTCTCACTATTCGGGGTGCTTTTTGTAGTGAATCCCCTCGCCTTTCACTATTCGGGGTGCTTGTTTATTGTGAGTCCCCTCGCCTCTCACTATTCGGGGTGCTTGTTTATTGTGAGTCCCCTCGCCTCTCACTATTCGGGGTGCTTTTTGTAGTGAGTCCCCTCGCCTCTCACTATTCGGGGTGCTTGTTTATTGTGAGTCCCCTCGCCTCTCACTATTCGGGATGCTTGTTTCTTGTGAGTCCCCTCGCCACTCACAAACTATTCTTCTGTAGGTAACACCACTTCGTCTAAGGCGAAGATAGTTTCATTCAAACCAGTGCAATCTTCTAATTGTTCTTCAATATCAGGATGGATAGTTTCGTCTATTTTGGGTATTAGAAACAGCCGTATTATATCTTGCGAAAAAGGTAGTCGTTTCTGTTTTTTAAGACGATTATTGAGGCTGATATTTGATACAATTGGATCTGACGTATCCATTACTCTGTAGAAGATATCTGCCATATTTGCGAGACGACTGTGCTTTCTACTATGATGCTCTCTATATCTTTTATAATTTTTATTCCTGGCTTCTGATGCTTCTTCACCAAGCATTCCTACAGGCAATATGCTTGTAGAAATGATTTGGGATCCATGAATCAAAATTTTGTGAAGAATGGATGGCATCGGATATCAAGCATAGGAAGCAATATATAGCTCAGATGTAGAAATACATAGATCGTCAAAACGGATGGGATCGAGTGGCAGATGACAAGATAAGGCAATCAAAATAATCTTAAACCTCCGAATAAGTTCACTATCTAATCCAAGACAATGAGCAAAAAGATCAGGGTCTTCGAAAGCTCGACGAGCTACATTCCCATTATTAGTGGTTCCACTTCCGCCTGATATGGGCATATCTACTTTCAGATTCAGCTTTTTCCAGAGAACATCTTGAATATGTCTTTTTCTTTTAGTAAATTCAACTTTTTCTTCGTCAGATCTTACTTGCCATTTCTTTATCGTAATTCTATACGATATATGCAAACAGCATTCAAAAAACCTGATCCATGTATGTAACGGACTAATTCCATACTGCAATGAATTAGGATCAGGTAGAAATAATCCGTTGGTTTTGTTCGAAAGATCGTTGAATTGCTTAGGAGTTGCGTGACAAATGGGACAAGTCTGCATCGATTTCGTGTCCGTGATAGTGTTTAAAATTTTGCCATCAATTAAAGTTAAAAATAGAGAAAAATGTATTTTTATGCTAAAATTTTGAAGCATGATCTCGAATACTTGCAGTTTTGCTATTTGCTGCTCAATACAAAACTTTTGCGCCAAAATTACGTCACGTGATTCTTTAACAAACTGGAGCTTGATCGGTCGACAATATCTGGCAGACTGTGGCGTTCGGTTATTCCATAATATAAGACCAGTAGATGTTGATAGTCGCAGTGGGATCAGAGTGGTTGCAAACAAACTTTCATCGTTTGCATTTTCTGCATCTTGATATCGTTGTTGATACATGGAATGACCGGTACTTCCATCAAATCCCCAGGAGCAAATAAAGACAACCTCAATTTCCGTACAATCAATTTTTTGCAAAGTTGCAAGTATTAATTCTGTTTGTAAGTCAACAATTCGTTTGACAGTATGGTTTAAGAGTGCCTGAACAGAAACTTTGGCTACATTTTCGCAAATTGTAATTGCTTCTTTTGGCGGCCTACATTGTGCTTTAATATCCCTAACATTATTATATGGTGGCCAAATATCAGCTCCGGAAGATTTTGATGCTAGGCGTATATTCGTATATACACTTTTAGAAAGAGAATTGTCTAAAATAAATGCCAAGCCTTCCTCAGGAGTCTTTTTAACAATTAAAGATGCTGGTATATCTAGCAATTTTCCATATTTTTTTGGATGTTCTAAACTCTCAAAATATTACGTAGAATCATATGTAAGTCCTTCTGCCCTGATTGCCTTGCTGCATAGCGACCTGCCATTATAATTCGCAGAGGATCATGTTTGCATTGGACACTAATCTCGGCAACTTCTCGTCGTTGCGATCGTTTAGATTTCTGGTTAAATTCTATAGAAGGACGACCAAAACATGTTTTAGAAGGTGTCTTAACATTGATGTCAGTATGAATAATGGGAATATGAAACTCCGAATTTAACCACTCGCTATTTTGTTGCTCGAATCTCTCTTTCATTCTATTAGCAGCTTTGTATTTAATATTACGTTTTGCGAAAAGTGTTCCAATAGCTTTTCTCAATCGAGCCAGATCATCAGGTCTCACCTCCTTAATATTAATATTCTTTTTCGCCAAAATGTATTGTATACCCAAATCTATTTGACGGAAATTTGAAATTTGTTGTAGAATTTCTTTTTTAGTGAATGTGGACATTTTTACAAATGATCTGTATGTCTAAAGTAGAGATAGAGGAAGAAATAGACAAACAGACAAAAACAGAAAGAGGAAGTAGTCGAATAATAAATTTAAGAACCACTAACTATAAGGGATATTCGCTTTTTAATAACCTCAATCAAATAAATTTTATTTTTCATTCAAATCTTCAATCCTTCAAAGCTCTAAATCTTAAAATTTTGAAACAACCAGTTTATTCTTCAGTCAAACGTATAGTATATATTATACATTTGATGTTATTTTACTTACGAGTTTAGACTCCATTCAATCGCCACCTTGCGGCCGACTCGGGAATTACCGAATCGTAATATATAGTTAATACATTTTGGCGAAAAAGAATATTAAGTATGTGAGACCTGATAATCTGACTCGATTGAGGAAAGCTGTTGGAACACTTTTAATAAAACGTAATATATATTTATTAATACTCTTGTTGGCATGTGATAACGGAAATGCAGTGTATTATGCGGACTTAATAACGTGTATATAAATCTATCTCTCCCTCTCTTTGAAAAGACTGCAATGATTATAGTACAGATATGATAATGCTTAATGAGTCCATTTTTCTGGTTATCAGAATATATTTGTTTATATTAGAAAAATAATATAATGTTCATCTGCAAAATATATATTACATACTATTCAACAATTCTGAACTAAACTGTATTTTTAACATCGATATTGGTTATGGTACACAATGCGCACAAACCAATTTTTTACATCTTGCATGCGCGTACAGTCTCGAATTATTAGAAAATTCTTCAAATTATGCAAAAACGGGCAAAAGTGGGCGCCATATTCTTAAAGTACATACTCAAAGGAATTCAATGGTACCTTATTAATATCGATAACTAGCGGAGCTTAGGGGAGCCACGATTTGAAAGTATGCACGAACCATCGAAATTCAGTAATATATGAGAATAAAGTTACGCCATTTTTTAATTCTTGCATTATTTACTTTGTGCTCTATTATAATGATTTGTCTATATATAATAATGGATGAAAAGTAATAAAACATTTTTTATTTGCTGAAATACAACAGTACTAATCAAATATTAGGAAAGTAAAATCTTTGATTGCATATATGATTTTGAAAATTTAAGTTGTTGTCAAATGAAAAGCAGCCGATCAAATCGAGTGAAATTTTCAAAATAACTACTTTAGACTATCAAGATTACGACAGGACATTTGCCTGACCTCATCTCTAAAGTCGACTTTTGGCCACTTTTCCTGGTCTCCTGGCCCACTGTGAGCTGGTTTATTTGAAACAAAGAAATCAAAAAGGGTCTTAAAATTTATGACATTTTGTAGTCTCTATCGGATGCTTTTTGCAATTTTTTAATTATTTCTATTTTTCTTTTTTGAAACAAAATTAAAATTTGGGCCGAAAATCGATATCTTAAGTTTGAAAGTCCGCCATTTTGTTAAAAATCAAAATTTTAGGAATCCCATCCGATAGGGACTACAAAATGTCATAAATTTTAAGACCCTTTTTGATTTCTTTGTTTCGGATAAACCAGCTCGGAGATTCCGCCGGTACCGCAAAACCCTACAAAACATGCAGGGCCTAGGGCGAGGGGCTGTAGTGAAAGTACTTTCCATAGAAATAATAAACAAAAATCAGAAAATGCAATCTAAAATGTGTACTTTTATTTGTCAAAAACCCGATCCTCGTAGCTTTTATAATTTCGCTGAAAAAAAAATCATGAAATATGCTATTTTTTTTGTCCGAGAAAGGTATATGCCCCCTTAATAAAAAGACATTTTTATCATAATACAGCCGTTTTATTTATCCAAGAATTGTGCGACTCGTCCATTCCCAGCCATTTCACGTAAACTTCGTTGCCTCTTCGGCGCAGCACCTTTTCCACGAGATACACGTTGGGATCGTTGACGCGCAGCAACTCGTGCTCGTAAAATCCTCCGGCGATCGGTTCGCCGCGCGAATCCTTCAGCAGATACATTACGGGATTAGTTCGTTGTATCTTGGCTATTCGAAAAATTTCGGTGGTCCAGTTAGGTGTGAAGCCTTTCTCGAAGATCGTCTTAAACTTGCTGACGCGTACTGGATCAGCTACTTTGAATTTAGCCGGAGTCACGATTTTTATATTGCTGTATACCGTATTTAAAAGTTTATCGGCGATCGCTGGAGTCACGTCGACGGGTCTCATACCTATAGTGCGATGTTTTCGCGCGTTATATTCCTCGACGAGTCGAGGTAATTCGTCTATCCATTTATACGTTCCGCTTAGCGTGAAATATTTCCACATAGAATTTTTGAGTGTGCGATTAAATCGTTCGACGATCGACGCTTTCATCACCGAGTACGTCGAGTAATGATTCACTTCGCGCTTTTCCACGAATTTTCTCACTTCAGCGTTATAGAATTCTTTTCCTTTGTCGGTCTGCAGATTTTTCGGGCACCGCTTAGAGTCTCGCACTATCTTAGATAACGCTCGTGTAACCTCGTTCGCGCTCTTGCTTTTAAGCGGTATAGCCCAAACGTATTTGCTTAATGCGTCGATAACGGTGAGTATGTAGTTGTGGCTTTTGTTAAGTCTCGCGTAAGGACGCATCTCGACCACATCCGCCTGCCATAGGTCGTCGTACCCGCGTATCGCGACGCGACGACGCGGAAAGTTTCTTCTCGCGGGCGCGTGCAATTCCTCGACTAGTCTTCGTTTTTCGGCGCTCATAATTCTTTTCTCCTTCTCTCAAGAATGCCGTTGGGCGGGATCTCTCTCTCGAGCGGCCCGCAGCTCCGAGTGTCGCCGCTGGTCTCGCGAATCTTCGCTAGTTTCGTCACTCTCCCCGATAGCTCGTCCGCGTCTCTCTTCAATCGCGATGTTGAATTTTCTAATTCTTGTATTTTCGCCGCAGAATCAGCCGCAGAATTCGCGGCGACGCGCGATTTTTGGGTTAGTTCCTGTATTATTTTCCCCTGATTGAACAGTATTTTACGATCGCTCGCGCTTTTCGTCGAAGACTCCGCAGCGTTGAGCGATATTGTATTTTTTGCGACATTGATTTGATCGCTTAAACTATTAATTCGTTTATCTAAGGCATCGATTCGTTTACCTAGAGCGTTAGCGTTAAATTCTGTTCTCGAAACGGAATTTTCCACAGCGTCTATCCGTTTACTCAAAACGTCGTCGCGCGTTTCGATTTTGGAAACAAAACTCTCCGCGGCGTCTATTCGTTTACCCAGAGCGTTATCGAGCTGGGTGAGTCTCGTGAATAGTAGAATGACGCCTTTCCCTGCTTCGTCCGCGTCTTTTCTCAATTGCGACGTAATTCCTTCAACGTAGCTTTTGCTCGTCGCGTCGGCGTCCTCCTCCGGCTTAGCCCGACGCTTTATCTTGCGCTCTCTCGCGTCGTATTCGACGGAAGAGTTTAGACACAGCGCGTTATCGCGCACGTTATTTCGCAGAGACTCGATAGCCGGACGTAGTCTTCCGGTTCTCGCGTCATAGCCGCGGTTTTTTAAAGGCGTGCCGAATTTGCTCACGGACATCGCGAATTCCACGCACGACTGCGGCGATCGTCGATGCGACGGTTCGATTTATACTATCGCTCCCGTTTCGCGAAGCTCCTCGATTATCGATAGAATCTCGTTTTCGTGAGCGTTGCCAGCTCGACGCGAAGCGTCCAGCAATCGCAGACGATCCACTAATTCGTTTGGATCGTCCCAATGAATGTAATCGATTCTATCGTTCGTGACTGGCATGGTTGACGGTACGCGACCCGCACCCATCTTTTTTGCGCTGCTGCCGTGAATAAGCGGAGCGATAACGAACTTGTATTTGTATTCTTTATTTCCTAAAACAGATTTTTTAGCGTCATGGTCGCGTTTATGAGCGTTCGTTGTTAACAATATACTCTTGTATGTTAATTTATCCTTTTCCTTATATGTGAGACTATCAGGATTTTTCATGAAGATTAATTCGTATAAACCGGGGGTACCGATGTATTTAATTTCATCTATAAGTATGGAGTCATCCGCGTCTAAATTGAATCGCCTATTGCCAAGCATCGCGCCTTTCGCGCTCATGTACACTCCATAAACGTGATCAATCTCATTTGGCGCTTCTCCGCCGAGAAGAGCCCCCAAGTATTTTCGTCCCAACGGTCCTAGCCGGCCGTGCGGCATTTCGTAATTTTGAGAAATTCGCGAAGTTCGCTTAACAGGCGTTTCAAACGTTGAGGATGACTCGAGATTCTCAGGTTCGAACGTTTCCTCTTCAGTTTCGTCCCGCGCGAATGGATCTCTCTCGATAGGATACACGTTTGACGGAGTAGAAACAGCATCTAATCGTCGTCGCGCTCGTATTCGTTTCACTTTAGGTTTTTTCCAAGCGGGGGTCAACTCTTCCTCCTTCCATTTATCCTCGACGCTCGTCGTTACAGGCGAAGCGTCGATCGTGTCTCGCTTTATCATTTCACGTTTAATCTCGTCTCGCTCGATCTCGTCTCGCTCGGCGCGCTCGGCGATGCGCCGCAGCGGGTCGACGATTGGCTTAAAACGGCTCTCCATCGCGATCTCGGTCTCCATTTTGCCAGTCTTTAACGCTCTGTGTTTTTTACGAATCGATGCGCGCGTCTTAGCGATCTCTTTCGCCGTCTTCTCTCGTTCACCGATATCCGTCGCAGCCATCATGATTAATAAATCGGTCCTTCTCGCTCGCGGGAGGGAGAGCGATCGATGCGTTCGACGTATTCGTGACGACTGATCGCTCTATGGTACGGCGAAATCGTTAAACCCTCGCCTATATCTGCCGGCGCTAAGCGCGCTATCTTTATCAATCACTAGGAAACCATATCTATATCGCCAACACGCACGGCATAGCGCGTGAAAATTCTCATACGGCATATCCGTGTTCACGTGATCATTGTATGTGTGACGCAAATTAGTGCCATCTTGCTTAAAAAGAATCAGCAGATTCGCGTTATCTCGAATCAAATGCTTTGGTATTTTAGCGTACGTTTGGCACAGATAGAAGCAATCGATATTCGAGTGTCGACCCATAGCGAAGTACTCTCTAATAGTATTCTGTTTGTCGCACGCTACGTCGTCGAATACGAATATAGAATTCGGGAGCGCTTCGCTAGGCGAAATAACGTCAGAGTTATCAGAAAATGTGAAATAACCTATATCTTCCATCCCAATAGGTGCCAATAAATTCTCTAAATACTGATATTTAGGCTGTTGCAATGACTTCGAGTAAACGCAAACGTTCTCGAAGCGTACACCGTGCGGGCTCTCCAACAAACTTATCAGCGCGTTCGTTTTACCACAATTAGAGGGACCGCAAATGAGGCAGCGAATAGCGCTCGGTAATAGACGACCGTGTCTGCGCGCTTCCTCAGACGGTCGAGCCCTACTATCGAGATTCGTCACCCTTATCGCGATCGGCTGCCGCGCGAAGCGCATTCCTCTCGCCGCGCGCGTGCGCGGTACACTCGCGCGAGGCAGGGCGAGATCTTTTTATTTATATACGAATAGATCGCCGTCGATCGCGCAGTAGCGAATCGCGCGCGGTGAATCGAGATGTTTATTTTACTAATAGACGGTGACGATATTCTTGATTTCACCACCGATCAATTGCGGTTTATCCCGAAAGTAATTTTACTAAAATACTTCGGTCGCTATGTGGAATGATTGTGGGAGAAACTGCCCGAACATATAAGATTGGATCCGGAGGCGCTACCGTCGATGCCTGGAGCATTACAATCGTCCCTGGCAACGAACGCACATCGACGGCCCGGCGCCGCTCGTTAAAGATTGTAGCGAATGCAATTCGCGAAGCAGCGGTACGGTGTAATCGGTGATATCAGCGGCGCCGGCTTATTGAATAGAGCGATAAACGCGCTCCCCTTCGAATTACATATACCCGGATATCAATTTTGTGGGCCGGGTACTCGTCTCGCGAAACGATTAGCGCGAGGCGATCGAGGCATCAATCCTCTGGACGCGGCCTGCCGCGAGCACGATATCGCGTACTCGCGGAGCGGCGAGCTCACCGATCGACACATCGCTGACCGCACGCTCGCTGAGAGAGCGCGCGAGCGCGTCGCGGCTAAAGACTCGACTCTCGGCGAGAGAGCCGCCGCGACGGCTGTATGGATAGCTATGAAATCGAAAACAAAACTTGGAATGGGCGCGACGAGAATCAAGAGAAAGAAGAGCAAAAGGAGGACGACCGCTACGAGGAAAAGAACGCTTCCGATAGCGAAACGCGGCGGCTTCTTGCCACTGCTGCCGTTATTGGGAGCTCTCGGTTCTTTGGCTGGAGGAGCGGCGGGAATCGCGAAAGCGGTGCACGATCGCAATGCGGCGCGACGACAGTTGAAGGAATTGCAGCGTCACGATCGCGCAATGGAGGGTCGTGGTTTATACCTCGCACCGTACAAGCGCGGAAGTGGCGACGAGAAGAAGAGGAAGAGCTAAAAAAAAACTTCACGTAAACAGACGCTAGGAATTCTCCCATCCGTCGGAGTAACGACGAATGAACAGTTAAATCGCGCGGCGATACTCTCGCGCGTGCCTCACTTTAGAGGCGTGTTTATGCGCGACGCGCTTCCATCGCGGGCGCGCCGCGATGAGAGCGGCATCGTGAATTTAGACGACGCATCCGGCCCGGGTACTCATTGGGTGGCATATGCGAAAAAAGGGGGCGACGCGATCTATTACGACGGTTTCGGCAATCTTCGTCCTCCGCGAGAACTCGCGCGTTATCTCGGGCGCGATGCTAATATTCGATACAATCGTCGCTCCGAGCAAACGCGCGATCAGAATATCTGTGGACAATTGAGTCTTCGATTTCTCCGGGGGGTCGATTGGAGGAATCGCGCGCCATAATATCGACCGTCGTTCGTCGATCGAGCGCAGTTCGATTACTCTCGTCAATCATGTCGCTAACTCTTACTCTTTCCGGACGAAGCAGCATTCTCGCGGCGAGTTACTTTCCGCCTCTGGATTTAAACGACGATGATTACGAGTTAGGTTTAACAAATTTCGAGACTTATAACACGATACCGAATGTAAATTCCACGAATAATAAATTTTACTTTGACGACAACGACGAGGTTATCGCGATTCCAGTGGGATCTTACGAGTTAAGTGCTATAAGCGCGTATCTAAGAGCGATTCATCGCAAACGATGAGTGAGAGAGGAGAGACGAGAGCGCGAAAACGAGGAATTGGAAACGAGCGATGACGATTATATATACAGTGTCGACGACGACTATTTCGAAGACGATGACAACGGTGATAAGAGTGAAAATTCTATAACGCTTCGCGGTAATGATAACACTATGAGAAGCGAGATTAATTGCGCATATCGAGTAAATTTCACAAAACTTGATAACATCGGTTCGTTACTGGGTTTCTCGTCTCGCGTGTTACAATCGAATAAATGGTATGCGTCTGATAAGCCGATAAATATTATGGCTATTAATCTCATTAGAGTAGAGTGTAATGTCACGACAGGAGCGTATCACAATGACAAATCCGCGCATACTATACACGAGTTCGCGCCTAATGTTCCACCCGGATATAAAGTGTCGGAGATCCCAGCGCAGATCATTTACCTCCCGATCATCGCGCGGACCATTACTGGTATAAATGTGCGTGTCGTGGATCAGAACGGAAGGTTAATCGATTTTCGCGGCGAAGAGATTACAGTTCGTCTGCACGTGCGGCGAAGACGATAGAGAGGTGCGCGATGCTCGTAGTGAACGGATCGAATGCGAGAAACGCGCCCATCGTCGCTATCGCGTCGCCCCTAGACGCGAAAAAGAGAAAGAAAAAGGGAGGAAGGTTAACCACCGCTAACGCGGCTTTCCTGCGCTCTTTGGGTTTCGTCGTACCAAGAACCGTTTCTCCGTAAAAGTGAAATGTGCGATATTCTAAGCATCGGCGGGGAGCCGATCTTCGACGATCGTATCGTCAAGATTGAAACTCACACATACAATCCTTACGCTAATACTACGTTTGGGAATAGCGACGAGATACGAATTCCTATACAACAGCAAGATCTGTACACATTACCATGTGATAGTTTTCTCTACATAGAAGGTAGACTCGAGTCTAAAGAGTCGCCGAGTGCGCAAGAGGAAACTGCGTCGGTGACGAGGCTAGTGAACAATTGCGCGGCGTTTATGTTCGAGGAGATTCGCTACGAACTCGACGGTGTGGAAATCGATCGATGCAGAAATGTTGGGATAACTAGCACGATTAAGAATTACGCGTCGCTGTCAGTCGAAAAAAGCAAGATATTAAAGAACGCCGGATGGGATTTATCAGCGGCAACTCATTCGTCGATCAACGATTTCAACTTTTGCGTACCTCTCAGCGTGTTATTAGGTTTTTGTGAAGATTACAAGCGTGTCGTGATCAACGCGCGACACGAACTTATTCTAATACGAGCGCGTAATGATATCAACTGTATCATATCGCGCGAAACGCAAGAGCCTAAAATCGTTTTATTAAAGATACAGTGGCGAATGCCGCATATAGTGTTAAACGATATTAATAAATTAAGGTTATTGCGCACATTGGATAGCGGACGATATCTGAGCGTCGCTTTTCGCTCGTTGGATCTCTACGAGTTTCCGCTTCTACAGAGCACGACTAAACATTCGTGGGCTGTCAAAGCGGCGACGGAACTCGAAAAACCGCGATACGTTATCTTCGCGCTACAGTCCGGAAAGAAGAACGTTCTATCCGAGGAGCCTTCCCTATTCGACGATTGCAAACTAACTAATGTCAAATTGTATCTTAATTCCGATTTTTATCCTTACGACGATATGAATTTAGATTTCGATAAGCGCAAAGTCGCAGTGCTATACGATATGTACTCAAAATTTCGAAGAACGTATTACGGATGCGACAATGACGAAGCGCTCTTAAATCTGAATAAATTTTTATTCTACGGCCCGCTCGTAGTCATCGACTGTTCTCGACAAAACGAATCGATTAAAAGCGCCACTGTGGACGTTCGCATAGAGTTCGATTGCAAGGAGAACATTCCCTCTAATACCACAGCTTACTGTCTTATCATTCACGATCGAGTGGTGGAGTACAATCCGCTCACCAACGTTGTGCGCAGAATCGTATAAGCGCGATGATATTCAAAATATGAAGAGAGAATAATAGAGGCGCACACTGCGAGTACCGCTAATAACGACGATGGACGCACCGATTTTCGTCGATCTTCAAGGTTTCGTAGTTAATGAGAGATTCGTCGCGAAAGAAGTAGCCGTGTTAAGAAATGGCGCGGAATTGACGCATCACATCTTTCGTCCACCAATGTCTTGGGATCTGCTAACGAGAACGGAAAAATCGCGAGCGTGTTGGTTGACATCTAATCATCATCAATTAAAGTGGAATGACGGACACGTGAATTACGGGTCGATGAAAAGACTCATTCGGGACGCAGTATGTCGAGAATCTAGCCCCGATTCAGCGATAAGAATCTACGTTAAAGGTCACGAGAAGAAAAAATGTCTAATCGAGATCTTAGAAAACGTTGCCGACGATCGCGACGTTGCCGTCTCCGTCGAGACTATCGATGCTGATTACGAGGATATCAAACGTCTGGAAACTCTAAACGCTTCGCGGGCCTTTTGCTGCGGATATCACGCGAAGAATTGTGCGTTAGAGAACGCTTGTAAATTGCACGATTGGTGGTTCGAACGACGCGATCATTTACGTAATATGTGCGATTGATTCTATATTATATTACTTTATATCTACTCGTTTGTATTATAAATTATATCGAATTATTGTATATTATGCATCATCATATATTATATAACATATCGAGTCACTTATTTAATCTATAAATTTAATTATATTTTAAGCTTTATATAATGTATCGAATCTATTATCAATTATATAACCTACAAATTTAATTATATATAATGTACCAAGTGAATTATATAATCTATAAATTTAATCATTTATTTTAAGCTTTAATAAATGTATTCGTCATACTGTCGCAAAATATACGCTATACTAACGAACCGCGTTTTTCTTTTATCGCGGTCGCGTATCCTTTCCCACGATAATAGCTCGCGCATCTCCTATTTTATACAGATGTCCGTCAGAAAAGTGTTCGATTATCTGATTAGTGTTATTATAATAAAATTAAAATAAATCTATTTTATTTTAGTATTTTATATTATAAAATAAATTTATATTATAAAATAAGTTTATATTTATATATAAAACGAATACTATTTTTATCGCGAGCGCGTATCCTTCCGCGATAAGAGAGCGCCAACGCTTACTACGAAAGAAAGATAGCGCGAGAGCGAGAGGATATCGAAGAAGGAAAGAGAAGCGAAAAGAATCAACGCTTCCTTTAATATATAGTATTTATTCATAAAGAATCACATTTATTCATAAAGAATCACATTTTACAAATGCGTAATACACGAAATATATAAGTATAAACAAAAATTAAATTTTATTAACGCGTGAAGTTACAGCTCGAAGAACGGCTGTAATTCGGGCTCGTAACCCTCTAATTGTACATTCGCTGGCGGTTCATTCTCGTTGCCCGTCGACGGTTCGGCCTCGTCCTCCATCGGCTGCGACTCGGGCTCCTCGTCGATTAATTGCGATTCTGGCTTCTCGTCGATCGGTCGCGATTCAGGCTCTTCATCGATTGGCCGCGATTCGGGCTCCTTGCTGATTGGCTGTGATTCGGGTTCCTCGCTGATTGGCCGCGATTCGGGCTCTTCGTCGATCGGTGACGCGATAACTCGTCTATTCTCGTGTTCGTGAAGCCTGTCGATTAATTCAGGGATGGCGAAGTCGCGATCGCGAAACTCAAATTGCTCGGGGGCTAGCGCGATGTCGCGTCGGCGAGCGTCGCGCAACGCGCTGTGAACATTTTGCGCCTGCGCGAGCATAGTCCTCGTCTTCGTAAATAAATCATAGAGCGATTCTCGAGCCGTTCTTATACAATCTTCTATCTGTTGTCTAAAGTAAAAAAATAGAAAGATTATTACAAATTATAATTTATTATAAAAAGTATTATAAAAATTTTAATCGAATACTTACATTGAACGCGCGATATCGATGTCTCCATCCAGCTGAAAGTTTAGTCTGAGCAAATCCGGACTGTTTTCGATAATGCCTCGCGCCTTCTCGCGCAAATCCGAGGCGAGATCTCCCAAAACGTAAGCCTTTATTGCAATTAAATCGCCGTTCACATTAATATAATCGGTCGCGTTAATTATCTGCTCGATTCGTTCCATATCGAGTAGTTCGCGACTGATTTTAATTCTCGTTATTTCACACCTCGCCACTTTGCTCTTATACCGTTTCGCGCTTCGTCGACTAGTCACTTTACTATTTCGCGAGCGAGAATACTTTGACGCTTCTCGAAACGATCTCGCGTTTATAAAGATCGACGCGCGGATGCCGCGGTGCGAGCGGAGATAAACAAGTAATAAAAATAGATTATAGAGAAAAATATATAACAAAAATAATGTGATAAAAGGGACTCGAGCGCCCGCTAAATAACACGCATCCCGGATACGCGATGAATGTTTATCGTCGCCGCAAAGAGTACGTTTCTCTAATCACTCGTCAAGTGTTCTTCTTAGAAGATAAACGAATAATAAAAATAGAAATGATAAAAATAGAAATAATAAAAAAGTAAAACCGCGAGAGGAACTCGAGCGTCCGCTAGATAACGCGCATCCCAGTTCGCTCACCGTCGAAAGGTCGCGTCCCTCTAATCGGGGCGAACTGCGACTCTTTTTCGAACGAATCGCATTTCCTCTTCCCCCACCCGCGCCGAATTCGTCAACGATAAAAATAGGCATCTCGCCGAACGCGCGAATCAATCGCGCCCGGCGTCTCTCGATAGTTTCCCGCGTCTTTCCCCGCTCCGCGCGATGACTAACGCGAGGACGGTTCTTCTCGTCTTAGCGACGACGCTCGTCGCCGCGACGGCCGCTGCGCCCGTTAATTCGGAAAAGGCCGAGGCGCTTCGCTTCCTGCGCGCGTACGGTTTTCTAAAGGACAACGGAGAATCGTTATCATCCGATAACGCGACATCTCTGCGTCGCGCTTTGTCGCTGTTTCAAGAATATTATCAATTATCAGGAAACGGCGAGTTAGACGCAGTTACGCTTAGCCTTATGCGCAAATCGCGATGCGGTCTCGCGGATATTCCCGATCGCGCGTATAGCCCGATCGCGCGAAAATGGCCGAAAACGCGCCTCACGTGGAATTTTCAGGTAGCTAGCGAGGAACTCTCGCAAACGGCCGAAGCGGCGTTCGCGTTATGGGCGGTGAATTCGTCGCTAACCTTCGCGCGCGACCCGCTGCGACCCGATATATTGATATCGTATCGAACGGGCGCGCACACTTACGCGAATCGCAGGAATATAGGCATTTGTCCGGCGACCTTCGACGGTCCCGGGGGAGCCCTAGCTCACGCGTTCTTTCCCTCTGGAATGACCGATTTCGCGTCAGAGGTACACGTTGACGATTCAGAACCGTGGCACGTGTATCTAAATAAAAATCCTCCCAACACGCATCATTTGTTGCAAACGCTGACGCATGAGATTGGCCACGCTTTGGGTCTACAACACAGCATGCGCAACGACTCGATAATGTTTCCATATATACCCGATATCGAGAATCAATTTCCGGTTAAGCTGAGCATAGAGGACATTCTGGCTATACAGAATCTGTACGGGTCTCACGACGACGGAAACTATCCAACGGCGACTCCCGCGACTACCGCGGCGCCCGCTACGACTAGTGTCTCACCAATTGACCCCGCGCGCGCGGATCTCTGCGCTTTACGGCGCGTGGACGCCGCGCTGATAATGAATCACCGATTATATATAGCTAATCGCCGTAATGTGTGGTCAATCGATATAATCGAGAAACGCTACGGTAGGCCCATGACGCTCACGGATTACGCGGCGTTTCTCCCAGCGAATTTCACGCGCCTATCCGCCGCGTATCGAAGACCCTCGGGCGATCTCGCGCTATTCGCGGACGATTCGATCTACCTCGCGGAATATCCTAGCCTTAAGCTAAAATCGGGTTGGCCAAGATATCTCCACGATATAGGACTTCCTCGAAATGTTAAGATTAACGCTGCGATATGTTTATCACACATATGTAATATGTAATATGTAATAATATGTTTATCAACACACACACGGGACGAACCTACGCGATCTACGACGACGACAAGGTAGCGGAGATTGACGAGTGCCGCATGATAGTTATTAGACACGCTCCATTAAAAGATATATTTCCCGGAATACCGCCCGCGATAACGTCAGCCTTTCGATATATCGATGGCAATCTATATTTTTTCGCCAAACGTCAATTTTACGCCTTTAACGAATTTACGAATATCGTAACTTCGGCGGGTCCTTTCGATCTACACGCGCTCGGTATCGAGTGTCCTACGGATGGGTTGCTAAGGCAATTACGCGATCTCCTAAGTCGCGTTTATCGTCTTAGCGACGCGACCGAGAGAGAGAGAATCGACGAGGAGGACGACTAGAGCGACTCAGCCGTCATTTTTAAAAAATAGAATATAAGAGAGGACGCGCGCGAAAGAGGAAGAAGATATCTCTACGCGAGTATATAAAGACCATCCATCGGTTAAGCGCTTCATTGTCGACGGAGAACGCCGAAGCCTACGAACGAAAAAAACGAGCGATAATGTACGCGACAATGGGTGGGCCACCGCAACAGCAGCACTCATTTGACAATCGATCGAGGCTAACCGAGCGAGACCGCGAGGATAGCGCGGGATACGCTAAAAGAGCTAAACAGGACAATGGGTAAGACTATTAAATGTTTATTCGAATTAATAATCCGCTAGCGTCGTTTCTCTTATCACCCGCATCCATTTTCAGACGAGATCGCGACCGAACGCCTAGATGTGACGCGGATGTTTCGATTGTGCGGCCGCTCAGAATCTTAGGAAGACGCTATCCATTGACCAAAACTGCGTACAAACATCTCGAAATCAGCGTTAATGTTAGTCGACCCTCTTTTGTGGAAATCATCCTTGGAGATTGCCACGGCAAGGAGATCTCGCTAACGCTAGATATGTGGAAGGAATTGCTCGATCTACGATCTACGCTTCTATCATATTTTCGCTCCGACGAGCGCGATGAGGCGCGTCCTCCAGCACCGATATATATCGAACAGTTAACGCTGCGATTCGGTAAACTCAACAATCTCCGAATACTCCGTCTCGAAACACCCAAAGTTCGTCTGGCCATATCGAAGAGCACCGTTCTAACTATATTAAATTTAGAACTTTGTGTTAACCGCATCGTTACATCTTTAAGCAGTTTAACCGCGCATGTGGATAACAAGCTGACTCGTTTTCTCGATATCGCGGCAGGCGCTCACGATTCAGCGCTTATTCCCACGATGATACGCGATAACGAGAATTTCGACCGCAACGATATCGTCGATTGCGAGCTGCAGGCTCTGCTCTTCGGAGAATCGTGATACGCTTATTCGCATACTCGTATTATCGCATTATTAATATATTAAAAATATTGTAAAAGAAAAACAATAAAAACGCTCCTCCTCTCGCGCAAAAACACAATCTCTCTTTATTCCACAACCTTTCAACGATTCGCTATCTCGCTCGAGCGATAAGCGCGCTCGTATCGTCGCTAACCTTTCCTCCATCCATCTCGCTCGGCGCCATATATCAGCGTCCGCTCGCGGATCGCGTGCTAGAAGTGACGCGCGTCCCTTAAGAATCGCGATAACGGATCACGCGCTAAGAGCAGCGCGAGAGATCGCCGTCACCTCCTTAAGGAACGAGTCGCGTCAAGGTCGAGTCGCGCCAAGGTCAAATCGCGCCGGGAGAAATCGCGACCTCAATCGAGTCGAGCGTCATCTCCCGGGCGATCTCGTTGATTTTGTTGGGCGTCTAGATAGGCCGGTGCTAACTCACTTTTATGAGAGCGAGAGAGATGGATAGAGAGATAGAAAAGGATGGAGATATGATTTAGAACAGTTTGTAGACGGCCGAGGGGGACGCGTGGACAGGGGGGAGAGGTGGGGGGTACGTAGGGCGAGTCGGTAAGCGCGACCCCCGATCGAGCCGAGCGCCATCTCACGGGCAATCTTAGCGATTCATACCCGCTCCCTCCCGTGACGTCACGCGCTCCACCGACCCCCCACGCCCCGCTTCCCCTCTCGCCCTACGTACCCCCCCTCCTCTTCCCCCCTATCCGCGCTTCCCCTCTCGGTCGTCTACAAACTGTTCTAACTCATATCTCCATCCTTTTCTATCTCTCTATCCATCTCTCTCGCTCTCATTGTCAAAGTGAGTTAGCAGCGGCCTATCTCACCTACTTATATATATATATATCTATATATATATATATGGCATACAACATAGATGTAACATATATATATATATATATATATATATATATATATATATATATATATATATATATAAATAGTAAGGCCGGTTCTAAACCATGGTCCTCTGAGAGGGGGTGAGTGGCGAGGGGAAATCGGCGCGGAGGGTATGACGTCACGCGGGGGTATCATATATATATATATATATGTACATCCATATATAATATATTTTAGTTCAATTTTCTCGAACTGTACTGCATAAATTGTAACCCAGCAAACCGGGATATGATTGTTATACAGGGTGTTCCGGAACAACCTTCCGTCCGTAAAATGACGTATTCCTGATACAATTCTAAGACGATTTTTCCTTTACCAAAATTTGAATTGAAGCGTAATTTTTGAGTTATAAGCAAAAATAGTTAGCAAATCACGCGGCGAGTACAGAAGGCAGGCAGGAGCGGCGCGGCGCGCCGCGAGCCAGCTGACCGTCCGACGTGTGATTTGTGTAAAAGAGAGAAAGAGAGCGAGAAAAAAAGTGTATACGTACGTGCGTGCGTGTGTATAAACGTCTCTCCCTCCTTCCCTTCTTCTTCCTCTCACTCTTTCTCTCTCTCTCTCTCTCTTTCTTTTATGCACACACTCCGGCATACACACATGGTGTGTAGCAATCAGAGCTGATTGCAGCGTGCGATGGCCGGCGATCCGGAACAGCTTTTGCTAAAGTGACGTTATTCTAAGAAACACGTATTCCTGACGTAATTCTAAGACATTTTCTTTTTTACCAAAATTTTATTTAAAGTATAATTTTATGTTATAAGAAATAGTTAGCCGTGATAATCACACGTCGGACGGTCAGCTGGATCGCGGCGCGCCGCGTCGCTCCTGCCTGCCTTCTGTACTCAACGCGTGATTTGCTAACTATTTTTGCTTATAACTCAAAAATTACGCTTCAATTCAAATTTTGGTAAAGGAAAAATCGTCTTAGAATTGTATCAGGAATATGTCATTTTACGGACGGAAGGTTGTTCCGGAACACCCTGTATATATATAACATGTACATAATAAGTGCACATGTTACATTTATGTTATATGGCAGATATATTCGATGTTTGCTGGGTATATGTATCATATATATATATATATATATGATACATATACCCAGCAAACATCGAATATATCTGCCATATAACATAAATGTAACATGTGCACTTATTATGTACATGTTATATATATATAACAATCATATCCCGGTTTGCTGGGTTACAATTTATGCAGTACAGTTCGAGAAAATTGAACTAAAATATATTATATATGGATGTACATATATTATACATATAATTTTGAATACGATGATAAACATTTATCATCGATAATATATCGGTATAATTGATATGATTGAGGACTAATGAGTAATATATAAACTTCTTCACTATAAATGTGAATGTTTATATATTCTTATGATATAAGTATGCACATATTAAAATTTACATTTATGTAAATATTAATATAAATATTTATAAGTGCAAACACATAAATTCTCTGTCCGCAAAACCTTGCAACAAAATTTTATGATTGTTACAATATTTTGGATATTTATAATATAGAAAGGGCTCCTCCATCGTCCATTTTCGTGAGAACGCAACCAAAATATTTTATTTATTATTTTCATATCTGCGATTATAATTTGCAAGCGAGATTGAGGCATCTTTTTTCTGGCCAATATTGTTGCGAGTATCAGGATAGATTTTTTTTATTCATAATTTCTTATCATTTTAAAAAAGGCAGCAGTTTATTGCTTGCTATAATATTACAAAACCGTTTCCTCATACTCTTTACATCCTTGGAGTGTTTTTTCTTATAAGGATTGCCTCCTAATAACGAAGATGTATATATTTTTTCTCTTTAGCTACCAACTTGTAAATACACAGCCTGATAGACTGTTATATACGCAAAATTTGGTGCCATTAAAAAAAGAAAAAATACATCGCCACTAATAATAATTCCTTCCAATAATTTGTAAGCTTTTATTACTATATATGATTGGTTGCAATCATATGAAGGAATACCAGATATTGTACACTTAGTCTTTCAAAAACGGAAGTTTCTTTAAATTTCTTCTGGAATAACTATTTTTTAATAACCAGAATATTCATGCACAAACCACATATGATATGAAATATTTTTTAAAGCAATCAGCACACGAATAAAAATCGCCTCTGGGATAAAATATTTTTTTAATAACCAGAGCGCACATGCAAACCGCTTCTGGAATAAACTATTTTTTAAACCAACCAGCACACGAATAAAAATCGCCTCTGGGACAAAATGTTATTTTTTTAATAACCAGAGCACACATTCAAATCGCATCTAGTGTGAAATATTTCTTAAAACAACCAGCTCACGAAATGATCGCCTCTGGGATATATTCTTCAACCAAAGCGTACATGCAAAACGCATTTGGTGGGAAATATTTCTTTCAACAACCAGCTCACGAATTGATCGCCTCTGGGATATATTCTTCTACCAAAGCGTACATGCAAAACGCATTTGGTGGGAAATATTTCTTTCAACAACCAACTCACGAATTGATCGCCTCTGGCTAACTAACTACTATGACACAACTACTATTGCAAAATAAATATAATCAATTTTCAGTGAAATATACAAATAAGCAAAAGATTAATGATATTTTAATAAATTTAAAGTTACTATTACATATACACAAACATATACACACATGTAGATAATATATAACACACATATAGTATGCTCGGATAAGAAAGAGATGGACAGAGAAGAATGGGCAAAGAGAGAAAGAAGATATGAGTGTAACTGAGCAAGTGTCTGTACAAGTGCCAAAAGTAAGAAAAAAAAAGGAAATAGTTATATCTTTCTCCGTAGCAATACTTTATGCTCACTAATGTTTAGTGACTGATGTAAATTATCAATCGATATACCGTTTTACAGCCATTCCCTCGCTTACTCATTCTTATTCTCTCTCTCCCTCTCTCTCTCTCTCTCTCTCTCTCTCTCTCTCTCTCTCTCTCTCTCTCTCTCTTCCTCTTTCTTTTTTTGCCCATATCTGTCCATTTATTTATAACAAAAATACTATATGAGTATTAAATACTATGTGCATCATATATAATGTGTATGTTTATGTGTATAGAGTAGTCATTCTAAATTCTCCGAGAATATGAGAAGGGAAAAAGTGGTTTTCGGGTGAAATAAGAGAAGCAGCGGCTAAAAGGGATGAGGCATATAGGGAGGCATTGTATGCTGACACGGAACAAAATTGGTTGCAATTTAAAATTGAAAGAAATACAGTAGTTAAATTAATTAAGCCAAAGAAGAAAGAATATTATGAAAATATGATAGATCTTAATAAAGAAAATCCTACATCTATGTGGAAAACATTAAAAGAAATAATTAGAGGCGAACCAGGAGGTAAGAGGGAAGTAGAAAATATAGATTTTGAAATATTAGACAGCACTGAAGGATGCAATATAGCAGATAAATTTAATTTATATTATATACAAAGTATTAATAGTATAGTAAAATCTATAAATGGGAGTAAAACTGGGAATGCATGTAAAAGAATTATTTATGTTATTGAAAACGAGGGAATTATGGAAAATTTTGAAATGATTAGTATAGAGCATTTACAGGAAATTGTTATGGGACTACCGAAAAAGAAAGGTACAGAGGAGGGAATAACTAGCGATATATTAAAGGCAGTATTTTGCGTAATAAAAGAGGAATTTGTTGATATAATAAATAATTCTTTGAAGGAAGGTTGCTGTCCAAAAGGTTGGAAAACGTCTACAATAATGCCGATTCCAAAAATAGAGAAAGCTAGAAAAGCAAGTGAATTCAGGCCTATAAATATGTTACCAATATTTGAAAAAGTGTTAGAATTAGTAGTTAAAAAGCAAATTGAAACGTATTTGGAAGATAATTGTATTATAACAGAACATCAGTCGGGCTTTAGAAAACAGTATTCATGTGAAACAGCGATTCAAACAGTCATTGATGAATGGAAATTGATAGTTAGTGAGGCAAAAATGGTAGAGGTAATTTTCATGGATCTTAAGCGAGCCTTTGAACAATAGATAGAGAAAGATTATTGGAGAAATTATATCAATATGGAATTAGGGGAATGGTTATAGAATAGTTAAGATCATATTTAAAAGATAGAACACAACAGGTTCAATTTAATAATAAATGGTCTAAATTAATGACCACAGAATAAGGAGTACTGCAAGGATCTGTATTAGGACCTTTGTTATTTATAATATATATAAATGATATAATAAAAATCTGTCCAGAAGGATGTAGTATAAAAATGTTTGCAGATGATACGTTAATATATGTAACTGGAGAAAGCAGCGCGGAATTAGAGGGCAAAATGAATATGGCATTTACTATAGTAGAAGAGTGGATGAATATAAATAAGTTAAAAATGAATGCAGGAAAAACGAAATATATGATTGTTAGAAGTATAAGAAAAGAACTGCGAGGTAATATAACATTGAAATGTTTGGATGGAACTGAGATTGAACGTGTGGAAATAATGAAATACCTAGGCATAATTATTGACGATAGACTATGATTTAAGGACCACTGTGATTATATGCTAAAGAAAATAGGGAAAAAACGAGTTTTTTGAATAGAATAGGTAATTATATATCGGCATACACTAGATGTATTGTATATAAGACAATTATAGCGCCTCACTTTGAGTATTGTGCGACGCTGTTAATTGATATGGGAGAAACACAGCTGAGTAAATTGCAAAAAGCACAAAACCGGGCCATGAGGATCATATTGCAATGTAATAGACATACCAAAGTGGAGCGTATGCTGCAAGCGCTGCAGTTTATGTCCATAAAACAGAGGCTATATTATGATGTGTGTATATTTATTTTTAAGATTTTAAGGAACATGTTACCGGAGTAATTAAGAAATAGATTAGAAATTGTGGGAAATGAGAGTGAAAGGCAAACACGACAAGCTGGGGATATTGCAATAAAATATCGCAGGACAAGGAGTGCGCAAAAGAGTATGTTTTACGAAGGAGTGAAAATGTATAACGCCTTGCCAGCTGAAATAAAGCGGAATAAAAGAATTGTGCCGTTTAAGCGAATGTTAAAGGAGTATATTGTAATTAATGTAAACTAGATTTGTATTACAAATAGCTGAGAAAGCTAATAAAGATCAATCAAAAAAAAATCTCTCTCTCTCTCTTTCTCCCTCTCTGTCCCTTTCTTTCTTTTACGCACACACTCCGCCATACACGCATCGCGTGTAGCAATTAGCTGATTGCAGCATCCGACGGCCGGCGATCCGGAACAACTTTTGCTAAAGTGATGTTATTTTAAGAAACACGTATTCCTGACGTAGTTCTAAGACATTTTCTTCTTTACCAAAATTTTATTTAAAGCATAATTTTATGTTATAAAATAAAATAGTTAGCGACTCATACGGTGGTAATCACACGTCGGACGGTCAGCTGCGCCGGGGGCTCGCGGCGCGCCGTGCCGCTCCTGCCTGCCTTCTGTACTCGGCGCGTGATTTGCTAACTATTTTTGCTTATAACTCAAAAATTACGCTTCAATTCAAATTTTGGTAAAGGAAAAATCGTCTTAGAATGGTATCAGGAATACGTCATTTTACGGACGGAAGGTTGTTCCGGAACTCAAGGCGGTACTAGAGTCCCTTAGGACGCGGAAACCAAAGCGGTCTTATGGTACAACAGGTCGCGGTATATACAAACGGTCGTACAGTATAACAGGTCGCGGAATACGCGGTACGGACTTATAAGCTAGCAGGATGCGCCGTCCCAGCAACCGGGAAGCCCGTAGCCTGGTGTAACGTGAGGTATCAGGGTGCGCCGTCCCAGCAACCGGAAAGCCCGGCCTAACTACGGAAAGCCCGTAGCCTGGTGTAACGCGAGGTATCAGAGTGCGCCGACCCAGCAACCGGGAAGCCCGGCCAGTGATGCCAGAAACGGGTCCCGCGGCTCACGGCTCAGCAATGGATATGGTACATGTGGCACATGTACGCGGTTCGCGCTTGTGTGCGTTACCCCTTCCATTGCTGAGCCGTGACCCGCGGGACCCATTTCTGGCATCACTGAGCCCGGCCTAACTACGGGAAGCCCGTAGCCTGGTGTAACGCGGGGTGTCGGTTCTGGATCCGGAGAGTTGTACGTGACAGGAATCGGGATCGGGAACTGGTAACGATACGCTCGCCGGACTGCCTTATATACCGGCGGCCGGCCTCCCACTCACGCGATACGGTGCGTGGTGGGGCGGTCCCCACGGTGGGGTCGCGACACGGGTATTGGAGCTTAGGGGCGCCATAGGCGCCGAGCCTCAGAATGCGCGTGATGGATCGGCCCGCGAGGCCGTTAGTAACGGTATCGTTACAATATATATATATGGTGTGACGTTGCCGTCTCGCACGCGTCCGCCGAATCCCTCTCCGATCGCAAAGCGCGGGCTAAAGGGCCGCGCCAGTCGAAACATAGTGAGAACTGTACCGTTGTCTCCGGAGAGGCGTTGTTAATCGACATTTCATGTCTTATATTAATTTCGTTTGTTATTTCTTTTGTCATATAAATATTTGATTTGGGAGCCTGCAAGGAGCCAGCAATCCGGGAATTCAAAGCATCTAACGTCTAGCTACATCACGACGAGATCAGGACCCGCACACGTGATGCGCAATGCACAGGACAGCGAGAGGATCCTCGCGCAAGGACTCAGACCCGTGCGGATCCGATCCCCGCGGAGGGACTGCAATCACGCTCCCGATGGCGTGACACGGCCCCAAGAAAAGACGATCGAAAGGATTGCAGCGATACTTCCGGCCAAGCCGTTTGCCCTAGATCCCGCGACGGCCCCGCGGAAAGGGCCCCAGCGAATTATCCTGTGCGATACCGGGGGCGCGCGCACCTCCGATTCGACCGTGAGCGCGCCGCTCGCCGGCCACAGCGCGTAATAACGCGTGATTGGTCGCGATAATACGCACCCCATGTGCGCAGCCCCGGCTGGCCCACAGGTATCGATTCTGGATTGCGACGATCCGGGGTCAGACTGACGCGAGCTTGCGTGCGAGTTAGAGGCGTTTTGAGAGAGAGCGAAAGCCAAAGAGCGAGAGAATAGCCGAGCGAGAACGAGAGCGTTGTGGCATGAGCAATCGAGGAGGATACCAGCGATCGGAGGACGGACACGGACGAGAGGACGTCAACGTCGTCGACCCCGTGCAGCCACACAGAGAGGAAGAATCCCGGGGTTATCCCGTAAGGTTATCCTCCGCCATATTCGCCACCCGCGATCGCGTCCGGAATCGTTTCGTTCTGTCGTCGTCGCCGTGAATTCGTACTTTGGTGTACGGGCTAAGCCCGATTCTTTGGTGTCGATTTTCGCGTCACGGCCACGTCGTCAAGCGATCCGAGCCCCGGAGTCTCGAGAGTATCGGTTTCCGCGGATCGAGACATTACCTCGTGTTTTTAATAAACCGTGTGTCGTCTCTCTGGAGATTCGGATTCCGTATATTGTATTTGCGTTGGTTCTCGCATGTTTAGCGTTTAAGTCTCGTTCGTGTTGTATGTCGGTCGTCCGAGTGTGTGTGTCGGTCGCGTAAGGAACGTCCTTTTGTATGTCGTTTACGAATCTTCGCGTCTAAACTTTGCGTGCACGTCTGGTGCGAATCTCTTTCGCGATTATTGTACGGGTTGCGCGAGAGCGTGAACCGCGTAAATTCGATGTGTTATGTCTGTGGTACAGAATCGTTTCCTCGCGATTCTTGCATGGATTGCGTGGGTGTGTGCTGAGTGTTCGATACTGCGTATCACGTCTGTCCGTATCAAAGCATGTTCGCGTTGCGTTAATTGCCTGTTAGAATTAAGTGCGCAATAGTATTTAAGTAATAATAGCGGGCGATACGGACGCTTTTGTGGCGGTTTGATATCGAGAATCGGATAGGATTCTCACCCGAATTATATCCAATAACCTATTAATTGTCATCATTCCGCGGTGCGAGGCACGTTTGACGCCGAGAAAGGATTACGGCCGATATAATGGTCCGACGGCGGCGTACGTTTTCCGGGGTTTTCGCGCCCCATTTCTAACAGCCAATCTCGCCCCCGCGTTTTTTTTACCGCAGCCGAATATCCGCGCAGTTTATCATTACTATTCTCGAGGAGCTGCGACTCCCGCTATTATAATAAATCTGTTAATTTCTTTGTTTAATTTACGAGTTTCTTTTCAGTTGTGTTTGTCGTTTCCGTAATTGTCGTCTCTTGCATAACTTATCGCGTTAGAACAACACTTGCCCTGCCCCTGTACCGTTAGGCGAGCTAATCAGCCCGTGGCGAATTCTGACAAATTCTTTCGCGCCTATTTCGCGCTTATTTCGTGCGATTCGCGAATTGATACGTGAAAAATCGTATCTGGCGCCCAAGTTCGATTTTCGCGATTATCTCTCGGATCTCGTCACGGTACGCGCGGAACTCCTAACATCCCGTTCGTGGATCTTTTTCTCCGTTTTGTTTTTGACAACGACTATTCCGCATCTCCCATCCGGCGAATTAGCTCCTGTTCGTCGGCGCAACGTACATCCGCGCGACGGAGAGATCGAAACGGCGGACGCGTCTATCGTTCGGTCGCGAGACGGAAGTAAAAGTCGTCGCAATATATATATATATATATATATATATATATATATATATATATATATATGTATATATATATATATACAGGGTAAGCCATTTTAATGTATCCACTGAAATATCTTAAAATCTATAAATTTAAGATAAAAATGTTTTAGACAAAAGTTGTATTTTCTTTACACTAATCAATTAGTGTAAAGAAAAAAACAAATAATTGTTTAAAAAAATACATTGTAAATAATTACATACTTTTTCTTAAAAACAATTTTTTTTTATACTAATTGATTTGTCTCATTATTCTGAACATAAAAGTATTACGGTAAGATTATCGAAAAATAAATATTTTACGAGATATTTTAATTTTTATATCAAAATATGTCAGATTAAAATATAAAATAACTCAAAAAGTACTTAATGAAAAAATACTTTATTATAGTGTTTTGAAAAGCTCTCGACATAAGCTATAAGAATTTGCAATAAAAAATAGGAGATTCCATTTAAGAAATTAAAGGTGTCCTCGATTTGACCTTAACGATGCCATCCATGGTCAAGCCAATGACACCATATTATGTTCCCCTCAAAACCATACAATTTTTGTTCAAAACGTTTTTCTCTAAAATGTTTAGTTTTTGAAAGAAAAGGGGTGTACGGGTGGTCTAGGAGCTTATACATACAAACTGAATTATAGAGAAGGGGAAAGACATGCAAACGCAGATGCATTAAGTCGATTGCCGTTGGAGACGCCGGAATTCAGTATTCCACTTTTAGAAAAAATAAAAATATTGGAATCAACACAGGATATATCATTAAAAGCGAGAGACATCGGAAAAAGGACACAAGTGGATCCAATACTATCCAGAGTACATCGATGGTTACTTCAAGGTTTCCCTGCGGAACAACAGGAGAATAAATTTGCACCTTTTATAAAACGCCAAACAGAACTGTCGGTGCACAGAAATTGTGTGTTATGGGGATCACGTGTAATAATTCCGGAATGTGCTAGAGAATTAGTACTCCAAATGCTACACAATGCACATCCGGGAATAGTTAAAATGAAGGCGATAGCTCGTAGTTACGTTTGGTGGCCAGGAATGGACAAAGCCATTGAAACATATGTAAGTAAATGTGATCAATGTCAACTAATAAAAAATAATATGCCGCAGGTTCAAGGACACACATGGGTATCCCCGGGAAAACCATGGATCCGTCTACACATTGATCTCGCAGGACCTTTCCACGGGAAAATATTTATGTTAATCGTAGACGCGTATACCAAATGGCTGGAAGTTTTTCAAATGAGCAACTGTACGGCACAGGCTGTAATTACAAAATTACGAAATCTCTTTGCGACACATGGACTGCCACAGATCATAGTATCAGACAATGCAACAGTATTCACGTCAAATGAATATCAGGTTTTTCTTCAGAACAATGGGATAACAGCAATGTACAGCGCACCATATCATCCCTCATCTAATGGACAAATCGAAAGATACGTGCAAACGGTAAAAACGACGTTAAAAAAGATACCCAAAGAAGAGTGGGAGTTGCACGGTTTCTATTTACACAGCATACCACTCCCAGTATGGCAACAGGCACATCACCGGCAGAGCTATTAATGGGACGACGCCTACGAACAGCGTTAGACGGACTACATCCTAATAGTAAACAAGATACAACAACGCAAAAGAATATAAATATTCGGATATTCGAAGCGGAAGACTCAGTTTGGGCCAGAACTTATCTTACATCACAGAAATGGATAGCAGCCTGGATAGTAAAACCAGTTGGACGAGTAACATATGAAATCCGTACTATTGATAGGAAAAGTTGGATAAGACACATTGACCAATTACGGCCCCGAGCAGGAACAGCAATCGAAAAAACCGACGATTATAACTGGGATGAGTTTCCTAGCACAGAACAAGCACAAGTTGCTGAAGCAGGACTAGAACAACAAACAGAAGAAGCACCAGAACAAGTATTGTGAAGATCCACTCGAACAAGAACGGCTCCAAAACGATACGGAGATTATACCGTTCATAATCTAAAGGGGGAGGAATTGTTATATACCGACCGAAGTCGTGGGCGAGATGGCGTTGTGAGCATAACTGAAGAGGAGTGGGGAGAGTTATAAAATTGAGGGACTCTCTCTCTCTCTACTCTCTCTCTGAGGTGCACAGTTACCGGCTCTTATTAAATACAAGTAATACGGCTATTACAAAACATTCGTTGTACTCGACCTTCGAATACACAACACTTAGTAAATACGGAAAATCATGATAAATGTTTTAGACAAAAGTTTTAGATCTCACAGAGATAAGCATTTTATGTCCTATTCATTTTTACCGTACGAGTGATAATTTTCGACAAAAACGATGAACTCTATATCTTATATCTGATTTCCCATCTAACAAGGAAACCTACCCAAGTGTTACACTCCGATTTTTTTCAAATTTGGTACAAATGTAGAACTACCAAAAATATTTGACCCGTATTTTTTCATTTGTGCCCATAAGCGGTTTTACGGGTAGTTAATACCCCTTCAATATTCAACCCTCTACCATTATAAGTACAACAAAAATGCATAAGAAACAAAATTTAATGCAAGATGTAGAAGTTTTTTGGATCGCTAATTATGAGTGTAAAGTAAGATTTGCAAAATTATTTGTTTAAATAATAAAATGTTGAAACAAATCAGCAAAAAGTTGAAAAAATACAATTTAGTGACCATTTGTTATAAGAGTTATTCGGATAACTGATTCTAAATATGGCGTTAAATTTGTAAAGTGCATTGTTTTAAATTATTCAAACAATAAAAGGTTTAAACAAATCAGCAACAAGATTGAAAAAAAAATTGAAATGCTTTATTTAATTAAAATGGCTTAAGATATAAAGGATTTTTGGGTTGCTCGTTACATATGTTATTAAAACACATACACAAACACACAGCACACAGCATACACACATTTTTCTTTAATATTATTATTACATATTATATGTATTATTTTTTTTAATTTTATTAAATATAAGATCTTTTGTTGGTTTTATATTTTTATTTTATTTTGTAGATTTTTTAAAATGTTTTTTTCTTTTATATCTTTCTTATTTTTTCTTATCGTTCTTCTTCTTATTCTTTTCTTTTATCACTTTTTTAAATCTGTTAAATTTTTATCTCCTCAAAATATGTACAGTAGTGAGGACGATCAGAATTTTTCGGATCAAAAAAATGCTGTATGCACTTTGATTTTGTGCACCAAGCGCATTTAAAAATTGCAGTATCATGACAGGAATCACAAATAAGATCACAATTTTTGAAACAAAAGTTTACAGGTGTTTCGCATTTAAGTGGTTTCTCTTCAATGTAGCCACTCTTGTACCATGCATATCTAAAAAGGTTTACGAATCTAGGAGATGAAAATTGATTGTGAATAAGAGATTGAATTTTCAGAATATTATTTCTTAAATGCAAATTTATATCATAGTCATATAATATAATAATGTCTGAAAAATGTTTTAAGAAATTCTTCCACGGCCTAAATGTATAAACATCCAATGGTTGAATCATACCAGTTGTTCCGGCAGGAATCGTAAAAATATTTATCTCTTTTCCAAGTTTATCAATTGTGTCAAATTTTTTTTCGTTTTGCCCCGTCCATGAGTCTAAACACAAGACAGATTTTTCATTACTGTTAGGTAAGTAAATCTATTGAAACCACTTAATTGCGAGCTCCGATGTCAATTTACCGAAAGTAGAAGCTAAAACAAGAATATTATCCGCTTTGTATAAATTTTTTTCACCTATACAGCAATTGGTTTGAAATATATGTTTAACTTTGATTTTCTCGAAAACTATCACTTGTACGGTCAAAATGAATAGAATATAAAATATTTATCTCTGTAAGATCTAAAACTTTTGTCTAAAACATTTATCATGATTTTCCGTATTTACTGAGATTAGCGTAAAAAACTATATTTTTATGAGTTTTTCATGGTTTCCACCATGAAAATCAAATAGTCGCCAATTTTCACTATGATATTCGTAATCAGAGCATCAAAATACGTAAGAATACTGAGTTTCAAAAAAATCGGGGGTGAGTACTTTTCGGAACTTTATCCCAGAAACTTGCTCAGTTACACTCATATCTTTTTTCTCTCTTTGCCCATTCTTCTCTGTCCATCTCTTTCTTATCCGAGCATACTATATGTGTGTTATATATTATCTACATGTATGTATACGTTTGTGTATATGTAATAGTAACTTTAAACTTATTAAAATATCATTAATCTTTTGCTTATTTGTATATTTCACTGAAAATTGATTATATTTATTTTGTAATAGTAGTTGTGTAGTTAGTTAGCCACAGTAGTTAGTTAGCCAGGGGCGATCAATTCGTGAGCTGGTTGTCGAAAGAAATATTTCCCACTAAAAACGTTTTGCATGTACGCTTTGGTTAAAGAATATATCCCAGAAGCGCTCAATTCGTGAACTGGTTGCCGAAAGAAATATTTCCCACCAAATGCGTTTTGCATGTACGCTTTGGTTGAAGAATATATTCCAGAAGCGATTAATTCGTGAACTGGTTGTCGAAAGAAATATTTCCCACCAAAAACGTTTTGCATGTGCGCTCTGGTTATTAAAAAAATAATATTTTATCCCAGAGGCGATTTTTATTCGTGAGCTGGTTGTTTTAAGAAATAGTTTATTCCAGAAGCGGTTTGCATATGCGCTCTGGTTATTAAAAAAATATTTTATCCCAGAGGCGATTTTTATTCGTGTGCTGATTGCTTTAAAAAATATTTCATATCATATGCGGTTTGTGCATGAATATTGTGCATGGTTATTAAAAAACAGTTATTCCAGAAGAAATTTAAAGAAACTTCCGTTTTTTAAAAACTAAGTGTGCAATATCTGGTATTCCTTCATATGATTGCAACCAATCATATATAGCAATAACAGCTTATAAATTATTGGAAGGAATTATTATTGTGATTACTGGCGATGTATTTTTTCTTTTTTTGATGGCACCAAATTTCGCGTATATAATAGCCTATCAGGCTGTGTATATACAAGTTGGTAGCTAAAGAGAAAAAATATATACATCTTCGTTATTAGGAGGCAATCCTTATGAGAAAAAAATACTCCAAGGATGTGAAGAGTATGAGAAAACGGTTTTGCAATATTATAGCAAGCAATAAACTGCTGCCTTTTTAAAATGATAAGAATTTATGATTAAAAAAAATCTATCCTGATACTCGTAACAATATTAGCCAGAAAAAAGATGCCTCAATCTCGCTTGCAAATTATAATCGCAGATATGAAAATATTAAATAAAATATTGTTGTGCCTCTAGCCGCTAAGGAAGAGGTCTTTAGGGATTTATACGCCCAAAGGATTAGGATCCACGCTCGAAATAAGACACTCCCGAACGTTAGGTATAAATTGATATATTTCACACATTCTTGTACACTGTCACTTAGT
The DNA here is from genome assembly GCA_009859135.1 of Formica selysi. Lineage (NCBI taxonomy): Eukaryota > Metazoa > Arthropoda > Insecta > Hymenoptera > Formicidae > Formica > Formica selysi. The sequence goes on from CM020831.1 coordinate 183,670, forward strand.
CGCGACTGTAATAGTCGGACGCGATACGTACGGTATATCGATACTGTTGATATGAGCGAGCGAGTAGCGAGCGATGTTAATGAGCTATATTACTGAGCTATGTTACTGAGCTATGTTACTGAGCTATGTTACTGAGCTATGTTACTGAGCTAGCATCGGTGCATCGCGCGCTCAATATATATTAATTAATTAGGTCGTTGATTAGGGAGGATTGTGGTGTCCCTGACCGGAGCATGTCTCGTGCTCCGCTCGTCAGCTGTCTCCTCAGCTGCTTACTCAGCTTCCGAGAACTTGACCGTGACTTCCTTCTCTTTAGTCACGTATCTTACTTTTATTTTATTAATAATCTTTTATTACTTTACTCTTTCTTAATTATCTTTCCTTGATCTCTTTTCTAATATTTTAATGCTTTGCTTTACTCAGCTCTTTCTTAATCTTTTCTGTTTTACTTTATTGTTTTATCTTTTAATATATTAGGATCTTTTAATATATTAGGTCGGGTTACGACATCCCTCCCCCTTTGGAAAAAGAAAATTAACTATACGTGAATTTTCGTCTACATACTTTTCGTTATACATTATTCGCATTTTACAATTGTTTCTTATATCTACTTTATTTCAATATAGCATCGCAGTGTTAGTTATCGCGGTGTCAGTTTCTATCTCAGCTGTTCTATTCGATCCGCTTGCGGTGCCGTAGATGTGCTTTTGAATTATTTTCGATTTGCACATCGGATTTATATTGGTTTCTGGTAGTTTTTTCTTTTCTGTCTTATATTTTTTCTTGGCGTATATAATTGCTATTGTGGTAATTATTATTATTATTATTATTCCTGTGCAACTTGAAGCTACGGGATATATAATGTGTTCGTTAGTAGTAAAATAATTGTTATTTAAGTCTTCGTTTGTTTCGTCAAGCCTTTCGCTTAGGTCCCTTAATTCTGTCGGGTTTCTAATGACTTTTCGTGATTTTATCGGTCTAATTTTGTCCAATATTTTTTCGTTTCGTTTGTCATGTGTCATCGTAAGATTGTAATCTGGTAGATTTGTCTGTACGATTGTTATTATCGCGGGCTTTTTTGTCCGTATTATGACGTCTTGTGTTGTTAATTTACATTTTTCTTTTAATGTGATTTGTCCGCTTCTTTTTATTTCTAGTTTTCGCGTTGCGTCGTTTTCGCACGATATTTCGATCGGTTGGTTTGCTCGTGTAGAGTATAACCATGAGTTCGCATTACTCAGCGCTATCCATATGGTTGTATTCGTGTGTATGTGTCGAATATTACAGTTGTTTGTGTATGTCTCTAACTGTACATATGCTTGTACTTCGCATAGCGCTCCTTCGTCTAAGTAATGTATGGTATAATTTTGTTCGCAAACATATTGATCATTATTTCGCACGCATTTATTTAGATCGTTTTCGGTAGACGTAAAATACGTTCGGCTATCTACGTCTATCGCTATTATCGGTTGATTTACTTCTATAAATATAAATGTGTTATTAAATTTGTGCGTAGGTAATGGGATTGCCTTTATTATTTCATACTCGGGGTATGTGATTAGCGGAATCTTTATAATCGTAAATATATTTGTATTGTCGTAGTATGCGCTAATTGTTAAGAACTTTTCGATTGTCCTCCAATTTTCTGCGGATATTTGAAATGGGAAGTGCGTTCCCTGCGGTATTTGTGACGCTGTTTCCTTGAGGTTATCTAGGATGCTTTCTATGGGTAATAATCTTATGTCGATTACCCCTCTTTTCGCGTTAGTCAGATGCGCGATAATATCCATAAGATCGTTCGTTAGATCTTTTATTATGGCATTTAATATTATAAAGTATTCGTCGAGATCTTCTCGTTGTCCATATCCGACTTCTGTTTGTATCCAGGCTTGTCGCATCTTCTCTGTTATATTTAAGAATTGTTCTTCATTTTCTTGCAGAACTTTTTCAACATTATCCACATGCGCAATTGTTGCGTTTAATATTTTAATCTGATTTTTCAGCGTTTGCTGATTTCTTTGCATGAGATTTAATTGCTCCTTTATAACTTTTTCGTCGTCTGCGTCCATTGTGCCGAAGAGTGTTTTGGCTATCGTTCCTAGACCGTCGATTAGCCCTCGTCTTGTCTTCTTGGGTGCTTGGTACGCAATTTTTAGACGTTTTAGTAATTTTTCTGCTTGTTCTCTGTCCTTTTCTGCTATTTGTAGCAGGTTGTGGCAGGTTTCTTTCATTTTTATTTGCAATAGTTTATCGTAGCATAGAGCTCTCGTCTGTGCCATATAGTTTCTCAATTGTTTATGTCGATGGTCCATTGCGGTGATGTCTAGTTTTATCACCATTTTCCATGTGGATTCGATTTGGTTTATCTTGCCCATTTTTTCGAAGTAGATACCCGGTTCATATTTAAATTCTTTTATTTCGACTTGGGTATCAGGTTCGGTTTCCTTACAGGTGCTCCGTGCAATAAGACTCCTGTAATAGAAAGCTTTGTATTATATTATAATATTTTCTTAGAATCACTTGCGGTGCATTCTCTTTTTCTCTGCCTCGCTCTTCCATTCAGTCTGTCTTCCGATGTCGTCTCGTACTTTTAATCCTGTACGGAAATTTTTCTTGCGTGTTGTCTCGTCGCGTTGTGCGAACGGTTCTTTGAGTTTTTTCGGATGTTATGGCTCCCAACTGTCACGAGCTATTTTTTAATGTTGCTCAAAACTCTGTTAGGGGTCAGTATCCCTTAGTGAAGGTGTCAGACGTGTCGGACCATTTTGCCTGTTCCTTTCGGGACCAAATCTCGGCGCCCGCGCTTGTTCGCGAGGTCGAGTTGCTGGATCTTTCGGATTTAGTGGTCGATCGTGACGTTGATTTTGTGCCGGAAGTGCCTGTGGACGCGCCGCCGCCCCATATCAATCGGGGTCGCGGACTTGAATTTCGGTGGGATCCGGCGTCTCGTTTTGTGGGTCGTGGTCGCTTTCTCAACCCTGAGTCTCGTCCTGTGGGTCGTGGTCGTGCTCTTGTTCAGGCTATGCGGGAGTGGAACCTGGGTCGCGGTGCTGGACGTGGAAGTGGAGGGCGTTAAGATAGGAATTTTCTTTATTTTTTGTTTTTCGTTTTCCTTATTATTTATTCTATTTTTTTTTATTTTGTTCGTGCGTTTTTCTTCTCTTTTTCTTCTTTTTCTTATTCTTTTTTAATTTTCAATAAACGGTTTCAATCGGTTTATGTGGATGCGTATGGTTTTCCTTCCTCTTTTTATTGTATAGTTCACTTCCGAATTCTTTTCGATTATCGTGTAGGGTCCGGTCCATAGGGAGTCCAATTTCTTTGATCGTCCTCGGCGAACTGTTTCGTCATACAAGAGGACTTTTTCTCCTACCTTGAGTTTGATTTCTTTCGTCTTTTTATCGTAATTTTCTTTAGTTTTTATTTTTTCATTCTTTATGTGCTCCTTTGCAACTTGCTGTGAGGCGCGTAATTTTTCTTTTAATTCTTGAGCGTAATCATCGTATGTATACGTGGGCTTAGGCGGTTGCGACAATGTCGTTGGTAATGTTGCTCGGTGCCCGTAAATTAGTTCGAAGGGTGTGAACCCTGTCGCTGTGTGCGGTGTCGTATTATACGTAAACATCGCGTAGGGAATCCATTCGTCCCAATCCGTTTGATCGGCGTTTATATAATGTCGGAGATATTCGGCTAGAGTCCGGTGAGATCGTTCTAGCGCTCCGTTGCTTTCCGGATGATACGCGGTTGTTGGGATCTTTTCGATTTTTAATAGTTTGCAAGTGTTTTTAAATATTTCACTTAAAAAATTTGTTCCTTGATCCGTTAATATTTTTTCTGGGATACCGTGTTCGAAAATTATTTTCGTCGCGAATTCTTTTGCAATTGTCGCGGCTTCTTGATTCGGTATCGGAATTACTTTGCTAAATTTTGTTAAATTATCTTGAAACGTTAAAATATATTTATTTCCATTATTAGTAATCATTAGTGGACCTACGATGTCCAAAGCACATTTTTCAAAAGGTTTATCGGCAGTATCCGTTATTATTAGCGGTGCCTTAATTTTTCGCGATAATTTGTTTTTTTGACAAAATTCGCATTTTGTTATATAGTCTTCGACATCTTTTGTCAATCCTCGCCAATTGTGCATTAGGCGAATTCGATTAATCGTGCGCTCTTTTCCTTGATACCCTCCCAGGTGCATCGTGATATTCGTATAGAATACGTCGCTTCTCGTCTTCCGTGTATTCTCGCGTTATCTTGGTGTCGGTGCTCTCATCCTCCTCGACGCTGTTGATATCCGCCACGTGTCGACTTAGCGCGTCAGCGTTTCTGTTCGCTGTCCCGGCCTTGTGTATGATCTCGTAATCGTATCCTTCTAATTTTAATCTCCATCTAATTAATCGAGATCAAGGGTCGGTTACATTAAATAACCATACGAGCGATTTATGGTCTGTGACTATCGTAAATTTTGTCCCGTATAAGTACGGTCGAAAATGTTTAACGGCCCATACTATTGCTAATAGTTTTTTTTCGGTCGTATTATAATTTTGTTCGGCTTTCGATAGTATTCGACTGGCATATGCTATTGGTTGATCTTGGCCTATTTCTCCTTGTAATAATATCGCTCCGATTGCATAATCTGATGTATCGGTCGTTACGATAAATTCTTTTTCGAAATCTGGATATTTTAGTAAAGGTGCCGTCGTTAATTTTTCTTTAAGCATTTCAAATGCTTGTTGTTGTTCTTGCGTCCACTCAAATTTATTTTCCTTTTTGGTTAACTTCGTTAATGGTTTCGCGATTTTAGAGAAATTTTCAATAAATTTTCTATAATATCCGGCTAATCCTATAAAAGCTTGAATATCTTTCACTTTCCTAGGAGTGGGAAAATTTCTTACGGCTTCCAGTTTAGATTCATCCGGCGATATTCCGTTTTCTGTAATTATATGACCTAAGTATGTCACTTCTTTTCGTAGGAATTCGCATTTGTCAGGCTGTAGTTTAAGATTATTTTCTTGCAGTCTTCGTAAGACTTCGACGAGTCTTTTATTATGTTCCTGTAAACTAGCTCCGTAGATTACGATGTCGTCTAAATATACTAGACATTTTATTGCTTGTAAGCCTGTTAATATTGCGTTCATTAATCGTTGGAACCTCGCAGGTGCGTTTTTTAGTCCAAATGGCATTCTGTTAAATTTGTAATGTCCGTATGGCGTAGAAAAAGCGGTTTTATTTTTATCTTTTTCTGTCATCAGAATTTGGTGATATCCTGATGCTAAATCTAGTGTCATGAAATATTTCGCATTTCCTAATTGGTCCAAAATATCGGTAATATTTGGTAGAGGAAACGAGTCTCCTATCGTTAAATCATTTAATTTCCTGAAATCCACGACTACTCGCATTTTCGGTTTTCCCGAAGCATCGATTTTTTTCGAAACTACCAGAAGGGGTGCGTTCCATTGGCTCATACTGAGCCTGATAATTTTATTTTTTAGCATCTCTTGCATTTGACGCTGTACTTCCTCTTTATGTTTCTCCGGCAGGCGGTACGGCCGTACGTTGACCGGTGAGCTATCTGCTTGCGTTGCAATCTTATGCGCGATTGTGTTGGTGCAAGTCAGTGGTTCTCCTTCGATGTGGAATATGTCGCTGTAATTTTCGCATATCTCTTTTATTGCTCTTAATTCTTCCTTATTTAAATGGTCGATTCGAAGGGCTCGTGTTACCTTTTCGGTACGTGGGATGTCATCTTCTCTTTTTTTCGCTTGTGTGGCGTTTATTTCCACCGTGTTTACTTGTGCGATTTCTTCAATTGTTACTTGCGGCATTAACATTTCGATTATGTTATCCGTTGTGTTTATTACACTTGCGGGACATAGATAATTTTGTGGGTCGACCAGGCAGCTTCCTATAAATACTCCTGGTGCGGCTTCTTCTGCCTGAATGATGCCTATCATATTTTTATTCGTAGCTACTTGTATTATTGTTTCACTACGGGGTTGCAATGTGGTTCTCTGATACGGATATAATTTCAAAGTATTCCGTCCGATTCTCAATTGTTTCTTCGAGTAATTGCAACTGGCTCCTTGTTTCTTCAGGAAGTCTACTCCTAATATTCCGTCGTATTCGATCGGAAAATCATCTTTTACGACGTACATTCTATGTTTCATTCTACCGTCGTTTAAATTTATTGTGGCGTTGATTCTTCCTATTGTATATACTTTATCTCCTGTTACTCCTGTAAGCGCTATTTTATCTTCTGTTATTAGCGTTTCATCTTTTAAGTGTTTTACTTTAATTAGTGATATAGCGGCTCCCGTGTCGAACAATAAATTTATTTTTCCTCTTTTCGATTCTCGCATAGGTAAGGCGACTAAGTCTAGTACTGTATGCGTTCGCGGGGCACGCTTCACGTGTGTAACGCGATATTCGATTGCGGGTCGTCGCTGCTTCGTTTCTTCCTTGTCTTCCTCGTCACTGCTGTGCGCGGAGTTAAATTTCTTTTTTCCTTGCTCGTTGCTCTTACTATTTTTATTTTCCGGTCGCGAATTATATTGTTTGGTTCGGCTCGGTTGATCTCTATTGGGTCGTCCGTGTAATAACCAACATTCTTCGCGATCATGTCCGGATTTTTTGCAATAATTGCAATATTTATTTATCCTATTTACGCGGGGTTGTCTATCGGGTTTCGGCAATGAAAATCGATTCGCGTATCGGCTAGTTCGACAATCTCGACCGTAATGCCCGGGTTTTCCGCATTTTTGACATTTCACACTTATTTGATTTTCCTGTTTATAGGTCGATGTAAAATTAATTTTGCTTCGCGTGCCGGTCGCGGACAGTCCTTTAACCTTTTCTTCCGCGCTGGCCGCTGCTATTGATTCTTGCAACGTAGCATATCCTCGCGATCGAACAATTGTTTTAATTTCGTCTTGCAATCCTATTTGGAAATTTTCTAAGGCTTGTTGCTGTATTATTTCCATGATTGCGCGTTTATTATCTACTGTATGATGACGTCCTTCCATCATCGATTCGTATAGCTCCATGGCTAGTTTGTCGGCTCTAAGTCCGTAAGTTCGCGCGCTTTCTCCGTTTTTCTGTTTTAGCGTGTTAAATTCAATTTGTAGATGTGTCGTACTCTTTTTACTTGCGTAACAGACCTCTAATTCTCGTTTCAACTGTGCGAAATCTCGAATTTTACGCGTTTGAAAGTCTAGCATCGCTCTGCCTTTTAATTTCGTGCATAATACTGCTCCTAATAGCGTTACTTCATCTAACGGGTCGATATGTTCTACTGCATATGTAGTTGCACTTAGAAATTCTTGTAATTTATTTGGCGATCCGTCGAATTCCGGAATCATTTCGCGAGCCTCTTTTAATGGTAGAAATCCGCGTCCTCTTCGATGTCGTACATCTTCGGGTGTGGACTCGTACGCGGTTTCGGTTCTTTCTCCCGGCGAAGTTCTATGCTCATTGTTTTGTCGGGGTTGCGGTCCTCTCATTCTTAAATCGTATATCTCGGCATGCATACTTCTAATTTCCCGTCTCATTTCCTCTCTCATTTCCCGCCATATGTCCCTAAGGTCGTCGACTGCTTCGTCCGTTTCTTTCTGCGGTTTGTATTGAGCTTGCGCGTTTGATTGTGTCGCGTTTCTATTTGCTTCTTCTTGTAATCGCTTAATTCCCTCATCGATATCTTCCGATGTGATGGGTTGCGATGCGGAAGCGTTTGAGTTATACATGTCTCGAGTACGATAGATTTCGTCGGGGTCAAAGATACTTGAATCGTATGACGTTAGTGAGAATTCGCGGCGGTGTGTTAGTCTACTAGACGCGCTTATTGATGATTCGACATCAACATCTAGTTCTATATTATTCGCTATTAAACTGTTGTCTAATTCGCCGAATGAAAATTCGCGTTCGATTACAACGTTTGCTCCGAGTTCTGGTTCGGACAAATTCTCGCTTGAATTTAATGCGTTTAGATTTCTTCGTACGTTATCGCGTATATCCCGGAGTGCTACTCTTATAGAGCTTACTGCGCTATTTCTAATGGCTCTATTCGCTGGTTCGCTAAATAGCCACGATTTATTTTCGCTACGCTTTTTTGTGGCGCGTTTCGGTTTTCCGACATTCACGCGTTTACAAACTTTTAATTGTTCGACTTACAATAATACGATGAGCAGCATTGTCTCTCGTTCGGTGTCGGCCGTCGGGCGTCGATTGTCGCGTGCTGTTGAGACAGGTCGGTGCGCCTTCTCAGGTTCCGCTTATCGTTGTCGCCTCGATGTACCGGGTGACTCGAAGTTCCTGATGGACTTCTTTTTCCTCGGTTGTAATTGTTGACCGTTTGACGGAGTTTCTTTTGCTGTCTCTCGTTCTGTCGATTTCACGGAATTTTTCTTCCTCGTGGTTGTGGACCTTTGCCGGTGTCGATCTTGTTAGAGCTGGCGTATCCCACCGCTGCCACCAATTAATGTTGTGCCTCTAGCCGCTAAGGAAGAGGTCTTTAGGGATTTATACGCCCAAAGGATTAGGATCCACGCTCGAAATAAGACACTCCCGAACGTTAGGTATAAATTGATATATTTCACAGATTCTTGTACACTGTCACTTAGTCGCGATTGTAATAGTCGGACGCGATACGTACGGTATATCGATACTGTTGATATGAGCGAGCGAGTAGCGAGCGATGTTAATGAGCTATATTACTGAGCTATGTTACTGAGCTATGTTACTGAGCTATGTTACTGAGCTATGTTACTGAGCTAGTATCGGTGCATCGCACGCTCAATATATATTAATTAATTAGGTCGTTGATTAGGGAGGAGTGTGGTGTCCCTGACCGGAGCATGTCTCATGCTCCGCTCGTCAGCTGTCTCGTCAGCTGCTTACTCAGCTTCCGAGAACTTGACCGTGACTTCCTTCTCTTTAGTCACGTATCTTACTTTTATTTTATTAATAATCTTTTATTACTTTACTCTTTCTTAATTATCTTTCCTTGATCTTTTTTCTAATATTTTAATGCTTTGCTTTACTCAGCTCTTTCTTAATCTTTTCTGTTTTACTTTATTGTTTTATCTTTTAATATATTAGGAAATTGGTCGGGTTACGACAATATTTTGGTTGCGTTCTCACGAAAATGGGCGATGGAGGAGCCCTTTCTATATTATAAATATCCAAAATATTGTAACAATCATAAAATTTTGTTGCAATGTTTTGCGGATAGAGAATTTATGTGTTTGCATTTATAAATATTTATATTTATACTTATATAAATGTAAATTTTAATATGTGCATTCTTATGTCGTAAGAATATATAAACATTCACATTTATAGTGAAGAAGTTTATATATTACTCATTAGTCCTCAATCATATCGATTATGCCAATATGCTGTCGATGATAAAGATTTATCATCGTATTCAACATTATATGTATAATATATTTACATCCATATATAATATATTTTAGTTCAATTTTCTCGAACTGTACTGCATAAATTGTAACCCAGCAAACCAAGATATGATTGTTACATATAACATGTACATAATAAGTGCACATGTTACATCTATGTTATATGGCAGATATATTCGATGTTTGCTGGGTATATGTATCATGTGTGTGTGTGTGTGTGCGTGCACACACACACACACACGCGCGCGCGCGCATAAGCATATATACATATATACATACATATATATACATCATGATAAAATAAAAAGAGATAATATGAGCAATATTATAGATTTGTGTTCAAAATATGTATGCGACACAAACAGATATCTACATATTTAACACAATGCGAAAATGTATTTTATTCCTGTTTCCAAAGTATGCACATATCCTTGACAATTACTCTACATAATGATATCGGTAATGTAACTTTAAAGCGTTGGTAATATACCGACACTTTTAGTTACTTAGATGAGGGCGTTCACCCGTCGGAGTTCGCCCGTCGCTCCGGCATCCTTTTAAGTTATTAATTATATATTTAAGTAATTGTATGGAGGAGGGGCTTTAGGATTAAACCAAATTTTAATTTTAAATCAGAAATAAGTTTGGGTTAGGTTATATCTTCTAGAAGTGGAACCCCTCTTGTGCGGAACCCACTGCGTCCACGCATATACTTTACAATGCGAAGCGAGGTCTACCCCACAATTCTTGTGTGGATGGGAAAGTGTTGCGAGTTTGTATTCATGCCGAAATATATGCAGTCTTATGTTGCAAGCATCAGTCGGTCACTATCTTCAATTGTTAATAACTTTGTAATAAACAACGAGCGACGGCTAAAATTGTGTGCAAGTTACTCAAAGCCATGTCCTTGACAACATATGTCAAGGTCATTGAAATAGGTGAGGTCGGCGCTAATATCAAGGTTTACCTAAATTTAATTTAGATCTAAATTTAATTTAGGATTATATTTAATTTAGTTATATCACAATAACCGCGACGTAAATGTATTAAAAAATACATTAATTTTAGCATATTGTTTAGTTTAGCAGCGCCAAGTTTTTTTAATTAAGTTTTTTTTTAGACCAAGAAAAGGACCAAAACGTATGCTTTTTGTGATTTTGTCTATCACGTAGTCAAAATATCAATGTAATTTGATTGTAATAAAATGTTACGTCCAGACTCGGAAAAGGGTGAGTCGACGGAAGGGCGCAACAACTATCTTTAATTATCCCGAAACCAAACGTCTCGTTGCGTTTGGAATCGGGTCGAACGAACTGACAGGTCCGAAAAGCAGGTAAACGACTGAGTTGCTATTACACTGTTTTCGGAAGTTCGCTCGGCGGTCCCTTTTCGGTCAGAGAATTTAATCTTTTTTACGCGGGATGGGGCCAAGTGCGATCTTTCTACTAGGAATGAGTGGGGGTTAATAAAGAGTTATTTAATTAATAAATATAAATTTATTCAATTTTAAAATGAATGATGGGTATACATGATTATATATAAAAAAGGAAAAATAAAAATATAATATTAGCTTTCATCTGAATGTGTGTGAGTGTGTGTGTTAGTTCGCGGGTGTTACATTAATACGGAGGACATCAGTCAGAATGCAAGGGAAAGATTTTATCGTTAACATTTAGGTTCTGACTGGTTAATACAATATGAAGATTTAATTAATAATAAAAAAAAAAACATGTGTGCGTGTGTGAGCGAGGTAGGAAGTAAGGATCATGGAGAGAGAGTGAAAGGAGGTTTGAATTTAGTTCAATTTAGTCTTGATAGGACGAAGGTGATTCTAAATCGGGTAGTTCTTCGCAGAACTCCTGAATGGCTTTTTCGAAATCGTCTGATTCCGAAAATTGCAGAGAAAGAGGGGGTGGATTATTTAAGAGGACTGTGGATAATGACGAGAATGATCTCGGGGAAGAAGGCGGTTCGGGAGAAAGGGGTTCGGGGGAATAAACTGGGGAGTAGCTGGGAGAGAAATAGTAAGGGGAAAGGGGGGAGGTTGTGACTGTGCTGGATTGTGAGCTTGGGTGATGTGAGTCAGCCTTACTCCTAAATCTTTTTAATTTGACGATGAGAATCGCGAACGGTCGCGTCAAAGTCCTTCCGAGTCCTGCGATGGACTAGGTTCATGGGCCGATATATATATATTTTTCCAGATCTGGTTCTCACTACGAAACCAGTGTAAATAATAAGGTTTCAGTCGCATATATACGTAATAATTGAATAGTTGAAGCTTACTTTTTGCTGTTGATTCGATAATGATGAAAGACTAGTCTTGTGGTGCGTTCGGACCTTCGGTTGATGAATGCAAATGGTGGTGAGACGCCGCTGGAAGACACTGGTTTTCTCAACTAACTCGCGAGTCACAACACGGAGCAAGAGTATTCGGATTGAAAGTTGCAAAATAATAGAGATGATGTGTTCGCGAGTTCTCTTTTTATAATTTTCTTTTTGGGGCGTATTCTAATTCTAAGAGTGGGAATCTTCCAAAACTTTGACGAATTGAATTTGCGCAGAAGTGGGAATTTTCAATCTTAGCAAATTAAAAATGTGCCAGTATCTTCGTTAGGCGGGGTGTTTCTCCTACTTTTCACGTTTTACTCGTAGTGATCGTCCATTGGTGAGTTCGATATTCGTTCGAAGATTCCTTGTACGTGTTCAGATTAGAAAAAAGATCCAATTCTTCTATAATAATTTTATTGTTATTGGTGCAGCTGTGCTTATTGAATATTTGTTGGAACATTTTATTATTATAGATGCAGCTGTGTTTGTTAGGTATTTCGTTAGAAAATTTTATATTACCTTGAGGAGACCGGCATGTTTTTATCATCGATCTTTTACGTTGGTCTGTTTACTGAGCGGTTCGTTTGTCTCACCAATCGACGATCGTTGCCGACACTTCGCGGAAGGAAGGAATCGTGGAATCGCCAGGACGTAACACCCCCGGCCTTAGACAAATGTTGGGGAAAAACCCAACATTTGCAGAAAAAAGGAAATGGATTCCTTCCTTTCGCGGGTAACTAAAGTATTGTAAATTGCATGTAGTTTCGTGCATGCTAATTTGCTTATTAAGAAGGAGGAAAGAGAAGGCGACCACCAAAACCCCTTCCTTCTTTCCTTCGTCCTTCTTTTACATTTTTAGTTAATTATTATATTCTTATATATACACTACGCAAAAAAATTAAAGGGCCACTTTCTTCCTTCTACAAAAAAGGCAATTTTCAAGTGGCTGCAACTTCGTCGCATATAATCGGATTGAGATCAGTAAAAAAGCGTTACAAAGCTTGAAGTTTCTAGTTTTAGAATTTTTTAGTCAAGTCCAATTCTTTTCATTTGCTACGAAGTTACATTATGAAAAATCAATGTCCGTCGATTGACTAAATTTTTCAAATTTTGTCAAAGAATGCCGAAGAAAAAAAATTGTAGCACAATTTCGTTAATTGGATTTTAAAGAGTAGAGTTTTATCTTTAATTTGCTTTTTTAATGAATGTCCTACGATTTTTTTTCGCCGAGTTATTCACTACTGAAGTAAAATCGATCTATTGACTTTGAGCGTTCATAACTAGTGAAAAAATTATCGCACAATGATCATTAAAAAAGCAATTTAAAGAGAAAAGTCGGCACTTTAACATGTACTAATTGCTTTTTCAATTAATATCCATTGTTAAAGTGTAATCATTACTTTAAAATCAAGTAAAAATTGCACTTTTTCCCTTTTTCATTTAAATCAATGCAACTTAATGAAAAAACGTTAACATTTTTATGAACTCTACAATTTTTACAAGTAAAAAGTATCCCAATTACATGTACAATCGGCCGAATCGATAAGATTTTTTTTCTCGATATCTCGAAGACTTAAATCAAGTCTAAAATAAAAAATTCAATTACCGCCGGCATTAACGTTATCCAAAGCGTACCACGTGGAAGTTGCACGGTCGGATTTACGCTTCTGTGTGTGTGTGTGTGTTGTGTGTTGTGTGTGTATTGTGTGTGTGTTGTGTGTGTTGTGTGTACACGCACAAACAGAACGAGACCCCGCGATTCGTCACTCTCGCAGTATTTTATGATTCCAAACTTTCTAATGCGCGCGCGCGCGCGTGTGTGTATAATTAAATATTGATTGTGTTTGTATAATTAAATGTGTTTGTGTAATTAAATTTTTTACAGGACGTTAAAATCTTGTGTTGCCGTCTCTGTTTTGAATAACATCTTGCAAACATTCTCGCATATTAATGCATCTTCGTATTTCCACTTGCGGAAAGTTACGCCAAATTTATTGGAGTGCGTGCACTAATTCTTTTAATGTTCTAAAAATTGAATACTAATTTCGTAATCGATGACCAATTATGTTTGTTCCAAACATGCTTCATTGGATTTAAGTCTAGACTCATTGCTAGATGGTTTAATACAGCACTATCATTTTCTCTTAAGACGCAATATAAAAAAATGCTAGCTTCTCTGATTTGTTTATCATTGTTAGCATTTACGAACTTTGGTTGCCAAATGTGCTACATCTGTAATATTGGCATTCTACGTCCCACGTCCCATAATGTGGCAGTACTGCGCCTTGATACGCCAACTTCAGCAACTTCAGCCAACTTCAGCCAACTTTTTCTTATTGTTCGGCGTCAGTTGAATGAGCAAACTGGCTATAAAAAAAGACGCTAGTTTTTATGATTTCCTTATCATTGTTATAGCAATTGGTACACCATTTTTTGATATTTCAATAATTTCTTTGATTCTTTACTCTTTTGCTGCAATAAATTATGATCTTTATTTCTAAGACTTTTAAATAATTTTTTTTTTAGTTTTACGTACAATGCCGCGCCGACATTTAACGGAATTAGAGGTAGTACGTCTGATAACTCTTTTAGAAGAAGGTTACAGTCAAAGACAAGTCGCAAATTTAATAGGAATAAGCCATTCTGTTGTTGGTCGTGCCTATTCTCGCTACCAGGAAACTGGTCAGTACCATCGACGTTCAGGACAAGGACGAAGGCGTGTTACTACTTCCAGAGAAGATAGAGTTATTGCTCGACACGCTCGTATAGATCCGTTTGTCCACGCAAATGTAATTGCAAGCCGTTTTTATAATCATAGACGACAAGTTCCGCATCCGATTACTGCACAAACTGTCAGGAATCGATTAAGAGAAGCTCATCTGCGTTCGTTTCGTCCTTTACGTGTGCCTATGCTTAATAATCATCATCGCCGTACCCGATTAGCGTATGCACGTCTTCACATAAGATGGAATCATAGGCAATGGAATAATGTTCTTTTTACGGATGAATCTCGATTCTGTCTTTATGGAAACGACAGACGAGCACAAGTGTGGCGTCGTAGAGGCAGAAGAAATAATCAGGATTCCAATCTACCGATTACGGCTTTTCATGGCGGTTCTGTAATGGTTTGGGCGGGTATATCGCAACATTTACGTACAACATTAGTTGTCATTTCATCACCTGCATTGACATCGAGACGATATATCGATGAAATTTTGCGTCCACATGTTTTGCCGATACGTAATCGGATAGGAAATCGTTTTATACTGATGCCAGATAATGCACGTCCTCATACTGCAAACATCACGCGACGATTTTTAAGAGAAAATGATATTGCTGTATTAAACCATCCAGTAATGAGCCCAGACTTAAATCCAATAGAACATGTTTGGGACATGATTGGTCGTCGATTACGAAGACAATATCCAATTTTAAGAACGTTACAAGAATTAGCGCACGTACTCCAGCAAATTTGGCGTAACCTTCCGCAAGCACAAATACGAAGATGCATTAATATGCGAGAAAGTTTGCAAGATGTTATTCGAAACAGAGGCGGCAACACACGATTTTAACTCTGAAAAAATTTAATTACACAGCACATTTAATTACACACACACACACACACACACACATACATATGCGCATCAGAGAGTTTGGAGTCATAAAATACTGCGAGAGTGACGAATCGCGGGGTCTCGTTCTGTTCGTGCGCGTACACACACACACAACACACACAACACACACAACACACACACAACACACACACAACACACACAACACACACACAATACACACACACACACAACACACACACACACACACAGAAGCGTAAATCCGACCGTGCAACCTCCACGTGGTACGCTTTGGATAACGCTAATGCCGGCGGTAATTGAATTTTTCATTTTAGACTTGATTTAAGTCTTCGAGATATAGAGAAAAAAAAATCTTATCGATTCGGCCGATTGTACATGTAATTGGGATACTTCTTACTTGTAAAAATTGTAGAGTTCATAAAAATGTTAACGTTTTTTCATTAAGTTGCATTGATTTAAATGAAAAAGGGAAAAAGTGCAATTTTTACTTGATTTTAAAGTAATGATTACACTTTAACAATGGATATTAATTGAAAAAGCAATTAGTACATGTTAAAGTGCCGACTTTTCTCTTTAAATTGCTTTTTTAATGATCATTGTGCGATAATTTTTTCACTAGTTATGAACGCTCAAAGTCAGTAGATCGATTTTACTTCAGTGGTGAATAACTCGGCGAAAAAAAATCGTAGGACATTCATTAAAAAAGCAAATTAAAGATAAAACTCTGCTCTTTAAAATCCAATTAACGAAATTGTGCTACAATTTTTTTTTTCTTCGGCATTCTTTGACAAACTTTTGAAAAATTTAGTCAATCGACGGACGTTGCTTTTTCATAATGTAACTTCGTAACAAATGAAAAGAATTGGACTTGACTAAAAAATTCTAAAACTAGAAGCTTCAAGCTTTGTAACGCTTTTTTATTGATCTCAATCCGATTATATGCGACGAAGTTGCAGCCACTTGAAAATTGCCTTTTTTGTAGAAGGAAGAAAGTGGCCCTTTAATTTTTTTGCGTAGTGTATATAATTCTAATACAAAACTATCTTTTCTTATGCGTGCCCATTTTATGGCAAAAAAAAGTGAAACTGCCATAGCGTTTACCTGACCAATATTGATAACTTTGGGTCTTTGGCTGGAGGTTTTATTGCCCCGTGAGACAGATAGAATATTCTTTTCTTTCTTATTCCCATTTTTTCTTCTGCCTATCATTGTCCTCCGGACAACGCAGGTGCAGCTTGTCAGGAAGGCTCTCGATGCTTGGCTTGAATTCTCGTTTACTGTGAGTAATTAGCCATTGATTGGGATATCATATTGGATCCCATAGTAAAATGTCCAGGCTTATTTGCCCGGATGCTGAGTTAAAAATAGATTTGCTGATGGATATGCAATGCTGACTCGTCGATCGACAAATGCTGGAATAATTTTTTTTCTATGACATGTTATACATGCATGTATCTCTCTCTTTGGCTTGCTGATATTAGTTGACGTCCCCTTTTTGCGATCACTGGTCGGGTAATATTGTTCTAAAGTGTCAGAGAAGATAGTTTTGTTTTTGTTAGTTAGTTAATGTAAAAAAAAAATACGGTGATATAAAATATGTGTGATATATACAGGGTGTCCCAAAGCACCCTTGACAACGCTCGTGAGCAGGTAGAGCACAGTAAACTGAACAGAAAAGTCCTGTACCATTTTTTTCTATAACGCTTAATAAAGGAGTTATTATTGAATAAAGTCTGGTCAATCAGCGCCGATTTTTAGCCGGACGCACGTCAGTGAGCCGCTCGTCTGTTAGTGTGCGTCACTGTAGCGACGGAGCGCTCACGCACACTACCAGGCGCGCGGCTAAAGGTCGACGCTGATTGGCCAGACGTTACTCAATAATAACTCCTTTATTAAGCGTTATAGAAAAAAATGTTACAGGACTTTTCTGTTCAGTTTACTGTGCTCTACTTGCTCACGAGCGTTGTCAAGGGTGCTTTGGGACACCCTGTATATAAAAAAAAATATATTTTTTTTAAATTTTATTATTATTATTTTTTTTTTTTATTATATTTTTTTCTTATTAACTATAGAAGCTAAGTATTACTATTATTGTGATATATATATATATATATATATATATATATATATATATATAATTTGTTATTATATATAAAAAAAAGAAAAATTTTATTATTAATATTATAGAATATATATATGTGTGTATATGTATTTTGTGTAATCTTAATTAATACTGAGGGATCCTCTTTCATCTTATACTGCGGGGGATATGTTTGTTGTGACATCATCAATAAGTTGAGCGTGTCCTAGCTGTACTAGTGAGTCTCGTAAATTATGAGCCCCATCAGTATGTTCGTTGTATATCGCTAGTTTTACCATAGCGGCTCTATCACCAAGAGGACGGACAATTTGTATCCATCCTTCTTGTTGGGCTGCAAGAATCTTGCATAATTGTCTTGTTTTTTCAGGCCATTCTGTAGTTGTAGTTACAGGGCCCGTATACGCCAGGCCGCATTTGACGCTTTGCCACGATAATTCTCGGAACCGGTCTTCTAGGAGATATACCTGCCCCATTGGTCTCCATATTGTCATCCCCCAGTCTCTTAGAGAGATTTTGACCATGAATGTCACCCTGTTGACTTTAATGATGATGCCGCGTTGCCAGATGTCCTTTACTCTGACTGCACACGGTTCGTCTTCTTTCAAATCTTGTGGGTACAAGTGGAGGTATTGTCCGCGTCGGTCCATCCGGAAATTAAGTTCTTCGATGAGTTCCGTCAAATCCCTTTCACCGTTTTTTAATTGAACCCAAAAGAGTGACGGAGATTCCGCGCGAGTTATCCGCACCTCCAGACGTCCGCGGGTTAAATAGTGGGTGTCGATACACTTGATTTCCATTTCTAAAATGATAAAAACTGATTCATGTAATTGAGAAAGGTTTAAAAGAAGTTCATCTTCAAGGTTGATGAAGAGAGTAAGGAAAGAAAGAAAAAGGAATGTTTTAATGGTTAATTATTTTTTTTCCTCCCCTTTTTTTATTATTGTTATTATAATTGTTTTATTATATAAAAAAAATATATATATGTATATATTATATAACTTCTTTATTTTTATTCTCTTATCTCTAATGTATAAGTAGAGTTTTCTTCCGGTCGTAGCAGGGGATATACCGCGTTCATTTCCATGGTGTTATGGGTTTCTTGTTTGGTGAGGTTTATTGCTTTATTATCTTCCTGCGGTGCGCTTGGCAGTGCTGGTGGTGATGGGCTCGGCTGTGGCCTTTCGGGTCGTCTCCGTCTTCCCAGATGTAATAAAAGATTTGTAAGAGAATCCCAGATCGCTCCAAGTAAATATATTGACCATCCGTATACGGTATGTAAGGCATATCCATGCACAATTGTGTCTAATATTAACTTGGAAACTCTTGCAATTAGATATATGCCGAGTAGTCCAGCGCTGATATTACCGAAAAATAGGAACTTATCCCAGAATTTTTTCCAAGCGGAAGCGGCTATCTTTTCCATTGATGCTTCGTCCAGTAAATTGGAAATGGAGCCCCCCTGTAGAGAAGTGGACCTTCCCATCACTCCTCTCGCTACGGTGCTGAGCACTGACGGTCGTTCGGCCGGAAACATTATATGGTCTCTGAGATCTTTTAATTCTCCTTCAGAATATATGCCACTAGTGGCGAGTGATCCAGGGTTGATGTACTTCCAAGTAGGCCTGGTTAACGGTTTCATAATCGTTGGTGGTAAAGTGTCTACCGGGTTAGGTATAAATTTGTACCATGAATCCCCTAAGAGGTACATGGCAGGTGCAAATGGATTGCATGTCGTCTGCGTTCCTTGGTGTAATAATATGTGAGTTTGAGGCGTTAAGAAATGTGTTCGATTTTCTCGGATTACCGGTAATTGGTCGTAACATTCCTTTGTTCTTGCGAGTTTTACATCCACTGGTACACATTTGATTATGTGAATTACTTCTCCTGCTAAAAGGGCCATATATCCAGGTCCCTTCATTAGGTGATATGCAAAAATGTCAGGTGCTTGAGTAGCTATGGCTAATGCATTATGCAACATTCGTTTTTCTAATTTACATTGGTGTAATAATAAGTTTCTGTAAAGTTCATTTATTTGAGTGCGGACATGTTTCTCCACGTATACGAATTTAGAATTCATATAGGTAAAGATATCGAGATTTGAGATGCCGGATTGCTTTTTAAAGACAGTGGTACCGCGTACGGTCTCAAAAATTAATAATTTAGGATGTTCTGTTGTTATTAATGAATATCCACACGTATTGTATTTTCCTTTGCTAGTCAATGCAAATATTGTATCTTCTGTGGTTAAAGAGTTTGAGGATGCTCTTTATCGTTATCAACTATTTTGTACGCGTATCCTTCGAATAATATATCGAAGTTATAGAGTTTGCATGTATCGGTAGGTACGGGATCCCAGTACGTATCTCCTCCCTCTACGTCTGTACAATGTGTGGAGCCAAATTTATATTTAAATTTAAATTTTATCCGGCTACGCCGGACCTGAGCTGGACTCGATTAGTGTTTATTTTTACATCTGCTACATAATCTTGTAGCGTAATTCTTACGCTTGCGAGTACGATTATATCTGTCCATGTTCCATAGGGATCGGAATACGCTCCTCCGATACACTCTCCGTCATTGTCTACGTTGCCGGCGAGTGTTATTGGACGTGTTGTGGTTTGATTTGATTTTAAGCCAGTTATGTAAGTACTTCCCATTTGGTAAGTACCGTAATCGTGCATTCGCCTGCATATATCACGAGGTATTTCTTCTATGTATGAATATTTTCCATTGTATACATCCATGGTGTGAGAGAACATTCCGCATTTCTTAATAAGTCGGTCGATTTCAACTTTACACTGTATTACTTTCACTGACTCGAACTCGTTAATTTGGAGTAATTGTACATATGCTTGTTCGCGTTTGACATTTTGTGGTGGTATATCACATTCTTCGATAGTTAATAAAGATAAGGTTGTTAGATTTGCCGAAGGAGATCCACAGTCGTACCCTATTATTCCATGAGTCTGATAAAATTTAATTATTAGCACTACCAATATCACAACTAGTCGCTTAATGTCGAGGTCCATCTGAAAATACATTATTATTATTTGGAACTGTTATTTGGCGTAGGTTTAATGTATGAAACTCGTAAGCGATTGGGATGTACAATTCGACTATTCCTTTTTATTCTAATTTTTACGTTGTTTCTATTCAAGATTTCTAGAACTTCGTGAGGCCCAGTATATTGATCTCCGAATTTACCTGGTTTTGGACCCTTTAATAAAAATACTTGATCTCCCGGTTTAAAGGTTTGTGGGTTGATTTTTCTATCGTAATAATCTTTTGATCTAATTTTCGCCTGAATGACATTATCGCGTGCGTTTCCCTGAATTGCGTGAAGTTGAGTGACAAGATTTATTAAATATTCATCGTAATTTGCTAATTTATCCCCAGGAGGTAGAAGTTCGTTCGATGGAACACGTGCTATCTTTCCAAAAACCAGCTCATATGGAGTATGCTTTGTTGCTTCATGTACGCTCGTATTATAATTAAACATGGCAAGGCTAATCCATCTATCCCATTGTTTTTGTTCATTCGCGTATTGTTTTAAATATTCGCCTAATGCGTGATGTGATCTTTCTAATGATCCGTTTGACTGAGGATGGAAGGCTGTTGTGCGAAATTTACGAATTTTAAATAATTTTGCAATTTTCTTTATTAGATCGCTAAGGAAATTTCTGCCTTGATCTGTTAATATTGCTTTTGGTGCTCCAAGTACGCAAATAAATCGATTTACAAAAGCTTCTGCAATGGTTTCGGAAGTTTGATTCGGTAATGGTATTCCCATGCAAAATTTAGTTAGTTGATCTTGTAATGTTAGAATGTATTCGTTTCCCCTTTCAGTTTTAGGTAAAGGGCCTACAATATCCATGGCTACTTTATCAAAAGAAGATCCTGGTGTATCCGTGATTATCATTGGTTGTTTCGTTTTTACTCGTACAAGTTTTTTCAATTGACATTGTAAACATTGTTGTATGTACCGTTGAACATATGCTTTCAAGTTTTCCCAGTAATAATTATGTTTTATTCGGTTGTAAGTTTTTGTGACTCCACGGTGTCCTCCCGTTGGTAAGCAATGCATTTCACTGATTATAACGGAACGTAAATCTTTCGGTGGATATTTAATTAGTCCGTGACAAATAATAACTTTAGTAGGAGCGTCTGTGAATATTGATTGTATATGTGATTTGACGTCATTCCATGGAACATTATTAATAAACTCGGTTTTTGCAATACTAAATGTTTCTAATTTTAAATCTTCGGTTATTTTCCGTAAGTCTGTTAAGATTTTAACAATTTGTTTAAGAGTAGCCGTAGGGCCTTCTCGTTGTTCTTTGCTGACAGGTAAAGCCACATGATAATGGTTTTTATGTTTTATGGCCTTGGCCTTTCCTAGAACAAGAGATCCTAGGTTTGGAAGCTCTTTTCGTTCGAAAAGTTTTTATGAGCCTGAATCTAAAGGTCTTCCCTGGGTGTCGACAAAATATACCACATTATCTTTTCGTAAAAATAATAATTCCCGAGAGTCTATAACGTTATCATGAGTTATTCTATTTTCAATAAATGCAGGTTTCGTTTTTCATGATTTTAAATTTTTGTTAATAATATCTTATTCGTTTTCCTCTTCGTCTTCCTTTTCACTGTCAGAATCTTTATCAGGCGGATCATTTCTTTCTTCGATTTCTCCGATCTCTCCCTCATCGCTATGCAAATCGTCGGTTATTTTATTTTGCTCAATACTTTGTCTTGCAGTTCGGCTTCTTGTTTGAATTTTATTTTGTTTAGGAGGATCGTGTATTAAAGCTTTTTCGGTAATTGATAAATAATCTGGTTCGTTTGTGTAAATGGAAGAGTATCGTTATTGTTATTTAATAAATCGTTTTCAGGTATTATTTCTTCGCTTTCTTCGATATCGGAAAGATATAAATGGAAATCGTCATCTTCCTCTTCTTCTTCTTCGCTATCGGATTTTTCTAGTAATTCGGCAATTACTTGTGCATCTTTAGGGTTATCCGGGTTTAAAAGTTTCTTGTTTTTTTATAATTTTACAATCTATTTCTTTGATATTTACAGGATTTCTTGATAATGCGTCTGCGTTAACGTTCGTTTTTCTCGCTTTGTATACAACCTCATAATCATATTCTGCTAATTTTAATCTCCAACGAAGTATTCGCATATTTGCGTCTTGTGCGTTTTTAAACCACATCAAAGGTTTATGGTCTGTAACTAAAGTGAATTTTCTTCCGTATAAGTATGGTCGAAAATGTTTAACGCAATATACAATAGCTAGTGCTTCCTTTTCGTATGTATCGTATTTTAATTCATTATCTGTTAAGGTTCATGAGGCGTATGCTATTGGTAGGTCTTTATTTATCTCTCCATGTGATAATATTCCTCCAACGGCTATTCCAGATGCATCGGTCGTTAAAATGAATGATTTGGAAAAATCTGGGTATTGCAGTACTGGTCTTCACACAGTTTTTGTTTTAAAATTTCAAAAGATTCTTTTTGCACAGATGTCCACTCGAAGCGGGTGTCGTTTTTTAATTTTGTTAATGGTTTGGCGAATTTGGAAAAATTCGGTATAAAGCGTCTATAATATCCTGCAAGTCCTAAAAATTGTTTAATGTTTTTAGGTGTTTTAGGTCTTGGAAACCGTTGTACTGCTTCTAATTTTTTTGGATCTGGTTTTACTCCGTCTTTACTGATTACATGTCCCAGATAAGTTACTTCTGTTTTCAAAAATTCGCATTTGTCTGGCTGTAATTTTAAATTAGCTTCTCGAAGACGTTCCATTAAAGCGTTGTATTTTCTTTCGTGTTCTTCTAAAGACGTTGCATAGATAACAATATCGTCCATATAAACGAATAATTCTTTGCCTTGTAACCCAGTTAACACTAAGTCCATTAGGCGCTGGAAAGTAGCCGGAGCATTTTTTAGACCGAACGGCATTCGATCAAATTCGTAATGTCCAAAAGGAGTAGTGAAAGCGAGTGAAGCGAGGGGGGGATTTAAGGCGGGAGGAGGCACGAACCAAGCATCCATCTCTTCCGTGGCAGCGGCACTGTCGTGTCTGTGTAGGGCGTTTTACACATTTCCTCAGCCCGACAAATAATTGTTAGAAAACAACATTTGCGGGTCTGAAAAAATATGCGAGGTACAAGTGGCTGAATCGGGAATCGAACCCGAGTCTTTCGCTTTCCGGGCAACTGCTCTTACCACTGAGCTATTCAGACCTCGCACCTTACGTCACTCTAACACAGTACATACGACTCCAGAGCAATGTTGGAATCTCGCTCAATGGATACAGTGCCGATTGCCACGAAGAGACGACATCCCCAGCACGTCTCCAGAGCGGTCCAATCATATTGAACGATTGAAAATTGGCCCCCGTAGCTTCTCAGCGATGAGTCTTGACTTATTACCAGTATGAATGGAAGCCTCCTCGAGTAGTCCATCCTAAACCACTACGCCTAAGCAGCCCCCTCTTCTGCTCCCAATTAATAATACGATCTCCCACCGTCACCACGTGGTGGATCTAGTGGACAGATTACCAGCACTTACGCTGGCGCAGATGTACACCGCAGAGTGAAGCGAGGGGGGATTTAAGGCGGGAGGAGGCACGAACCAAGCATCCGTCTCTTCCGTGGCAGCGGCACTGTCGTGTCTGTGTAGGGCGTTTTACACACTTCCTCAGCCCGACAAATAATTGTTAGAAAACAACATTTGCGGGTCTGAAAAAATATGCGAGGTACAAGTGGCTGAATCGGGAATCGGGAAGCTGTTTTATGACCATCTTCGCGGTTCATTTTTATTTTATGAAATCCAGATGCTAAATCGCATACTGAAAAATATCGAGCTCCTCCTAATTGGTCTAATATATCGACGATATTTGGTAAAGGATATGCATCTCCGATAGTTTTATCATTCAAAGCACGAAAATCTAATACCATTCTCCATCGTTTATTTCCTTGGGAGTCTTCTTTCTTAGGTACAATCCATATAGGCGTGTTATATGGCGATTGTGAGTGTTTTACAATTCCTCCTTCTAACAGTTCTTCTACCTGCCTGTTTATTTCTTCTTTATGAATTTGCGGAAATCGATACTGACGAGTGTTTATTGGTTGGTCATCTGTAGTAGGTATTCGATGTTGTAAGACGTGAGTTGCGGTTAATTTTTCTCCAGGAATATGAAATCTATCTTGACTGTCCGTTATTAATTTTATAATACTTTTTCTTTCTGTTTCATTTAAATGTTCTAATCGCAATGATTCTATGATTTCGACGGGTCGATTCTTTCCCTTTTCTTCGGAGATTGTTAGACAATTATGCAAATCATAATTTTCAACTTCTTGTTTCTTTTTATATCTTGTCTTGCGTTTTCGCATAAATTTTTCTAAAATTTCTTGAGATTTATTTAACAAGTATGTAAGAATTTTTGAAGACGGTTCATTTTTATTTTTCATATTTCGTAGATTTAAATTTTTAATATTTAAATTATATTTTTGAGCCTCTTCAAGGAGGTCTTTTATTGTAACATGAGAGGTTTTAATTCATTATCATTTTCTTCTTTAAATAATCCAACCTTAGGAAATTTAATATCCAGAGAGAATAAAGGACTTCTCCCTTTTTTGGAATGAGATTTTGCCGAAATACGTAGTGAGGTTTGATAATTTTCCTCTTCGCAATCGACGGAGCTAGGATTTTCTGACAAGGTTTGGAAATTTCCTTCCGAAATCCTAGAATTATTCCCTTCTTGAGAGGATTGATAATTTCTCTTTTTGAGGGTTTTTAAATTAATTAAATTTTTAGGAGAGGTTTGGTAGTTTCCCCCTCCAGGAATGGTTGGATTTATTAGATTTTCAGGAGAGGTTTGGTAATTTCCCTCTCCAAAGATTTTTGAATCATTCAATTCTTTATTTTTCCTCTCAGTTTTATTTTTTATCTCGTCTTCATTTTTAATTTTATTCTTATTTTTATTTTCTTCTTTATTTAAAGTTTTTTCTTCGTCTTCATAATTGATTTCATCGATAATAATATTTTCTTCATCTACATTTTCACCTTCATTTTCAGTATTCATATTATTTCTATAATCGTCGAATTCGTAAGTAGTTCCTTCTTCCTTATTCCTTGGTTCTTCTGGACTGTTTAGAGCCTCAATTTTTGAATCATGGTCGTCTAATAATTCACTCAATGATTTTAGGCGCAAAGTCGGAACATGTACTTCCGCCTCTTCATCTAAAGTACTTATAACATTTAAATATGCCTTTCCAGCAACGTTCTCCACGATGGTGTCTCCCAAATAAATTCCATGTGCCACTTTTAGTCTCGGTATATATCCTACCTTTAGTTCTGGAGTTTCTACTCTTACATAAAATAATGATTCGGATCGCGGAGCTACTATAATGGCTTCAGGTGATAAGAAAGGTATGTTGATTCCGGAGACATCCAAGTGCCCTTGTGCGTAATCTATTTTCGATGAGGTTTGTTTAAAGAAATCGTTTCCTAATATGCCGGATTGTGAAATTGGAAAATCGTTAGATACTATATGAAATATAACCGGTATTTCGAAAAGAGTTAATGTAATTTCACCTAAAGTGTACACAGGATAATTATTTATGCCATTCAATTTGAGGATATTAGTGTAATTAATATTTATTTCTTCGGGAATTAGATTTTCTTTAATTATATTAGGTCCAGATCCCGTGTCTAGCATAAAAGTTATACGAGTAGCTAAGTTATCGATGTTAATTTGAACGGTAGGCACGCGACTATGTTTGTCGAGATTTACAGTCACGGGCCTTATGGTAGTTCTGTCCTTGTCTACTTGGCTACCTGAGTTTTGGATGGGTGCGGCTCTCGTTCGGACCCCTGTTGTGCACCCGACGTCGAGGGCCCGTTGTAGTTTCCCTGATTATTTTCCTTTTTTCGAAAGTTACTGGCATGGCGTAATTGACAATTTTCGAGAAGATGATCTTGCCCCTTACAATAACGGCAGAATAAAGAATTTCTGGATCCCGTTTGCTGGTTTAGTTTTGACCGACAATCTTTAGCAATGTGTCCGAAGTTGTTGCAAATTTGACCAGTTACACGAGCTTTATTTTCCGTATAACGTTGTTCATTCTGTTTCTTCCAGCAATTATTTGCAGAATGGCCGGGTCTTTCGCACCATTGACAAATTACCGAATTTTTATTGTTGTTGGTTGTATTATTCTATCGGCAAGATTTTGCATCATGACCAGATTTTAAGCATAATTGGCAAGTTATTATTCTTCCCTGAACTACATTTACCGGTCGGCGGATTTGTAGATCGCGGAAACGACATTTCTCTGCTCCATGCCCACGTTTTTTACGTCGGCTGCAGTTTCTTGTACATCTAGTAAATTTCTTGCAACTCTTTGCTCAATTTCTGGTTTTAGCCCTCTATTAAAACACTTGCACATGTCCTGTTCTAATGATGTTTTAATATTTTGGTCAGGTGTCACGTTTCCCGAACTTCTATATGCTTCTAAAATTTGTTTTCCGAGAATTTTTACTCTATTTGCATAAGTAATTACATCTTTATCCCTCTTTTGATATATACAACCCAATCCCCCTTGTAATTGATAAACATTTTTTGCTGTTCCGTAAATTTGTTTTAAATATTTAGTTAATTTGGAAACGCTATTAAAATTTTGGTCTTGTATAGTTCGGCGAGCCTCACCTATTATCTTAGTTCTTATTATTTTGGTAAACTGTGGTTCAGCCTCACTAGGCAACATAGATTTAGCTTCTTCACATCCATCGATAAAATAATTTAACGGAATGTTCTGACCGTCAAAATAAGGGACGGCTTCGACCGCATATTTCAAGGTAGCGAAAGGATTATTTTGAGTCATATTGCTGCCGGTACAGCTCGGGCCTTCCGTTTTTTCAGATTTATTAAATTCAGGTAAAATAGTCTTATCGCAGGAATCGGCGAAGTTAGTTTCGCTAAATCTTTTTTCAAAATCTTTTTCAATTACCGTTTCGTTTAATGAAAAATTAATGTCTTTATTAGTGGATTTATTAGGAGTAGAAGTGTGGTGTGTTTCTAATTTGTTAGTTTTTGTTCGATTGTATGTTTCCTGAGCAAGCTGAAAATTTCGTTCTACTTCGTCTTTATCAGCTGTACCTCTTGTCCCTTTACTCATTCCAGTTTAAAAGATCGCACATTACAATCCCGGACGAGCCCCCAAATTTTAAAGAGCAGTATGTTACGTCCAGACTCGAGAAAGGGTGAGTCGACGGAAGGGCGCAACAACTATCTTTAATTATCCCGAAATCAAACGTCTCGTTGCGTTTGGAATCGGGTCGAACGAACTGACAGGTCCGAGAAGCAGGTAAACGACTGAGTCGCTATTACACTGTTTTCGGAAGTTCGCTCGGCGGTCCCTTTTCGGTCAGAGAATTTAATCTTTTTTACGCGGGATGGGGCCAAATGCGATCTTTCTACTAGGAATGAGTGGGGGTTAATAAAGAGTTATTTAATTAACAAATATAAATTTATTCAATTTTAAAATGAATGATGGGTATACATGATTATATATAAAAAAGGAAAAATAAAAATATAATATTAGCTTTCATCTGAATGTGTGTGAGTGTGTGTGTTAGTTCGCGGGTGTTACATTAATACGGAGGACATCAGTCAGAATGCAAGAGAAAAATTTTATCGTTAACATTTAGGTTCTGACTGGTTAATACAATATGAAGATTTAATTAATAATAAAAAAAAAAACATGTGTGCGTGTGTGAGTGAGGTAGGAAGTAAGGATCATGGAGAGAGAGTGAAAGGAGATTTGAATTTAGTTCAATTTAGTCTTGATAGGACGAAGGTGATTCTAAATCGGGTAGTTCTTCGCAGAACTCCTGAATGGCTTTTTCGAAATCGTCTGATTCCGAAAATTGCGGAGAAAGAGGGGGTGGATTATTTAAGAGGACTGTGGATAATGACGAGAATGATCTCGGGGAAGAAGGCGGTTCGGGAGAAAGGGGTTCGGGGGAATAAACTGGGGAGTAGCTGGGAGAGAAATAGTAAGGGGAAAGGGGGGAGGTTGTGACTGTGCTGGATTGTGAGCTTGGGTGATGTGAGTCAGCCTTACTCCTAAATCTTTTTAATTTGACGATGAGAATCGCGAACGGTCGCATCAACGCCTTCCGAGTCCTGCGATGGACTAGGTTCATGGGCCGATATATATATATTTTTCCAGATCTGGTTCTCACTACGAAACCAGTGTAAATAATAAGGTTTCAGTCGCGTATATACGTAATAATTGAATAGTTGAAGCTTACTTTTTGCTGTTGATTCGATAATGATGAAAGACTAGTCTCGTGGTGCGTTCGGACCTTCGGTTGATGAATGCAAATGGTGGTGAGACGCCGCTGGAAGACACTGGTTTTCTCAACTAACTCGCGAGTCACAACACGGAGCAAGAGTACTCGGATTGAAAATTTTATTATTATAGATGCAGCTGTGTTTGTTGGGTATTTCGTTAGAAAATTTTATATTACCTTGAGGAGACCAGCATGTTTTTATCATCGATCTTTTACGTTGGTCTGTTTACTGAGCGGTTCGTTTGTCTCACCAATCGACGATCGTTGCCGACACTTCGCGGAAGGAAGGAATCGTGGAATCGCCAGGACGTAACAAAAATATAAGCGCACAAATTACCGCA
This sequence comes from Formica selysi, assembly GCA_009859135.1. Classification (NCBI taxonomy): domain Eukaryota; kingdom Metazoa; phylum Arthropoda; class Insecta; order Hymenoptera; family Formicidae; genus Formica; species Formica selysi. The sequence goes on from CM020831.1 coordinate 212,804, forward strand.
CTGGCTCTTAATTGCCTTTTATCTCCTTCGTATGATATAATCATAAGAGCCTTTATTAGTTAATTCAAATAACTGTCGTGTCTCTGACTATTGAAGTCACGAAAGAGTGGAAATATTGTATAATAAATACACAAATGAATTGTGATCCTATATAATCTAATCTTATAAGTAAAAAAGGAAATGCACTTATATTTTTTCGTGTAATCACATCAATCGCTCTTTAAAAATATCTTTTCGCAACTGCGAAACCCCCAACGTTTCGAGTAGATATACTGTGCGGGTTCTAACCCAGGAGTTCCAAGGGTGAGGGGAAAGGGGGTCCCGCAGCGCAGGGGACTTGAGGGCGAGGGGGCAGATGTCACCGTGTCGGGACATGTTTATAATCGGCGCGGTGTATTACAAAGGCGAGTGCCGATGTCCAGATGCTTGAATTTATAAACATTATAAACAAATAGCGTCTCGCACTATTGCACGTGCGGTCTGAACGGTGGGAATTTTTTGAGCGGTATGAGAAGGGGGGGGAGTATGGCGCGACTATGATACCTAATCCATCTCTATAAGAAGCGGGTGTTGATGTCAGGCTGCTCGAATTTATATGCACTATAAACAAATAGCATCTCGCAAGAATTTCATTAACATTATGAAGAAAGATGATAAGGCGAGCGTTGAAGTCCGGCTGCTAGAATTTTCGCGACAACGTGACTCAAGGTCTAAGAAATATAAAGAACGTTTCTCATTACAGAAGCGAGCGTCGATGTCCGGCTGCTATAATTTATAAATAATATAAACAAAATAGAACTATCGCAGTGTCCTCTTCATTTCTTTTTCTAAGGACAGCCGTTTATCGGGAGTCTCGTGTCGGGACATGTTTCGCGGCGCCATAACCGAGTGGCGCAGTGAAACATGTACGGCTGCTAGAATTTGTATACAAAATAGCACATATGCAGAACTCAACATCTAAGGGAGATACGCTAAACAGAAGGAGAAGAAATGATACATGATGCTCCTGCAGTTGTAACGAGAGGAAAAAGCGATAGATGAAATATATATAATGAAGAACGAAGGGTGTGTCAAAACCGCAGTATTTGATTTGGAAGCTTGCGGTCGGTATATCGGTTGAAAGAAGTACAGCGGGTACTTTGTAATTTTTTTGTGTGCCAAGTGTTCAGTATAGAGGAAGATTTTGTCATGATAATCTGCAAAAATGGAAGTAGATAATAATTTCGAGGCAATATTAGATAAGTCGTCTGACGAAGATCACGCATTATCAGACGACAATGATTATAACAGCGATCAAAGTGAAGACATTACGGAAATTGTTGACAAGATAGTACCTAATTCACAAATTATTGCGTTGAACGGACATACAAAGTGTTGCACTATATACTTTTATTATATTACGGGTGGTGCTTTAGCTGTATGTACTTCATGTATGATCGATTTGTCAGACGCTGATGTCGGATACATGTATGCTGTTCGAAAGAGATGTGATTAAGGTACACGACGCGATAGATGGCCGGTCCTGCTCCAATTGCAGACTTTCGATGTATCAGATCTTTCCATGCAATATGTGCCCAATTTGCACACGCTGAAAAGACTATAAAACATGGAACATCCCGAGCAAACTGAACGCGACCTGTTGGAGCTGTCGCACCAAGTCGCTACCTTGGGTGAGTATTTCGCGTGGGCGCAGCGATGCGAGGAATTTATTAAACAGCTCGAGGAACGCAGTCGTGCCAAGCGTCCGCGGCTCTCGATTGGAAACAGACAATCTTTGGTGAACAGAATCGCACGACTCGGAGTGCAAGGACTCGATTAGAGAGACGACTTATACATAGCGGTGGTGACTATGCGGGCACTAGTAGTGGCGCGGAAAGACTCGTTTGGCGAGAGATCGATACCGCGTTCGAAAACCGTACTGACCGCTGCGGTGATTAACGCAGACTATATCAAACCGCAACAATTTTTGGTAGACGCTGGTAGTGTGGTGCTCGAGCAAGTGCATGACGCTATAAAAAGACACAACGCCGTAAGAGTGAATATCGCGTTCAACGGCGAGTTTGTGACGGGTGATAAACGTACCAATAAGAGTATCAATACCAGAAACTATGAACTCTTTCGAACATCGAAGAGTTCCAGGAACGCAATAGCGGTTGGGCATTGTCGCGAATCCTCGATCTCACGGTTAATGTAAACAAGTATAATCCTTTCTACGTGGGATGTTACATACAATTACCCCAAGAGATTCGAATGAAGAGCGCGGTGATCAATGTGCAATCTACAGACAATGCGTGTTTTGCATGGTCAGTGGTAGCCGCTCTGCATCCAGCCGAAAGAAAAGTAGAATGTGAAGCCTCATACCCTCATTATACATCAATGTTGAATCTTCAAGACATTGAGTTTCCGATGACATTGAGTCAAATTAAAAAGTTTGAACCTTTGAATGACATCTCCATCAATGTATACAGACCGAGAAGAAGAAAGATGCGGATTTCACAATTCTTCTGATACGACTTGCCAATGGGAAAAAGGACAGGAATATAAGGTTGCTGCAGGATCCACGGAACGGCAACGCAGGACATTTCGCATAGATTAAGAATCTTTCCCGCCTCGAGCTCACAATTGAGCTGTGGCAAACGAAGACAATACATTTACGACCGGTTAGTATTACGCTGTAATATAACGAATACTTGTTTTTCCTCTCTTGTGAGAAAGTAACAAATTTTTTATTCTTGCAGGTGTTTACTTTATTACATACATTTACTTATTTACTACTTTATTACAAACGACAAGTTGCAGTCGCACACGGTAGACTGCCGAGAAATGAACGAGTGCGCCATCCGATTACCGAGCGAGAACGACAAATGGCTCAGCTTTGACAACTACAACAGGAAGGAGCGGCTTCCATTCGTCGTGTACGCTGACTTGGAGTGCGTGCTGAGGAAGACCGACAGTGATCCGATGACGTCTATGTACACGTTTCAACATCACGAGGTATTTTAGTTTAGCGTCGGGTACTACGTGCAGTGTTCATACGATGAAACATTATCCGCGTATCGGTCTTATCGCGGCGCCGATTGTATCGCGTGGTTTGCCGACGAACTCGAGAAATTAGCGCATCGCGTTAAGCTAGCGCCAGACTATACGCGTATTCGCGATTCGTTTATAATTCGTGAATAGTGTGGATGGATGATTCGTCAAATTCAATCAATCAGATTTCTTTATACCGCTCACGAATCGCGAATTACGAATCACGAATTGCGAATACGCGCATAGTCTGGCGCTAGCTTTAAAGGTATCATACCCACGAATGTCCCCATGGTAACTCTCTCGAACGAACAGTGGGAGGCATTTCGCAGCGCGACGCAGTGCCACATTTGCGAAAAACCGTTCCCGCTGGACGACGTGCGAGTACGCGATCATTGCCATCTAATCGGTCGTTACAGAGGTCCCGCGCATTCAAACTGCAATCTAAATTATAAAGACTCTTATTGCATTCCCGTGATTTTTCACAATTTATCCGGTTACGATGCACATTTTATCATAAAAGAAATAACTACCGCGTTCGAAGACTCGATCGACGTATTACCGATAACGAAAAGAAAGTATATTTCATTAACGAAACACGTTAAAGATACCGCCAAAAGATCAGATTCGCGAAACGATATAAAGTTATGGTTCATTTCTTCGTACAAATTTTTCAGTACTAGTCTCGAAAAATTAGCATCCTTCCTCGATAAGGATAAGTTAAAAATTTTATGTTCCAAATTTTCCGCATTACCCGATCACGATTTTGAGTTATTGACGCGAAAAGGTGTCTTTTCATACGAATATGTGGATTGCGCGGACAAGCTGCAGGACACGCGTTTACCACCGCGCGAATCATTTTACAGTTTCTTGACCGGTGACGCTGTATCCGAGAGTGATTACGCGTACGCCGAGAACGTCTGGAAGCGGTTCTCCGTTCGAATCTTGGGCGAATACATCGATCTGTATTGTTGTGCCTCCGTGGAAGCACAGCGAATTTTTGGGGGGTCGTTGGCCAAATTAGAACTAAGGAGTTCGGGAACGTGCAGGGTCGTTCCGCCGTTGTAGTAAATATGTAGTTTGAGTAGAATAAAAATCATTTATTTAGTTACATCGACTTTAACTCTTCTTTTCCTTTGCGCACTTTAACTTGGCTTATCGCGGTATAGAGTTACTTCGCGTGCCTGATATCGCGGCTGCCGTCGCGAGATCAGCTGGGACGTTCTTTATTATTAAATCATTTACGTTAGTCTGTCTCGTGGTTGCTATTGTTAATTTATTCGCACTACGTAATTGTATGATTATAACTGGTTCGTGTGATTTTGTGATTAGGACTGCCTAGCGCTCGTTCGAGGTGGGTAGTTTTATCACCTCCTGTTCGATTAGTTTTTTGGAGGGGATCGCTTAGGTGGTCGTGTCGCTCGATTTTGGGTGGAAAAACCCCGGATGCAAGCTACGTATATTCTTTGCTTGCATTTCCGGCGTATCGTTCTTCGAGTCTCGCGAACGCGTGGCCTCCGCGCGTGGCTTGCTTTGTCAGCGATTGCGCTCGTAACTTTATACGTCTTCCTCGGCTTCGAGTTATAGTCGGAAGACGTTAAATAATATTTAATAATTAATAATTATGCTAATTTGGTTATAGCCGTTTTGAGCTATAACATCCCTCCCCCGTTGAAAAAAGAAAAACGGGGGTACAACGTTTTTCTTTAGTTATACCCTTTCTTATTCTAACGAATACATTATTTTTCCCGTATATAATATTTGTTATAATCGTTTCTTACTATCTAAAATCGCGTACTTAGACTACACTTTAGTATAGGCCTTGGGAGTCCGTAGGATATACGTGGTTCTTCATCGTATATCCTGACCGATGGTCGTTTCATTCTCCTCTTTTTATTTTTTATAATTATATATGTTACAATGGCTATTATAATTATTGTTATGATTCCGCTTGTAGCCATTGGATAAACAAATTGTTTTTGAGCAAAGAAGTTCTGTTCGTTGTCTTGTAGATTATTATTTAATTCTTCTAGTTCATTTTTTAATTTTATTAGTTCTGTTCGGTGTAGCGTTACGTTTTCTAGTGTGTCGTTATCATGCGTCTTGTATGTCTGTAGAGAAACGTAATATTTATTTCTGGTAAATAGGTTTCTATATTTGTTTCGTATACTGTTTTTATTGACTGTAACGTCATATCTGTTGTTGTTAATTTACATTTTCCTTTTAATGTAATTTTTCCTGTATTTTTAATTATTCTTTTGTGTTCGTGTCGATTATCGCATTGTATCGTTATCTGTTGGTCGGTCGCGGTCGCATATAACCAAGTGTGCGGTTGTCGTAGTGTTGTCCAGATCGCATTTTTCGAGCTTATCAATTGTGTGTTACAATTGTGTTGTCGTGATAGTGTATACATTTGTATTTCGCACGGTGCGTTTTGATTCATGCGATATATCGGTATCGTATTTTCACACGTATATTGGGAATTTATTTCTATACAATTTTTTAAATCGCTTTTCGTTATTCTAAGATAAGTTAATTTTTCCTTATCTATTGCAATTATTTTATTATTTAATTCGGTTACGGTAAATATGTTATTATTCATCGGTACGGGAAATGTAATTACATTTATAATATCGTAACTCGGTTGTGTAATTAATGGGAATCGCAATATGGTATAAACATTTCTTTTATTGTAAAACGCGCTTATTTTGGTATATTCTTCTATCGCTAGCCAATCTTCCGCGTGAACTTTGAACGGGAAATACATTCTTTGTTGTAATTGTTGCGTTGCTTCTTTTAGATGTGTAATAATCGTTTCTATCGGCATTAATTTCGGATGCATTGCTCCTTTGCATATATATGTTAAATATTCGATTGTATTTTCCGCGTCGCGTATTAACTCTGTTATAACCGCGGTGATTATTATAAAATGTTCATTTATTTCGGCGCGTTCAGTATATACCGTTTTTGTAAAAGTTTCTCATTTCAATCTATTATATTTTCTAATTTTTCAATGTGCGCTATAGTATTATTTACTACTTTTATTTGAGTTCGAACCACGTGTTGTAGCGTTTGTTGTTTATTTTCTAATAAATTTAATTGTTCGTTAATATGCTTTTCATCGTTCGCTTCCATTGTTCCGAACAATGTTTTCGCTATCGAGCCTATTCCGTCTATCAGTCCTTTGCGTCTGTTAGTCGGTGGTTTATATATTGCCTGAATTTGTGTCATTACGTTTTTTAGATATTTTGCTTCTCGTTTCGCTATAATATCAAGATTATTGCAAGCGTCTCGATGGTAGTGATTCTGTAGTCTCATTGTATCGCACATCGTTTCTGTTTGTTGCAAATACTTCATTATTTGTTCGTATCTGTCGTTTAATATTGTTAGATCTAATTTGATTACTAATTTCCATGTTCCCTTGACGTAGTATAGCTGTCCAATTTTTTCAAAGTATAGGCCCGGGTTATATTCAAATTCTTGAATTTCATATGATGAGTCCGTTTCATATAACTCCGTGAGACCCTCGGACCGTCGGCTGTTCCAGCTGACGAGCATCCTGTAATATTATATACTTTAGTTTTATTTCTCGCGATGATATCCCGCGAGTGTCATTGTTATCGGTTAGTATCTTTTTTCTGAGATGATTTTTCTGCATGCTTTTCGACGGATTATTTCATTCAGTGTTCAGTCTTCTGTCGACATTCGTACGGTGACATTTTCATTGTCTGTAGCGAATCTTATAATTATTGCTATTTTTAATGGAGTCGTATAATTTTTGCTTTTGGTGTTTGGAGTCTGTGTCCAACCCATCTGACTTAGTATGCAGGGCGTGCAGTGATTTTACTTTGTGCGGCCCTGCTTTGCCGCGCGATCCGTTCGAGCGGGCTTGTGAGGCCGTATATCGAAGTGCGGAGCCCTTTTCGATCCAGATTTCTGTGGATTGTGTGAGTGGTCGTCGTACCGTGAGTGAGGTGGTGCCACATCCTTCGCACAGTTTGCCGTTATTTTGGACGGCAATGGATATCTGCCGTCTTGCGGATGCGGGTACTTTCCGCAACTTGAGGGCCTCTCGGGCGTTGGACCCCGCTCGACTTCCCTTGGGCCCTGGTCTTTATCGCCGGGCCTTAATCGCCGGGGGTCGTCCTTCTGGTGGTCGAGGTCGGACGAGCTTGGCGACTCTTCGTCGTGCTCTCGATCGTATGCGTTATCCTGGTCGTTCCCGCAACGAGTAGGGTAAGTGTTCTTATTAATTTTCAATAAACTGCTTCAGCTTATTTGTGTGCATGCGGATTGCTTTTCTCCTCTTTTTTATCGTGTAATTTACGTCTGAGTTCTTTTCAATTATCGTGTACGGTCCGATCCATAAAGATTCGAGTTTTTTAGATCGTCCGCGTCGAAGTGTCTCGTCGTACACTAATACTTTGTCACCGACTTTAAATTTTATTTCTCTAGTATTTTTATCGTACTGTTGTTTAGCTTTAATTTTTTCTTCTTTAACATGCTCTTTTGCGAGCTGATTTGTTGCCCATAGTCTTTCTTTTAATTCTTGCGCGTAATCGTCGTAATTATATGTCGGCTTAGGCGGTCTCGTCAGTGCCGTAGGTAGATCGGCTTGGTGTCCGTAGACTAGTTCAAAGGGTGTATATCCCGTAGCTGTGTGTGGCGTCGTATTATACGTGAACATTGCGAAGGGTATTTATTCGTCCCAGTCTGTCTGGTCGTCATTTATATAATGTCTTAAATATTCGGCTAATGTTCGATGCGATTCTAACGCGCCATTACTTTCCGGATGATAGGCAGTTGTTTGTATTTTATTTATTTTTAATAATTTGCATGTATTTTTAAATATTTCGCTTAAGAAATTTGTGCCTTGATCCGTTAAAATTTTTTCCGGAATTCCATGTTCGAGAACAATTTTTGTAACGAATTCTTTACTGACTGTATTCGCTTCTTGATATTTATTTCCGTTGGTCGTTATTGTTAACGGTCCTACGATATCTAACGCGCATTTTTCGAAAGGTTTTGTCGGTGTATCCGTGATTATTAACGGTACTTTATTTTTTCGCAATAATTTATTTTTTTGGCAAAATTCGCATTTTGATATGTATTTTTCGACGTCTTTTGTTAATCCGTGCCAATTATAATTTAGGCGGATTCTTTTTATTGTTCGCTCGATTCCTTGATGTCCTCCTGTGGGTGCATCGTGATATTTGTATAATATCTGTTTCTTCTCTTCCTCCGTATATTTTTTCTCTTCGTCTGAATTCGTTTCTTCTTCTATTGCGAGGACTTCTCGCTCTTCTTCTGTTTCATGTGTGTCTCTTTTTACATTGCGGCTCAGTGCATCGGCGTTTGCATTCGCTCGTCCGGCTTTATGAATGATTTCATAATCATACTCTTCAAGCTATAATCTCCATCGGATCAATCTCGATCCGGGATCGTTTACATTAAATAACCAGATTAATGGTTTATGATCGGTTACGATTTTGAATTTCGTACCGTATACGTAGGGCCTAAAATGTTTTACAGCCCATACAATTGCTAATAATTCTTTCTCTGTTGTATTATAATTCTGCTCCGCCCGCGATAAAACTCTGCTGGCGTAAGCAATTGGCCGGTCATTGCCTACCTTTCCTTGTGACAATACTGCTCCGATTGCATAGTCGGAGGTATCGGTGGTCACTATAAATTCTTGAAATTCTTAAAGTCTGGATATTTTAGCACTGACGTCGTCATTAATTTTTCTTTTAGTATTTCACAAGCATTTTGCTGTTCCATTGTCCACTCGAATTTTTCTGTTTTCTTCGTTAATTTAGTCAGTGGCTTGGCTATTCTTGAGAAGTCTTCTATGAATTTTCTGTAATATCCGGCTAGTCCTATGAAAGATTGTATATCCTTCACTTTCTTTGGCGTCGGAAATTCTTTTATTGCTGTTAATTTTGACGGATCCGGAGATATCCCTTCTTCCGAAATAATGTGACCTAGATAAATCACTTCCTTGCGTAAAAATTCGCATTTATCCGGCTGCAATTTTAAATTATTTTCTCGAAGTCTCTGTAGTACTTCCTTGAGTCGTTTGTTGTGGTCTTCTAGGCTTGATCCATATATAACGATGTCATCCAGATAAACTAAACATTTTAGTCCTTGCATTCCTGTCAGAACTGAATTCATCAACCGCTGGAATGTTGCTGGCGCATTCTTTAGTCCAAACGGCATTCTATTAAACTCGTAATGTCCGTAGGGCGTTGAAAATGCTGTTTTATTTTTATCTCGTTCGGTCATCGGTATCTGGTGATATCCTGATGCCAAATCTTAGGTAGTGAAATATTTGGCGTTTCCTAACTGGTCCAATATATCGGTGATGTTGGGCAGTGGAAATGAGTCGCCTATCGTCAGATCATTTAGCTTCCGAAAATCGACTACTATTCAGAGCTTTGGTTTTCCAGATGCATCGGCTTTTTTCGGTACCACTAATAGGGGTGCGTTCCATTGACTCGCGCTTGTTCGGATTATGCCGTTTTTTTAACATTTCTTGCACTTGTTTATTTACTTCCGTCTTATGCCTTTCCGGAAGGCGATACGGTCTCGTGTTTACCGGTGAGGTATCGGCGCGCGTGTTTATCTCGTGCCCTACCGTCGCGGTGCACGTCAGTGGCAGTGATGCCAGAATTGAGACGCGAGCAACACGACTCCGTAATGGTGAGGATACACACACAAGCGTAAACCGTGTACATGTAATGCGCAGAGCGCTCTGCGCATTACATGTACACGGTTTACGCTTGTGTGTGTATCCCCACCATTACGGAGTCGTGTTGCTCGCGTCTCAATTCTGGCATCACTGGTCAGTGGTTCTCCGTCCAACTGAAATGTATCGTAATATTCTTCGCATATCCGTAAGAGTGCCTGTTTTTCTTCTGAATTTAAATGCTGTGTTCGTAGTAGTTGTCAAATTTGCGAATATCGTGAGGAAGTAGATTTAGAATTTGTTCTCGTTTGTATAGTGTGTACTTCGGATTCTCGGTCGTATTCTACATCTTCGATAACAACATGTGGCGTTTGTATCTCGACTTCTGTATCGGTCGTATTCATTACACTAACGGGGCATGCGTGATCTTTAGGTTCTACTAGACAATTTCAGATATAGACTCCTGGGGCTGTTTCTTCTGCTCGTACTACTCCTATCCGATTTTGATTCGTTGTTGCTTTTACGATGGTTTCGCTGCGCGGTTTTAGAATGGTTTTATTAAATGAATGGAATTTGAGCACGGCGTCTCCTATTTTTAGTTGATTTTGTTTATAATCGCAAGATACCGAATGTTGTCGAAGGAAGTCAATTCCTAGAATTCCTTCATATTCGATCGGGATGTCGTCTCTTACAACGTAAAATGCATGTTTTATTTTATGTCCATCTACTTTAATTGTAGCGTACATTTTTCCGATGGTGTGTATCTTATGCCCGGTTATGCCTGTGAGCGCGATTTTATCCTCATATATGAGGGTATCGCCCTTTAATTGTTTTACTTTTATTAACGAGATGGTTGATCCTGAATCGCACAACATCCGTAATTTTTCATCCTTTGCTTGTCGCATGGGTAGTGTTATTAACAATAAATCCGTCTTCTTCTGTGTGCTCGGCGTATCTTTAATATGCGTAACGTGATATTCGGACGCAGGTCGCGGTTGTTTCTTTTTAGATTCGCTTTTATCATTTTCGCTACTGTTACCGTCGGACTCGGAATCTCGCTTTTGTTGTCGCGAATTCTTTCGGTCGTGTGTATTTTCTTCGCGTTTTTTCTGGTTACCGTTCAAACTCCAGCATTCCCGTCGCAACCCGTCGCGGGTGTGTCCGGATTTTTACAATGTTTGCAATATTTATTTATTGCATTTATCCGCGAGAATTTTTCCGGTTTAGGAAGCGCGTATCGATTACTTCGACAATCGCGTCCGTAATGTCCGTTTTTTCCACATTTAAAACATTGCGGAGTCGAATTTCGAATCTGTCGCGAATTGCTTGATTCGTATTTATTTTTATTCGGGAAGTTGCTTATTCTTGCCGTTGGTCCGATAAGTTTTTCTTCAGCACTCGCGCCCGTTATCGCTTCTTGGAGCGTCGTATATCGTTGCGCGCGTACGAGTACCTTTAATTCGTCGCGTAATCCAATTTGAAAATTTATTAACGCCTGTTTTTTAATCGTGCGTTTTGATAGTGAGAAGTCCTCTTCTCCTTCAATCATAGCATCGTACAATTTCATTGCTAGTAACTCAACGCGTTGTCCGAAAGCGTACCCGGTTTCGTTTGATTTTTGTCTTAATGAATTGAACTGGATTTGTAAGTGCGTAGTACTTTGTTTAGATTGGTAACAAGTTTCAAGTTGATGTTTTAATTCGTCGAACGTTTGTATATCTCGCGTCTCAAAATCCTGCATCGCTTTCCCTTTTAATTTTGTAAATAAGATTGCTTGAATTAACGATTCTTCGTCCGCGGGATTTATGTTCTGAACGGCGTATTTACACGCGTTTAAAAATTCTTGTGTGTCCGCGCTTTCTAGTCGCGTTACTCGTATGTTTAATGAATTAATATCCGCGCGTATTTCATTTAAAATGTGGATGATCTGTGTATAATCTCCTCTTTCTTCGCGGTTTCTTTCGGGAGGCGGCGTGCGGTCGGCCTCCGCTATATTTTGGTCCATCTGGCAGATGGATCGTCGCATATTGTCTATTTCTTCGTCTACCGCGCCTCGCGGCAGATTTGCGGGAGTACCTTCGTGCGGATTTCGCGATTCGGCCATATTATTTTGTCGATCTGGAGTATCCGCAAAATAAACACGACGCGCACGCTGACCTACCGTTCTGTCCGACGCGCGACAAGCCGCCCGGCAAGCGGCAGGACAAGCTCCTCGCGATTCTGTGCGATAAGAAGCGTTACGTCATAAACTATCGCAACCTGCAGCAGTGCACGCGTCATGGTCTTCGCGTCACAAAGATACATCGCGTATTGCAATTCGCTCAATCCGCATGGCTCCGCGAGTACATCGAACTCAACACCCGGTTTAGAACGCGCGCGACAAACGATTTCGAGAAAAATTTGTACAAATTGATGAATAACGCGGTATTCGGTAAAACTATAGAAAACGTGTGCAATCACGTCGATGTAAAATTATTAACAAAGTGGAACGGACGATACGGCGCGGAGGCAATGATCGCGAAACCAAATTTTCACAGCAGGAGCGTCTTTTCGGAAAATCTGGTCGCCGCACAGTGGTCAAAACGGCCGAAAACGTGGTCAAAACTCAGATCATTCTAAATCATGGTATATAACTTCAATTTAGTGGTTTTTCCATGATCCTGATAAAATTTAATTGTATAGTATTAATTCTAGATGTATATTATAAATTAATTAAAAGCTATTACTGCCAGCATTAGCGTTACCCGATGTGCACCACGGGGAGGTTGTATGATCGGATTTTGCACATCTTTTTGCGCTTTGATCGCGTTTTTGGGTGCATATAGAGGAGATAAGGACCCCGGAGTTCGTCACTTCTCAGGTATTTTATGACTCCAAACCTTTCCCTCTTACGCGCTCGCTTGCGTGTAGATATTACAGAAATTATTCTATACTGCTTCACTTGAGCATTTTTCTTGTATATAATAAATAAAACTATTTTTATTTATCATTATCATCACTGTCAGATGAATCAACATCAAAATTAAAATTATCTGGTTCCACATATTGCGCTTCGGATGTTACCACTAGTTTCATCGCCTCTGGAGATAATTCTTTTGAATTTTATCATTATCATCACTGTCAGATGAATCAACATCAAAATTAAAATTATCTGGTTCCACATATTGCGCTTCGGATGTTACCACTAGTTTCATCGCCTCTGGAGATAATTCTTTTGAATTTTTCTTGGGTAGTAGTATATGTGAAGTAATTACGGGATCTGATGATACCAACAAGATTTTCAATAAATCTTTATTTGTATGCAATCTTGTGACTTTCCTCGTATGGTGCTCTCTGAAATAACGATAATCTTTGTTGCGAGCTTCTTGAGTCTCTTCAGAAAGTAGCCCTACGGAAAGTTGACTGTTTTTAATTATTTGCCCCCCATGGATTAGCATCTTATGCACGACTACAGGCATTGGAAACCATCGATAATTCTCTATAAACAGTTTCGCGGTTTTCATACAATATTGTTGAAAACAGTCTACTTTGATTTTGCGATTACTCGCGATTACTTCAAGTATTATTCCAAACCTGTTGATAATGTCCTCCTTTATTCCTGTAATAGACACTGGAACAGTGGCATTATTAAAAAATTTCCTCGCAGAATTACCGTCATTGGTATTACCTCCATCTTGTTTAGAAAAATCTACTAGTAATCCGAGTTGAGAGCGAAACTGATCTTGAATGCTTCGTTTTCTTGAGGTCACCAAAGCTTTGCTTTTATCTCCCCTCACTTGCAATTTCTTCAAATCCAAACGGTACGCAACATGGAGTAAACATTCATAGAATCTTATTCGCGCGTGGAGTGGCGAGATACCGAATGAAAGAGCTTCTTCATTCATTGATCTTTGTGCAACATTTTCAATGTTATTCATGTTTATTGGAAGAGCTCCGCAGATAAAACATTTCATAGTTGCATTAGTATTTGTCAGAGAGTTGCAAACTTTACCATCTACCATGGAAAGAATGAGCTCATGCGATGGTAAAATTTGCAATAGATGTCATTTGTAAATTAATAATTTGATCTCTGATATATATTTTTTTTTCCTTGATGATTATTTCAGAAGTTTCTTTTTTGAATTGAAATCGAATTGGTCGACAAAATCTTGTCGAATTCGATCTTGAATTCTCGCAAATTATTTTCTTCGTATCAGAGCAAATTAGTTGCAAGCGTACTAGACATGTCAGGAACATTTGTGCATCGCTATCGATTCCATCTCGAAATGCTTGCTTATACCTTGCTTGCCCGCCAGAACCATCAAATCCCCATTTACTGATCATAATAATATTCCTAATCTCTTCGCATTGCGTAGACGATAGTCGTATTGTTTGTAATATTCTTTGAACCGAAAGATCAAGTAACGTTTAGAGAGAGATTTCGGCCAATGATTCCGTCACTTTTATGCTGGATTCTGCAGGGTAACATCTTTCTTTTGCAGATAATATCTGGTTATAAGGCGGGTATATGTTTGCATCTCTGCGTTTACCTCCCTTCTGGATATCGCAATATGTCCTTTTCGATAAACGATTTCTAATCAAGAGCGCTAATCCCTCGTCTTCGCTATATTTTTCAATGTTAACTTTGTTTTTTCTCCAACATGCAATCAGCTTCTCTACCTTAGAAGATTGATTCCCGACCATTTCTTTAAAAATATCGGCAAGCATTGTTCGACCTGTATCTCGTAAACTCATTTGAGTTGTGTAAATCAATTCAGAGTCTGTCAATGATTTTCGAATCCCTTCTTTCTCCGTTTTGTTCGTTCAGAACATTCTTCAAAATTTTTTATTGGTCTACCGGTGCAGACAGAAGAGGTAGATGGAATTGAAAGCATTCCAAAACCAATCGTACAATTGAGCCACATTTGGATAAGAATTTGCGTTTTGATCTATCCTCAGTCTTCCATCTCTTTCGAAAATCATCGTATAATTGACGGATCGAATTCTCATCCTCTGGAGACAATATTTCAACGGACAAAGAGTGCGCACATACTCTCGAAAATGATCGAATTTTTTCTTTTATAAATATATTTCGAATAGAGTCTTTCTTGTTATTAAGAGAGACATTCTGGGAAATCTAAGATTTTCGGAATTCCTTCGTTACAGATGGAATGGTTGTGATGATTATACCAGGAATGTAAGTCGAATAATTATTTTTGAATATGTCCGGCCTGTTCGCAAGAACAACGAATTAAAAAATAAGAATGATTGAACGATTTCTCGAACGACAGTAAAAAATATTGTGACTTGAGATGCACGAAGGATAATCTATACTCGCAAGAATCTCTTGGAAAAAGCTTGCGCCTCGCTGCTGCTGCTCGCACTTATATGTATATTAACGCGGGAAGTGTCCACGCGGACGCGATATATCGCGGATAATCGGCTAATTAGGGCATCCGAATTTTCACACTAATATATGATTTGCTGATGCGTACCGACTGATTGTCATATCCGTACTGCCAGATGATATGTCCTCATGTCATGTCTAAAAATCCGGTCGCGACGCGTCCAGAAGCGTCCGAACGCGTCACGACTGGATAAACCGTCTGCGGTTAGATCAACTGTTTCGTTTTATCGAAAAGGACATAATCGCAAAAACTAGATAAATAAAAATGTCGCGACACGAGTTATAAAAAACGGTGTTCCAGGCCGCAGAAAATATTCTCAACTACACACTAGAAAAAAATTATTCAATGTTTAATAAATGTATCATAAATTACTGAATAAATAACTTAGAAAATTATTGTAGAAATAATATTCAGATAAATTTTGATTAAGAACGAAAAATATTAGAGGTAAAAAAAAATTACATTCAGAGTACTGGCTCTCAGTTTCGGCAACAACGACGTTTCTGCCAACTTCATACAGTAATTAAAGTAGTTCGGCGCAGTTTGGTGCAGATAAACTTTTTCTTATTTCTTTTGATATATAATTAAATTTTAAATTCTGTTTGATTCATCGCGCCGACTCACGACGGGGATTTTGAATCACAATACTTCATTAATATTACATATTACACAATAGCATTATTTTATTTTGTTTAGAAAATGTTTATTTTTATTGAGTGTAATTACAATTGAATATATAACGGCGGTATTAGAAGCACAAATGATACAACTAAACATCGATGAAAAGATCTAATAACCTGGTATGGTGACAACCCTGAGAATGGAATTACAATTGTGACATTAATTATGGTTCCCGGGAATCATATAAGAGACTTGCGATATTCATAAACTTTGTACACTTATAACTCCCGTAAATGGGATTTTTGTAGACTGAAACGTTACAGAAATCTAATATGAATTTATTATTATTTAAGTAATAAAAAATAATGAAATATGATTTAAAAAAAAAAATGGATTTTGACCACGTTTTCGGCCGTTTTGACCACTGTGCGCCGTTGAACTGCGCAAACTCGAGGTGAAATTTGATAAACCGATGTACGTCGGTATGTGTATACTCGATATATTGAAAGTGTATTTATACGAATTTCACCATGAGTATATGTTACCGTTATATCGCGAAAATTTTAAAATAATATACACCGATACAGACAGTTTGATTTATCACATCGAGTGTGAGAATGTATACGAGAACATGAAACGCGATATTGCTAGATCAGACACGAGCGATTATTCGGCTAACGCATACGGTAGAGATGCCGATTTTTTTTTCAAATAGATCGATTTAAAGATCGATTCGATCGCTGAGAAAAGAATTAATCTTAAAAAAATCGGTTTGTAAAGAATCGATTTCAGAAAATCGATTCGAATCGATATGCATGTAAAGTGAACCACTCGCTAAAGTATAATTTCTGTCAAATTTCTGTACTCTAAAGTGGATCTCATGTAATTGATATAAA
This sequence comes from Formica selysi, assembly GCA_009859135.1. Classification (NCBI taxonomy): domain Eukaryota; kingdom Metazoa; phylum Arthropoda; class Insecta; order Hymenoptera; family Formicidae; genus Formica; species Formica selysi. Next base: position 229,423 of record CM020831.1, read on the forward strand.
ATTTAATATGAATTGAAGAAATTTGACAAATGGTATGCTTTACTAGTGGCCAGAACTGAAGATCAAGGATTTTTAAGCATTATTAAAGAAATCCCTTTTACTATTATGTCTATATATATTTATTTATTACTTATTTATTTATTTATTCACTCCATATTCCAGTTTTCCATATTCCGTACATATATATTTAGTTATTTATTTATTTACTCCATATTCTAGTTTTCAAAATCCAATGATTTTAGAAACAATAACTTGTGAAGCCTATCTCCATTCAATCTGTTTCTTTGCTCTGTCAAAATATTGCCCGCCAAAGAGAACAGACGTTCGGAAGGCACGGATGTGACAACAATGCATAAATAAAGTTGAAAATGTTAAAACAAAATAAATAAAAAAACCGTCGATTACTAGTAGAAACTGAAAAAAATTGTGTTGGCGATTTTCAGGATTTACAGATCGATTCTTGAATCGAATCTATTTCAGAAAATCGATTTAAAATCGATCTTTTAGGCTCCAATTAATCGATCTTCGATTAAATCGATTTAAAATCGGCTTCCCTAGCGTACGGTATACCGCTCAAGAACAAGAAGGTGCCGGGCTTGATGAAGGACGAGAATAATGGTGCCATCATGACCGAATTCGTCGAACTCAGGGCGAAGATGTATGCATTGAGGGTGGATGGTAGGGAGGACGCTAAAAGAGCAAGAGACGTCAAGCGTAACGTCGTAGTGCGTACCATAACGTCTGGCGATTACACGCGGTGCCTCCACGATGAAATTGAAATGACTCGACAGCAGTCCTACATAAGATCAAAATTGCACGAAGTGTACACCATCCGCGAGACAAAAATCGACCTGAGTCCATACGACGACAAGCGGTATGTCATACCGCATTTGACCGACACGCTACCGTGGGGACATTACCGAATACCTTTATAATGTAATGTAATGTAATGTATGTATGTATGTATGTATATATGTATGTATGTATGTATGTATGTATGTATGTGTTACGTCCTGGCGACTCCACGATTCCTTCCTTCCGCGAAGTTGCGGCAACGATAGTCGATCGGTGATAAAAATGAGTCGTTCGGTAAATAGAGCATCTTGCGCCACACATTTCTTTAAATCTTTAGTCACTTGTCGATATCTATATCCATGAGTAACCGTGAGAAAGACGCGAGAGACCGGTGACGAAATCGCGCCGGTCGTCTAAAAATAAATAAAAATCAGTAGATAAACTCGCAATAGAATTTTCCAGCGGAAGAATAAATTGATACCGAAAAGATATTAAAATTATTTCTAACAAAATATCTGACAAATACAACTAAATCAATAATGATGAAACTTCTGTAACGAAATATTCAGTAAATACAGCTGCACTAATATTGATAAAAATAATCATAAGGAAGTAAGACTTTTTCTAATCAGATCACGTGCGCAAGGGAAATCTAATGCTCAAGGGACTCTGGACTGATATCGAGATCACCAATCGACAATCACCATTGTTGAAAATTCGAAAAGTAGGAGAAACACCCCGCCTAATGAGGACACTGGCACAATTTTTAATTCGTTAAGATGAAGAATCCCCACTTCTGCGGAGTTTCAATTCGTTGAAGTTTTGGAAGATCCCCACTCTTAGAAATTAGAATACACCCCGAAAAGAGAGTTTTAAAAAGAGGACTCGAAGGGACATACACTTACTTACGTACTTGCTCTCCAGCCTCTACATAGTCTTATTAAGTGCCTTGGCACCGTGGTACGCGAATTAAAATTAATAGTGCTATACCAGTGTCCTCATCCGGCATCATCAACCGCAACCAGAACGACTCGCAAGGCACGAAGCCAGTCTAATAATCAAACCTATACCTTCCATCTACGAGATAAAAAGTAAGTCACACTTATCCATTTCATTTATACTATTAACTCTCGCGATAAATAAACGTTATTACATTACATTACATTCACACTGGTTTCGTAGTGAAAACCAGATCCGGTACTACTCATACCCTACCATCCAGCCAAATAGTCGTTTGCAGGAGTCGGAGGACTCGAGCGCCTGTAGTATGCAAATTTTGCGCTACACACTTTAAAAAAACATCACACGTACCTGCCGAACCTACTCTCCCTCCCTCGCCAAATTACTCCTCCCTCAGCTACTCCCCCATCTACTTCCCCGAGCATATCATTCCAGCCACCGAACCTCCGCTTTCTCCATGTTCCTTCTCCTTCCTATCCACAATTTCCCTGAATAATTCACCCCCTTCTTCCCCGCAGTTTTCGGAATCAAACGATTTCGAAAAAGCTATAGAGGAGTTCTGCAACGAACTACCTGATCTAGAATCCAATTCATCCTACCAGGATTAAATTAAACCGAGATATCTCCTTTCATTCTCTTTCTCCATGATCCCACATTTCCTTTCTCACTCACATACGCACTTTTTTTTTATTATTAATTAAATGTTCATATTGTATTAACCATTCAGAACCTAAAATTAACGATAAAATCATTCCCTTGCATTCTGACTGATGCCCTCCGTATTAATGTAACACCCGCGAATTAACACACACACACATACACACACACTCACACATATTCAGAAAAAAACCAATATTATATTTTTATTTTTTTATATAATTATGTATACCTATCACTTATTTTAAAAATGAATTTTATATTTTGTTAATTAAAATTAAACTAACCCTTTATTAACCCCCATTCATTCCTAGATGAAGATCGCACTTGGTCCCATCCCGCGTAAAAGAGATTAAATTCTTTGACCAAAAAGGGACTGCCGAGCGAACTTCCGAAAAACAGTGTAATAGCGACCCGAACGGTCGTTTACCTGATTTTCGGACCGTCAAGTTTGTTTAACCCGATTTTAACGTAACCTCGAGACGTTTAACTTTGGGATAAATAAAGATAGTTGTTGCGTCCTTCCGTCGACTCATCCTTCCTCGAGTCTGGACGTAACATATGTGTATGTACGCGTTAGCAAGTACAAGACGATCTTCGAGAAGGGTTACACACCAAATTGGACCACCAAGGTGTTTAAGATCGTTAAAGTGCAGCGTACTAATCCCGTAACCTATCTACTCGAGGACTATCGCGGAAAATCCATCGCTGGAGCGTTCTACGAGTACGAGTTGCGTCGCGCGGCTTATCCGTGTCTCGTGAGTTAGACGTATATCTCGTGGAGAAAGTACTGCGCAGGAGGGGTGACGAGGTTTACGTGAAATGATTCGATGGATCATACAACTCTTGGATACACAAGGACAATGTGGTTTAATTCATACAAACTGTATTTTATTTTTAACATATGAAAAATATAAAATATCTGAAATATGTAAAAATATAAAAAATATAATATATGTAAGATGTATACAGCATATAAAATATGAAATATAAAAAGAAAAAGAAAGATAGAAATATATTTCTTTTGTTTTCCTGTTTCGACATTCGATAGACTCCGGTCCACTTGACGCTTACCACCCAAATCATGAAAAACTCGAACCAATAGCATATTACATTGCGTTACGTTACATACATACATACATACATACATATGTATTTAAAAAAAAAACGAATAATTGTTTAAAAAAATACATTATAAATAATTACATACTTTTTCTTATAAACAATTTTTTTTTTACTAATTGATTTGTCTCATTATTCTGTACATAAAAGTATTACAGTAAGATTATCGAAAACTAAATATTTTACGAGATATTTTATTTTTATATCAATATATGTCAGAATAAAATATAAAATAACTCAAAAAGTACTTAATGAAAAAATACTTTATTATAGTGTTTTGAAAAGTTCTCGAGATAAGCTACAAGAATATGCAATAAAAAGTAGGCAGTTCCATTTAAAAAATTGAAGGTGACCTTGCTTTTTTATGGAAAAAAATGTTTGGTCAATTTTTATTATTGCGATTTGTTGCCGGTTAGAAACTGATAAATTTCTGTTTATGACTGTTTTATGTCAGATTATTGTAAGTGCCTTAAAAATCGTGGCGACCGTTACGAGGACCACCCTGTATAGTTGTTGCCTCTGTTGAAACGCGAGTACGGACGCATCTCGACGATGTCAGCCTGCCACAGGTCGTCGTAACCCCACACTACGACGCGTCTTCAGAGAAAATTTCTTCTCGCCGGAGCATGCAGTTCCTCGACGAGTCGTAGCTTCTCGATATTTTTACATCCATCGGATTTTAACAATGTCATGTTTTTAGCGGTGCGACTGGTCGGCGCGTGATAATATGTGCAAAGAAATTACATTATGATTTTTATCTCTAACTTTTTTTTTAACCATTCAATAGGCGTTTATTTCCGTTCATTGTCATTCAATAGCCGTTCTTTGTCATCCGCTAGCCATTTATAGCCGTTCGTTAGCTGTTCGTAGCCGTTCCTGAGCCGTTCCTGAGCCATTCAATAGCTGTTCGTCAGCCATTCGTAGCCGTTCCTGAGTTGTTTGTTGCTGTCCATTGTTGTTCGTTGGCGTTTTATTGTCGTTCGTTGGTGTTTCGTTGTCGTTCGTTGGTGTTTCAATGTTGTTCGTTAGCGTTTCGTTGTCGTTTGTTAGCGTTTCGTTGGCGTTTCGTTATCGCTCGTTGTCGTTCGTTATCGTTCGTTGTCGTTCGTTGACGTTTCGTTGTCGTTAGTTATCGTTTCGTTGACGTTGCGTCGTCGTTCATTAGCGTTTCGTTGTCGTTCGTTGGCGTTTTGTTAGCGTTCGTTACTTGTTTCTAATCTAGCAATATTCGCACGCTGAAGCTCGTTTACCGAAGTCTGTAACGTTCGCACGTCCTTCTCGAACGCAGCAAGCTTCTCGTCTGACTCTTTCTGTTGATTCCTCAACATTTTAACGCACTGATCCACATATAGTTTGTTGACGGCGTCGGTATCAGCCTCAGGTTGCGCTACACAGCGAATCTTGCGCGACCTCGCGTCAAAGTCCGTAACAGAGCGACACAGAGCGTTATCGCGCACGAAATTTCTTACTAATCCGCTCCATTGACGGTACGAAATGGCGTTCGTCACGTCTCTACTCTGCTCGGATATCCTAAATTTGTTGATATGCATCATCGATGCGAGCGACGTCGGTCGATCGATTGATTAGTTTTGTCGAGACACCGTTTAATTTATAATAATGCCGGCTTCGCGAAGTTCCTCGATGATCGACAGGATTTCGTTGTCGTGGCCGTTGTGGCCCGCTTGGTGCAAAGCATCGAGCAATCGTAGACGATCCATCAGCTCGTTGAAATCGTCCCAGTGCACGTAGTCGATCTTGTTGTCGGTTAGCGTCATTTCGCGAGGCACGAATAATTCCTTTCCAGATTTTTTTCTCTTGGATTCGATCGGTATCAACTTTGCAATTATTTCTTTGTACTTGTATCTCCTGTTGCTCAGTAATCGACCGTGCGCATCGTGATTGCGTTTATGCGCGCTCGTCGTCAACAGCATGCTCTTGTACGTTTGCTTATCATCCTCCGTATAGATGACGGAGATTCTCTTGAAGATCAACTCGTAAAGACCAGGTATGCCGGCGTATCGTACGCCGCCGATAATTATGTTATCCGCGTTGTCCACGTCAAAACGTTTATTACCGAACATCATTCCATCCTTGTCGAGATAAACACCGTACACATTGTCTATATCGCTCTCTCGATCGCCGCTCAGGACAGGCCAGATGTACCTTTGGCCCAGTGGACCTAACTGATCTCGCAACGTTTCTCGACCCTCCTGCGTTTGCAACTGATTTCGAACGGACGTCACGAGCGAGTCGTCCGTGGTTTCGAAAACATCCTCGCTCGCGAATAATTCGGGCATCGTAGGTTGTACGGTTCTCACTATCGCGGACAATGTAGAGGTTATCGGCGGTACATCCAGTGGAGCGTCCGATTGTTTCGATTTATGCGGTGTCGGTGAGCGATCCGACCAGGCGTCAGATAGTTTTCTCTTTTTCGGTGTCGCATCCTCCTCACGCTTCTGGATGGATAACGCTTCGATCCCCGCGTCGACATTACTCCCCGGCTTGTTCTTCACCGCGATCGAGTTAGAATTGTCGACGATCTTTTGTAGCGGCCTGATGAGAGGTCTAAAGTGCCTATCCAACACGATATCTTCCTCGATTTTACCGGTCTTCAAAGCGCGATGTTTCTTGCGAATCGATTCGCTCGTTTTCACAATTTCCCTCGCAATCTTCTTGCGCTCGCGAATATTCTTGCTCCTATTGATCGCAACCATCGCGGAAAAGTAAATTGTCGATCTCTCTCCCACGTTTCACCTCGACGAAGTATCGGCAACGACTAACCGCTTGGCGATATCGCGAACACGTTAAATCCTTTTTTGTATCGACCATCGTTGAGCGAGCTGTGCTTGTCTATCACTACGAATCCGTACTTGCGCTGCCAACAATTGCGACACAACGTGCAAGATTCATCGTACGGCATGTCGGTATTCACGTGATCGTTGTACACGTGTTTCAGATTGGTACTATCCTGTTTGAACAAGATCAGCAGGTTCGCATTGTCGCATATCAGATGTTTAGGTATTCTCGCGTACGTCTGACAGAGATAAAAACAGTCGACACTCGAATGCCGGCCCATTGAGAAGTACTCTCTCATCGCACCTTGCTAATCGTATGCCACGTCATCGAACACGAAGATCAAGTTTGGACGCGCCTCGCTTGGTGGAATCACGTCACTGTTGTTGGAGAACGTGAAGTAGCCGATTTTGTCGATCGATGTCAACAAATTCTCCAAATATCGATATTTCGGCTGTTGCAACGACTTCGAGTACACGTACATGTTCTCAAAACGTACACCGTGCGGACTTTCCAGCAGGCTTATCAGAATGTTGGTTTTACCGCAATTCGAGGGGCCGCAAATGATCGCGCGTATAGTACTCGGTAGCATTGTATCACGCTTGCGCTTCTCCGCGTTGTTCCCCATCGATCGTAATCTGTCGTCGCCAACGTTTGTCGCACGAATCTCATTTTCACACTGCCGACTGAGAGGGATGCTGAATCGAACGCCTATTTATAGGTGTGCGGAACCGCGAATCGCTCAGTAGCAAAAATGTTCATCCTACTATCGAGACCTTCCGATATTTGCGATTTGACCGCCGAACAGTTACAATTTGTGCCGAAAGCCGTTCTGCTGCGAATGTGCAGCGATCACGTCCACTACTTGTGGGACAAACTTCCGGAACATATAAAGGCGGATTTGGAAGTTCAACAATATCGTCGGTGTTACGAACATTACAATCAACCATGGCAGCGAACGCACATGGACGGTCCCGCACCGTTGATAAAGAATTGCGGCGAATGTCAATGAAAATAGATAGAAGCCTATTAAATCGCGCGATAAACGTCCTTCCTTTTGAGTTACATATCCCAGGTTATCAGTTTTGTGGCCCAGGCACTCATTTGGAAAAACGATTGGCGAGAGGCGATCAGGGTATAAATCTATTGGACGCGGCGTGCCGCGAGCACGACATTGCGTATTCTCGGAGCACCGATTTCACCGAGAGACACGCGGCTAATAGGACACTCGCCAAGAAAGCGCGAAGACGCATCGTCGCGAAAGATTCCACTCTGGGTGAGAGAGCCGTCGCCACAGCTGTCTGGGCAGCGATGAAAGCCAAGACAAACATCGGTATGGGTATGAAAACGAAGACGACGACGAAGACGAAGATGAGGACGAGGACTACGAGGAAAAGGGCGACGAAAAAACGGATACTTCCGACAGCGAAACGAGGCGGTGTATTGCCGATTCTACCGATGGGCGCGCTCGGATCCTTGATCGGTGGAGCGGCTGGTGTAGCAAAGGCGGTGAACGACAACAAAGCCGCGTGGCATCAACTGGAGGAACTGCAACGTCACAATCGCGCGATGGAAGGTCACGGACTTTATCTCGCTCCGTACAAATATGGACAGGGACTATATCTCGGCCCGTACAAACGTGGACAAGGAGTGGCAAAGAAAAAAAAAAAACGTCAAAAAGGTGTTAAATATGCCCACGGGTGTGACAATTAGAACAACTAGCGAAACACATCCGCGTACCGTACTTTAGAGGTGTTTTCATGCGTGACTCGTTACCGATCGGTGGCATACGTCGAAACGAGAGCGGTATCATAAATCTGGACGATGCAGCGGGGCCCGGTACTCATTGGCTAGCGTATGCAAAGAGGAGAAATCGCGTGATGTATTTCGATGGTTTTGGTAATCTTCGACCGCCGAATGAATTGGTGCAATATTTCGGACGGAACGTGACGAGGATCGAGTACAATCGCACGTCCTTTCAAACTTACGATCAGAGCATCTACGGACAATTGTGCCTGCAGTTTCTCCGAATGATCGACGAGGATCGGTGTGAATTTAAAGCCTGACGATGCGCCGTTAAGACTCAGTATTTGTTAAACAGTTTTCCCGACATGTCTATGACACTCACGCTGACCGGGAAGAGTAGCGTCCTCGCGGTACACTACCATCCAGCCGTAGATTTGAGCGACGGTGACTACGAGCTCGGTCTAACGAATTTGGAGACTTATCATACGATGCCGAACGTGAATTCCTCGAATAATAAATTTTATTTCGATGAGAATGACACGGAAATTACGATTCCCGAGGGATCGTACGAGATACACGCCATACATGAGTTTTTGAAACGTGCAATTTCACGGAACCGCTTGCCATGCATAATTCGCTCCGGCAATCGTGTCGACAAACGCGGTGATATCGCGCAAAAGGAGACCGTTCAAGCGAACGGTGACGAGGACGAGGCTGTTGAATACCCGATAGCGCTCCGTGCTAATTACAATACGATGAATAGCGAGATCAAGTGCGCTTTCAGAGTAAATTTTAACAAACTCAACAACATTGGATCGCTGCTGGGATTCTCGTCAAAGCGTATATTGCAGCCGAGACAGTGGCACCAATCGGACAAACCGATTAATATCATCAACGTAAACATTATCCGCATAGAGTGTAACGTGACTGCGGATGCGTACAGCAACAGCAAACGCGTTCATACGATACATGAATTTTCACCGAGCGTGGCGCCAGGATATAAGATATCGGAAACGCCGGCGCATATCATTTACCTGCCGATCATCGCGCGGAGCATTACGGATCTAACGATACGCGTCGCGGATCAAGGGACGATTGCTCGATTTTCGAAGAGAAGAAATCACCATCAGATTGCACGTACGAAGGCGACAGTGATAATGTGCGTGCGTGTGTGCGTGCATGCGTGCGACATATGAGATGCTAGTGTTGAATGACTCGGAGCACGCGAGAGATAATAATATCTTTACGGTACCGATTGATGATATCATCCGAACATCATCATCATTAGGTTGCACTAAAAAGACGAGAAAGAAGCTCAACGCGTCGAACGTTGAATTTGTACAATCTTTGGGATTCGCGGTGCGAAATATCTGAGAAAACATGACCGATATCCTTAACATCGGAGGCGAGCCGGTCTTTGACGATCATATCGTCAAGATCGAGACTCACACGTACAACCCGTACGCCAACACGACGTTTGAGAGAGATACGAATAACCATACAATAACAGGATCTGTATACGTTGCCGTATAAAAGTTTTCTATACATCGAGGGAAAACTAACGATAAACAAACCAGCTGAAGGATCTAATGTGGTACTGGGAAATAATTGCATCGCATTCATGTTCGATGAGATTCAATACGAACTCGACGGTGTGAAGATTGATCGTAACAGAAATGTGGGAATAACTAGCACGCTCAAAAACTATGTAACGATATCATCCGATAGAACTGTGATTATGAGGAACGCCGACTAATGTGAATGGATACTTTAATTTTTGCGTACCACTCTACATGTTATTGGGATTTTGCGAGGATTGCAGATGCGTGGTGATTAATGTTCGTCATGAGTTGATTTTAAAACGATCGCGCAACGACAACAATTGTCTGATTGAAATTTTGGCGCTGGAGCCTATGATCGACATATTCAAGATACAATAGCGAATGCCCCACGTGGTATTGAACGAGATCAACAAGCTGTCGATGTTGCGCCCCTTGCAAAGCGGATAATACCTCAGCATAGGTTTTTGCTCGTGGGATCTGTACGAATTTCCGCTATTGCAGCGTACAACCAAGCATTCGTGGGTCATTAAGACCGCGACTCAGCTGGAGAAACCATGATATGTTGTCTTCGCTCTGCAGACAAGCCGGAAAAACGTCATGTCCGATATGAGTCGATTCGACGATTGCAAATTGAACAATATGAAACTCTATCTGAACTCGGAATGTTATCCGTATGACGATATGAATCTGGATTTCGATAAAAACAGATGGTCGATTCTGTACAACACGTACCAGCGTTTCTGCAAGAACCATTACGGATACAAGTATCTCGAGCCGAGTCTCACCGTCACGTAGTTTCTACTTTACGGTCCGTTCGTGATCATCGATTGCTCTTGACAAAACGAATCGGTCAAGAGCGCAACGGAGAGCGTGGATGTGAGATTGGAATTCGAGTGTAAGGAGAACGTGCCGATGAATACCACTGCGTACTGTCTCATCATACACGATCGCGTGATTCACAACCCGTTGACCAACGTTGTGCGCAAAATCACCTAAGTGTGGGGGATGAGACGATATAAAACCTATAATGCATCAGAATCAATTGCAGTCTTCTTCTCGACTTGCTGATATAAAAAAAAAGTTATGTCCGTACCAACGTTCGTGGACCTGCAAGGATTCTTCGTCGGGATGAGATTTGTCGTAAAGGAGGTGGCGGTGCTGAGAAAGGGGACCGTTCTGGCGCATTACAGTTTTACATACCCCATACCATGGAATCTCCTCACAAAATCCGACAAGTCATGTGCTTCCTAGCTGATTGCGAATCACCATGGATTACGATGGGAAGACGGAAACATGCCGTACAGCATGGCTAAACGTTTGATTACATCGGCCGTGCTTGGTACAGATGAGGATGACGAGACGCCGACTCTCGCATACGTCAAGGGATGCCAGAAACGAGACTGGCTGGTGGATTTGCTTGAGAATTATGCGAGTGTCGTAACCCGACCAATTTCTTAATATGAAAATATAAAACAAGTAAAGTAGAACAGAAAAGATTAAAAAAGAGCTGATTAAAGCAAAACATTAGAATCATGGAAAAAGCCCAAGGAAAAGTAATTAAGAAAGAATAAAAGATTATTAATAAAATAAAAGTAAGACGTGACTAAAGAGAAGGAAGTCACGGTCAAGTTCTCGGAGGCTGAGTAAGCAGCTGACGAGACAGACTGACAAGCGGAGCACGAGACATGCTCCGGTCAGGGCCACCACACTCGTCCCCAATCAACGACCTAATTAATTAATATATATTGAGCTCATTAACATCGATCGCTCGTTCGCTCGCTCAGTAATACAATCGCACAGTACCAAAATACCGTACGTATCGCGCCCGACCATTATAATCGCGAATAAGTGAAAAGTGTACTGAATCTTGCAAAATATACTAATTTATACCTAACGTCCGGGAGTGTATTATTTCGAGCGTGGATCCTAATCTTTTAGGCGTACAAATCCCTAAAGACCTCTTCCTTAGCAGCTAGAGGCACAACATTAATTGATGGCAGCGGTGGGATACGCCAGCTCTAACAGGATCGACACCGGCAAAGGTCCATAACCACAAGGAAGAAAAACTCCGTGGAAGCAACAGAACGAGAGACAGCAAGATAAAGTCAAACGGTCGACAACTACAACCGAGAAAAAGGAAGTCCAGCAGGAACTTCGAGTCACCCGGTACATCGAGGCGACAACGATAAGCGCAACCTGAGAAGGCGCACCGACCTATCTCGCGTGCCCTAACGGCACGCGACGATCGACGCCCGACGGCCGACAACGAACGAGAGACAATGTTGCTCATCGTATTATTGTAAGTCGAACAATCAAAAATTTGTAAGCGCGTGAATGTCGGAAAACCGAAACGCGCAGAAAAAAGCGTAGCGAATAAATCGTGGCTATTTAGCGAACCAGCGAATAGAGCCATTAGAAATAGCGCAGTAAGCCCTACAAGAGTAGCAGTAGAAGCACTCCGGGATATACGCGATAACGTACGAAGAAATCTAAGCGCATTAAGTTCAAACGAGAATTTGTCTGAACCAGAACTCGGAGCGAACGTTGTAATCGAACGCGAATTTTTATTCGGCGAATTAGATAACAGCTTAATAGCGAATAATATAGAACTAGATTTTGAGGTCGAATCATCGATAAGCGCGTCTAGCAGACTAACACACCGCCGCGGATTCTCACTAACCTCATACGATTCGAGTATCTTTGACCCCGACGAAATCTATCGCACTCGAGACATGTATAACTCAAGCACTTCCGCATCGCAACCCATCACATCGGAAGATGTTGATCAGGAAATTCAGCGATTACAAGAAGAAGCAAATAGAAACGCGCCACAAGCAAACGTGCAAGCTCAATACAATCCGCGAAAAGAAACAAACGGAGCAACTAACAACCTTGAGGAAATGAGAGAGGAAACGAGAGAAAACCTAATAATCGAGACTTTGGATGCTGATTATGATGATTTTGAATCTTTAAATAATCTAGATGTTACTAAAACTATACGATGCGGAGAACATGTTAAGAATTGCGCATTACAGAATGTATTAAAGATATTTAACTGGTGATCGCAACGCCAAAAAGAATTGTGATATTTTTAAAAATAAAATATGTAAATGTAATTAATGTTTTTTTTTATTTCTTATTTTCCTTTCCTCACTACACATAATTCGATCACCGTTCGGATAGGTCCCCCCCCAAAAAAAACACCACCACCACCACATCATAATTTGGAATGTGGATGTTGTCACGTGGCTTAATTTCATCTCGAGGAACGTAATAATTCATGCGTTCAGTCTTGTATTAGCCGCTCGTACCAACGGTCTACTTCTCATAACCGAGAGACAGAATGTACTCCGCTAAAGGAAGCAGCAGCGGTGGCAGACGCATGAATTATTACGTTCTTCGAGATGAAATTAAGCCATACAAAAAACCGCTTGATTTGTAAGTATCACAAATGATTCACATATATTTTTTATATATGTTTTTTCCATGCTTTTTCATATTTAATTGTATTTTTTTCAGATACGGTAAACCTCGTTATATACCACGTATTTTGGTACGCAGATTTGCATTGACGCGTACGGCGTATAAATACTTGGATATTGGAATCAGTGTGGACCTGCGTCCTTTGTGGAATTACATCTTGGCGATAACCGAGGAAATCACATAATACTGCCTAATGCAACGTGGGCAACGTTCATCGAAAGACGTGTCGATATTGAGCGATTCCTGCAGTTGAATACACCTTCGTCGCTATCGATTCGAGATCTAGTAATGAAACATGTTAAAATACATGATACAAATGTTGTAAAACTTATATTACACTTGTATACACTTGATTACACTTTATATTCTTACTTGTACATGAAACCATCAACTATATTATTTTTATTCGAACTCGAACATTGTGTTAATCATGAATATTTGAAACAGTGCCAGAATATACAAGCCGTAAATGCGAACTTCGATTGACTTGTCTTTAATTTGCAAAGTGATATGTTTGGTGCCGAGAGAGATGATGCAGTCAAAATCTTGCGCGACGTTTATGTTAAAACATCTGTCATAGACTGTGAACTATTAGCTTATGCTGCGGATGAACTTTTGTATGATGCCTTGAGACGAGGTGATGTACGTTAACATAAATAAATGTGTTAAAAAATGAAAAAAAATGATTATCTATCTTTCGCTTCCCTTCCTTGCATATAAGATAGATATGTAAGCGATGGAAAAATTAAAGGAGTCGACTGAGATTTGCAAAAATCCCACCGTACAGACCGCACGTGCAATCTTACGAGACGCTATTTGTTTATAGTGCATATAAATTCGAGCAGCTTGACATCAACACCCGCTTCTTACAGAGGTGGATTAGGTATCACAGTCACGCCATACCCCCCCCCCCCTCTCATACCGCTCAAAAAATTCCCACCGTTCAGACCGCACGTGCAATAGTGCGTGACGCTATTTGTTTATAATGTTTATAAATTCAAGCATCCGGACATCGGCACCCGCTTTTGTAATACACCGCACCGATTATAAACGTGTCCCGACGCGGTGACGTCTGCCCCCCTCGCCCTCAAGTCCCCCGCGTTACGGGACCCCCTTTTCCCTCACCCCCCTTGGAGCTCCTGGGTTAGAACGCCATCCTTTTCCCACGCCAATGCGAACGCTATTCTTTTCCTACTCGTGCATGCGAACGCCATCCTTCTCCACACATTGCAAGCATCGTACCTTCGCGTTCCTCTGCCCGCAGATCCCTCGCCTACCGATTGCGCCGCGGTTCCCCGCAGATCCCACGCCTACCGGTAGCCCCGCGGTTTTCCCGCGTGACGTCATACATCCCCCCCCCCCACGCGACGTTATACCCCCCGCGCCGGTTCCCCCAACCCGCCCCCCCAGAGGACCTTTGTTAGAACTCTCCTTATATTACTACTAAATATGTTTATTAAATCTTTATACAATTCCGACAGTACTTAATATTCACTTCGATAGAGCGCCTGTCCGAGCGCCTTAGAATTTTCGATATGAGGCAACGAGATTAAACTATAAAATTAATTGATAACGCAAGACTAAATGCCGTTCGATATCTATCTTCTCGTATATGCTCCTTGTGAAATCTCATCATACAATAATCGGGAAGAGCAGGAATTCTCGCTTTATTTACAATAGGCATTCCGCGAATCATAATAACCTAGGTGTCGATCGTTCGATGTTTAGAACCAATCAATAATCAACACCGGATTGTTTGCCACGAATTTGACCGTGTTTAGAGACATAAAATCAGAAAAACTAAGGAACCTTAAAGCCTTATTATAAGAACGGACCTTATTGTCCTGCTCGTTGGTATATTCGAGAAGTTGGAAACTAATAACAGATTTCAGAAATGTATACAGGGTGAATCACTAAAAATTATCTTCTAAGATATCTTCATAAATATTGATTTTAGACAAAAAGGTTAAGGTTTAAGACAAAATTTAAATTATTTTGAAAGGACTACATTGTTGTAGTTTTAATTATTTTTTAGGGGAAAGCGTCAAAAAGTTTTGAAGGTCATCTCAAATTTTTTAAATGGGATATTCTATTTTTAATCAACTATAATTGTAGAGCATAAAAGGACGAAACCTAACTTATAACACCTTGACTGTAGGTTTAATCTTAATCTCTATCTAATTAATTATTATTCACAAATACAAATAAGATATTTAGTAATTGTTTGGGAATCGACTTCGACGAGATCGCCCGAAACTGAGAAACGCTCAGACTTGAGCGAGAAGCGAGTGTAGCGCGAATCCGAAGATTCGCTGGAGGAACGAATTAAGAGAATAAACTCACATAATTTTGATGAAAGTTTAATTGTAATACACTGGGAGCGAGTGACGAAGCGTATTACCACGGCCATCTTTATTTCCAGGCCGCGCTACTCGATGTGGCAACGTTGCATCAGCTGATAATAGCCGGCCTGACTACTAGACTAACCGATAGAATTTTTTCAAATTACCACTTCTAAAATATTGAATCAATAACAGGGTAGCGATCATGTAACAGTTTCTCTAGGGCGGAAATGTGAAAAGTAAAAATTTTTATCATTGAAATTAATTTTTCACTTTTCACGTTTCCGTCCTAGGGAAAAAGTAACATGATCGGTATCCTGTTTTAATTAATATATTTAAAGAATAAGGGAAATGTTACAAAATAAATTGTATTTAACTCTATTCATTTTTAAATATTTAAATTTAAGTTAGTTAAATTATTTAAAATACCTTTATTATATAAATTTTGTTTAATAACATAATATCACAAATATTAAAATCGAATCTTTTTGTCGATAAAACATAACAAATCTTTATTTTAGTTTTACTATAAGACTTAATACATTGTTTGCTTAAAATAATAATTCTGTAATAATAAAACATAACTTTATACAAACTTCTTAAGAAAACTTCTCATATTATATGAAACATAATAATCTTATGAACTACGAAACATAAAATAAAATCATATTTGGTATAAAATATTTAAAAAATTGCACTCAAAATAATGTAAGATAATTGCACTCAAAATAATATGAGATAATTGCACTTTTCTAAAAATAATCTTGTAATCTATTTAAATATCTTAAAATGTATGAGAAATGTTTTAAATTATAATAATGTTTGGAGCTTCCTTTTCTTTACGTTCATATTTCCTAAATAGTAACCTTGAAAAATAATTTTCATACAAAATAAAAAACTAAAAAATGATTTTCCTCTAAAAAATAAAAATCTTTAAAAAATCAAAAATCAAAACTAAATATGAAATCAAGTTAACTAGCCAAGTACATAGAAGCAGTTCAGTTTGTAAGAGTTTGTAATTTAAAATAGTATTTGTTTGATAAAATCAGTCTTGCATTTATAGAAATATTATATTATAGAAATATTATATTAAAGTGACATACAAATACTTGGCGTGCCCGATCTGAAATAAAAATTTTCAAAAGATTATCAGAAATCATTATCAATATATTAATAAAAATATATGACTTATAATGCGACACGGGCACGCCAAGTATTTGTATGTCACTTTAATTTTAATCCTTTTCGTTTCAGGTCTATCTGGTAAACCTTATGATTAATTTCAAAACAAGTCGATCAGTTTGGCACGGGGCACTTTTAAACTCGAAATTGGTGATCGATGTGATCGACGTTATTGCAGTAAGGGTTAAGTAGTTTTATGATGTACTATTTGTAATAAAATAGTAATAGGGGGGGGACATAATAGCGTAATTTTATAAAAATAAAATGCATTTTAATTTTCTCGAGAGAATCTATAATATTTCTATAAATGCAAGACTGATTTTATCAAACAAAGACTATTTTAAATTACAAACTCTTACAAACTGAACTGCTTCTATGTACTTGGCTAGTTAACTTGATTTCATATTTAGTTCTGATTTTTGATTTTTTAAAGGTTTTTATTTTTTAGAGGAAAATCATTTTTTAGTTTTTTATTTTGTATGAAAATTATTTTTCAAGGAAAAATTTTTTTAAAAGTTGTTTTTTAGGGATAAATAATAAACTTTTTTTGCGTACAAGTTGGGATTTTTTAATATACTTGTCGTATTTTTTTTTACCTTTGTGAGGTTTTTTTAGGTGATCTCATTGCTTTTTGTAAAAATCTATATTTTTTCTGCAAAAAATATATATGCGTTTTTAGCATATAATATTTAATAATATAATATAATTTTTTATTCATGTAGAATATCTAATAATAATAAATTTCTTAATAATAATAAGTAAATCACAATAATAAAGTTTTATTGTAGAATTGACATTCGTTAATTTTATTTTTAGTATATAATGTTCAACAATAATATATATGTGCTTACATTATATTATCTCACAATAATACCGTACAGTTTTATTTATGCACATATATATTATTTTTGAACATATATATTATTGTTGATAATACAGTTTTATTTATGTAGAATTGGCATTCGTTAATTTTATTTTTAGTATATAATGTTCAACAATAATATATATGTGCTTACATTATATTATCTCACAATAATATAGTACAGTTTTATTTATGTAGAATTGGCATTCGTTAATTTTATTGAATCCTATTTAGTATTGTTATAATTTGCTCCCATGCACATCATACGTCCAGACTTCACGCAAAATGCGCTTTTCTTCTCTTTTTTTAAATTATTTCTTTTAATATTCTTATTCCAAAAACTGAGCAGGCGCCGTGTCTATAATGACTTTGAGTATAATTCGTTATCTCGTCTTGAAAAGCTGACCTCCAAGGCTCCGCTATAGGATCTGGTTCATAAGGTTCATAATCTTGCACCTCCTTCCTCAAGTGATCATATTTGAAACTTTGCTTACTCCGTGCATTGTAAAACCGTTGAGAACCCAAGTCATTATGTTCGATTATAAGCGCTGGATGGTCACTTCCCTCTATCTGTATGTGAGGAAAAGAACAGAATTGTAATATTTAATTTAGTTTACATATCTGGTTTTATATGTGCTATTCAATATTTTATATGTGCTAATTAATTGTACTTACTGTCTGTTACTCCCAAATCTCTATAATCCAATATGTTACGCTGTTTAGCAAAGTTCTTCAGCTAGGATTGCATACGGTATAAGACCGTATGCAATTCCAGCTGAAGAAATCCCAGCTATAAAAGTATACCGGTCTTCTCGAAAAGATTGATTTCGCTTTATCCTGCAAATAAGCGCTATAATTTAGATAATATTCAGATATAATCAAGAAATATACTTATAAAACAATAAATAAACATGTATAACCAGATATATATACAAAATTTCAATCTACTTACTCGATAGAACCAAATATATTTTCTTGCTATATAACCTTAACCTTATTATATCTTGACGTCGCGATTTCTTGCTATATAACCTTAACCTTATTATATCTTGACGTCGCGATTTCTTGCTATATAACCTTAACCTTATTATATCTTGACGTCGCGATGCTACCGCGACCGCGACTACCGCGTCGCTTGATACGTCTCGTATACGTATGCACGCACATACACAAAATTGTCTCCCAAGGCGTATTTGCACACTCAAACATAAAATCATACATGAGCGCTGCAAACGCGCCTTGAGGGACAAACTCGCTTTGCGTGTGTGCGTGCGAGCATACGTACGTGAGTCTGAAACTTGTGACCATGATTATTATGATGATAATGATGGAAAACGAAAAAAAAATGTCACATTTCTGGTATACGATTATCATTCCTCAGGATTGACTGCACCAATCTTATTCAAACTCGTCGCAATCGAAAGCTTGCATCCACAGTATCGACAATATCTATAAAATTGTGATCAACAATTTTTGAAAAAATAGTATAATCATCTATTATGGTATTATTAATTACATCATCTGCAGCTATTGTTAAAGCATCAAATAAGAATGCAACTGGACCATATTTCGTTGAATGAAGGCCTAAAATACTTTTAGTTCTTAACTTTTTTTCAGATTCAATAATTTGAATATACGATATATGATAATTTACCAGAAAGCTGTCGATAACGACTAAATCTATTTTCTAGTTTGTCAGTTTGTAATTTCCCAGGCAATACATAATCAACATTTAATTGATTTAATGAATATTTAATAAAATCTATCATTACATTTACATTCTGATAAATTGCATTAAAGTTATCTGTAGTTAAAATACCATGATTTAAATTCAAACCTTTCCAACAAGTTAACCATGACAAAAAGTCATTAAGAAAAATAATGCGATCATCATTTTCATCAGTAAAAGCTGCTTCCAAGGGATTTTTGTGTAAAACTGATTTTAAAGAATTTTTAATGTTGACTATGGTCCACCATTTTAATATAATTTCTAAAAATTTTGCTGTTCCCGATCAAAACCGTATTCTTGATTGACAGCAGCTAGTGTACTTTCATGAAAAACGTTATTTGCTAAACTCACTTTTTGTCTATCTAACATACTTGGAAAAACAGTTTTAAAATTTAATTTGGGTGCCAATTTAATTAATTGATTACATTTTTTACGAAACAACTGTCTTATATCTGAAAATTTTGCAACTAATATTTTATCACGGTCATAGAATGAAGGAAATACAAAAGATTTTTCAGCAACTTTCTGGCAAAGCCAATTATTTCTTATATTCTTAAATATATGTACACTGTCATACGATAAAAATGTTTTATAAGTATTTGAAAAATCATAAGTGAAATTATTATCAAAACTTGACAACTCTTTAAACATTACACGATTCACTCTGTTATTATCAGTAATGATCGCAATAATTTTAAAATCATAAGCTGTAACCAACTTACATACTTCTTTTGTATAAGATGTTAATTCATTACCATTCACATTAATAACTGGTATCAATAACACAATTTCTTTGAATGATCCAAATGCTGAATATATCATGAATGCTATAACAATTTTAGCTGCAGATGTATCATTATGAACAAATCCACTGAGAAAACCATTTTTATATTCTATGTTTTGTTTTATATAGATTTCATCAATTTGTAGAATTACATATTTTTCTTTTTCATTCAATTTACTAGCTAAAGATCTTAGAAAATATTCATTTTCATTAGGCTTGTCAATAGCAATATGCATTGAAGAAGACAATCGTTGAAGAGTTCTAGGATGGGGTAATGTAAGAATTGCATTTTTTCGTAAAGCAGAATAACAATTAGAAGATTGTGTATATATTAAGAAAGAACACAAAGTCATGTGAATTGAATATTGTAGAGCGTGTTTTTCCATAAATAATAACTTAAATTGCTCAATAATAAAATTTAGTTTACTAACTTTTTCATTATCATTTTCTTTATCATTATCATTATTGCTGACAAATGATTGAAGTCTTTGCAAATGAATATTAGCAGCAGTTACTAATGAATATAAATTCGCATTATCTATTATCTCATTTCCATATGACAAAATATTTTCTATAATATTTGTGACCACCTGTTTAATTTTTTACCATTGTCCAGAATCCAGTTCAAATCTTTAGAATCTATAAAACTACCATTTTTAAACACTTTAACCGATCAATCATTATTAACTTCAATACATACTTGAACTTTAGACATACTTAAATCAGTGAACTCAACCTTATACAGGGTGTTCCAGGAAGAAAGGTCAATATTCTGGGAGGTGATCGTATCGGTCATTTTAAGCAAAAATGTTCATATGAATATATGTCCTATTACCCACGGTTTCCGAGATAGAGCGACTTGAATGTACAGTTGCAAAATTACTGACAAGAAAGAAATACTACGTACTATTTCTAATATTTATTGTTCAAGTGATACATTTTTTACAGATTATAATAAATTTTCAAAATTTCCACCGTTAACATCAATGCATTTTTCAACTGTTGTGTGAACATGGCGTGTTGCTCGTCTGAGTACATCGTGACGTTCCTTTATGCGGGCACTAGCATCCATTATTTGAGCAAGCAGTTCGTCTCGTGTATTCATTTTCCTTCTGTACACTTCACTGTACAGGTTCACGGATGAAGGTTGAAGTGTACAGAAGAAAAGTGAATACACGAGACGTACATTCAAGTCGCTCTATCTCGGAAACCGTGGGGAATAGGACATATATTCATATGAACATTTTTGCTTAAAATGACCGATACGATCACCTCCCAGAATATTGACCTTTCCTCCTGGAACAGCCTGTATAATACTATTTTATGACTATAAATTTCATGCTTCCAGTTTATCATATTAATTTTGTTTTTAAATAGTTGTCAAAATGCTTCATAATTTAAAATGATATCACTTTGTAACCATTCCTCGGTTTTTTCTTCTTGTTGCTTAATTAAAGCCCGTCTTTTTGTTTCAGGATCTTGTCGATTTGTTGTCAGTGATTTAGATAAATATTTTGGCAAGTTCGGAAATAATGTTGGAATTGCTTGAGGAAGTAATATAGGTCTCTTTCTGGGAAAAGATCTTTCTATACCATTCTCATCTTTATAACTTTTTTCCTTTAAAATAAATGTTCGTTCAAAGTGTTTTGCGCAAACCACAGTTCGTTTACCTGGTATTCAATCTTTACAAGGAATATTTTTTAACCAACTTTTTCGTAACTTTTCTTCTTTTGGAAACTTAAAAACGGACACATTTTCCTTTTCTGATTCATAATTGCTTTTACAGCCTGGAATGCAGCATTTATCAGGCATATTTTACCTACAAAAAATAAGATAAACATATACAATAATGATTTTTACCGTGTCATTTACAATTGAGGTTAAGACAATCACTTAAGGAAATACTCACTTTTCTGATAATTTCCTCTATTTGGAAAACTAAATATTACATAATAATTTTTATCAGAACTGTATTCACAAACTATGTTTGCACAAATACAAATAAACACTAAATATAAGAAACTTTTAGCAATTTTTATCACATTTATTCTTGGTGCGAACATATTTTTTCCGGCCGGCACGCAACGTTGCCAAATTTATCCTGCCTGGAAATAAAGATGGCCGTGGTATTACGCGACTACTTTCGGAAATCTTCGAATATGTCCTTTTAATTACTGCCTTTTCCACGTTTCAGAAATCTTGCAGAACTTCTTGCTAGAAACTTTCGCGAGGTAGGAAATCTTGAACGCGAACGCCGGAGATTTTTAGCGCGAGGCAGAGGATATTCACGATACGGTTAACTATCGTCGACTCTCGAATTCCCCACTTTCACACATTCACAATATCTTAACAATAAAGGATTAAAGAACGATATTTAAGAAACTGAAGAATTGACCGCCGCGAGAATATGAAAGGCGATCGGAAGCGAGACACTTCGTAACGAACTTGAGACGAGTACGACTACGGCAAATACGACACGAGCAAGAATAACGACAAGAGAAATGATAGAGATCGATGAATTTCGACCGGCTCGAATCGTCGTCGTAGGCAGACGACGTAAATCGATCGGCTTCGGAAGCTCGCGCTCTACCGAACAACAAAAGTTTTTCGACACCGATCGTTCGAGAACCGGCTGTTTGTCACAGTTTTTCTACTCGAAGGAGAGCGCACGAGCACGCACCGATCAGCTGAACGCGATGCTATTTACTCGCTTGTGTTTTGATGTATTAACGGTTACCGTTTAAATATCGGCGAAAACAGTTCGAAACTCGAACAGTAATATAAAATATAATTTAGGAACATAAGAATATACCTCTATATAATCCTTACAAATATGAAAGTTACTAGGGTGGATCAAATATAAACGAGACTTGTTCAAAAAAATATTTATTCGATTAATAGACGTGAAAACTAAGAAAATTATTCTTCTACATAGCATTCACTAATGTTTACACATTTTACCACCGCACTGGCTGTTTTTTATCCCTTTTTATGCTTCATAAAAAGTAGCAAGACGAGTACCAACTGTGCACGAAGTCTTCCACCTCACTGTCGTTGGAAAACTTTTCCCTCCATAAGGCTATTTTAAGACGTCCAAAAAAATCCACCATATGTGAGAATGCGCATCAAAAATGCGTCTCCTTTTGCTGCTTGGCGATCCAAAAGCCTCTGAGAGATTTCAGCTCTTACGACCAGCCTTCTGACCTGCATTCAAAATTTGAAATACCCATCGTGCAGTGATTTTTCGAAATCGTAACTTATTCTCAATGATTGTTTGCACATTTCCATAATTTATGCCAGTCCCTTTACTAATTTCACGAACAGTTATTCATCGGTCGTCCTCAATAAAATCGCGAATTTGTTGAATGATCTCAGGCGTAATGCTCGTTCTTGGTCGACGCGCATCAATCAAATTCGCAATTTTTTCACGACCTTCACAAAAAAATTTATGCCATTTGCATACATGGAACTTCAATAATGTGTTCTTACCGAACTGTACGCGTAATTTGCACAAAACTTCAGCTGGTTTGATATATTTGCGCGTTAAAAATTTAATAATTATGCGTTATGCAACCGGGGCACCTTCTGTTCACTTATCGTGCTTATTATTAAACAAACGATTGTAGAAATAACCGCGCAGCTTAGAGCGGATCTAGACACGTCTATCAACAGCCCATTATTGTTACAACAACGAGCGTTAAAGTATCTTCGGTATTTATGTAGTATAAGGGAGCCACCCCCGATTTCAATAATTCTCACATATATTATCAAGGTCGTCATTCTGAGTAATGTTGTGAAGATTTTAGTTGGCTCTGTTTGTTTGTTTAAAAGTTATTAGGAAAAAAAGTTTTATAAATAAAACATATTTTTTGACACTGCATATATCATTACAAAGAATAATAACTACAATGTAACATACATTTTCATCTATTGTATTTAATTTATTATTCATTTATTTTTTCATTGATAAGATACATAGTAGCCATTACTTAAAAGAAAGCATCTAATCGGTTTTTATCATCGAATGTCTTTTTGAAAGTGCTTTCCCATCCACACAACAATTGTGGGGTGGACCTCGCTTCGCGTTGTAAAGTATATGCGTGGACACAATGAGTTCCGCCCCCCCCCTGCGGGAGGGCTCCACTTCCGGAAGATATAACCTATCCCAAATTATATATTTCTGATTTAAAAATAAAATTTGGTTTGGGTTAGGTTATATCTTCCGGAAGTGGAGCCTCCCCGTAGGAGGGGGAGGGGGGGGGGGCGGAACCCACTGCATCCACGCATACACTTTCCCATCCACACAACAATTGTGGGGAGGACCTCGCTTCGCGTTGTAAAGTATATACGTGGACACAGTGGGTTCCGTCCTCCCCCCCCCCCCTCCCTACGGGGGCTCCACTTCCGGAAGATATAACCTAACCCAAATCTATTTCTGATTTAAAACTAAAATTTATGCTTCTGCTTATGTTTATATTAATGCTTCATAACTTTTGTTTGTAGAACAATTTTTTAATAAACAATGAGCGCCGAATAAAACCTTTTGTATGTTACTCAGGGTAATAACCTTGACCAAATATGTGAAGGTCAAGGTCATCGAAGCTGCCTCCCCTATACTGCATATAACCAATATAGCAATTACTTCCTTTAGCACTGACACAAAGTGGCAAATTTCTCAAACTTTTTTTATTTATAACTTTTTAATAAACAATGACCGCAGACTGAAATCTTCACAACATTACTCAGAATGACGACCTTGATAATATATGTGAGAATTATTGAAATCGGAGGTGGCTCCCTTATACTACATAATTATCATATTTTCTATTCGAAAAGTCTCGTTCATATATTTGATATGTATTTATTATTGACTTACTATTTGATTTTTCCCGTGGGTTGAGCTGCCTATCGGGCGCGTTTCCGGGTGGCGGATAGGAGGACGTCCAGGTGACTTCTGGTTATCCTTCTGACTACCCGAGCAGGCTCTTGGCTATAACTGGCCCTGCGGGCGTAAAACCCTGTCTGGGGCCAGGAAGGCTACTGTCGCGGACCGACTCCCCAAGCCAAGTTGAGAGCTATCATGGCAAAGGCTGCGTGGCACTGGGTGCGCAGTGTCGTTAATGATGCTTCTGGGGTACCGGGCGAAACCCCAGAGTATCTAGCCTTACTCGAGATCAGCATTTAGCTTTTTGGAGAAGCATAATCGGATGCAGGCAGTCGAGGGCTCTCCCCGGGGATTCTTCGAAGGAGGGACTCGCCGCCTGTATCAAAGATTTAAGCAAACGAGAGGCTGGGCTAGTGACTCGCATACTCACAAGGCACGGCACTCTTACCTATATAAACTGGGTCTCAGCACGAGGCCTAACTGCAGGAAATGTGGCGTACCGGAGAAAACCAGCTTCCATGTGTTGTGCGATTGCCCGGCATATGCCAGGGCGAGGTTTGAACTGTTGGGCTCAGCTTTTCTGACGCCCCAACACATAGGCGATCTCTCGGTCTGGGTTGTCCTTCTCTTTTGGAGGAGAACAGGCCTGAACTGAGGGGCGCTCATCGGAGAGGCACAATGGACTTTGTCTGCGTGCCGTAGGTGGAGCTTTGCTAACTTCGAGGACCGCCCTCCGTTCGTATATTATATTTCTATTTCTACTATTTGATTTTCACAAATATAAGGAGTTTAGATTAATTTTATTTGTTGTTTTGATTAACTTCAATGATTTAACTAAGCTCCTCGTAGTTCTTAATACTTTGTTTTTTCTCGTTCGTGTTTCAAAAGAAGTTATGTGTAACGAAAATAAATCTTGTTTGATCTTAATAAATCTGGTTTATTCTTTGATAATTACAGGAACGAGCAGCAGTTCAACATCATTTCTTTCAAATCTTTATTTATCTATTATTGTTTGTTTTATGCATCATTTTTTATGTGTGTAGATATATTCGCACTGGCGTATACATACGTACGTTTGCATGTATATATATGGCAGGGAGACAGGTTAATATGAAATGGAGAGGATTTCTATGACATACCCATAATTTTTCTTGAGAAGGTATGGATGATTGAACAAATTTGAAGTACTCACGCACGCGTACACTGTATACGCTACAAAAAATCGTTTAAGTTCATCCTCTCTATTAGAAAGTCCGTTTGTTCTATCTACACTTTTCCTATATGGAAGTACATAAATGAAGTAAACATTATATTCAAATTTCAGATGGAGAAAGAGGAAAAAAACAAAAGTATCAAAAGCGCAGTTAAAACAAACAGATTTACGTGCTCATTTCTAATTTGCAAAGGAGACATAATTTTCCGCCTATTTTAAAGTTTTACACGCGAAAAGTATTCGATCTCGCAAAAATTAAAGTTAAAGTTTTACACGCGACGTATGCAAAAATTACAAACTGTAGCACTACATGTCCACATACGCGCGATTGCATCTTCATTAATATTATATGATACATAAATACTCGTGGAAATTTTAACATATAAAAATAAAAAGTTCTATACCTATTTATTAAATTTTTTCTTTTTATTATTACATAGGAGATTTTGAAAAAAAACATACATGGTCAATATATAGGAAGACAAATACAAGTATACAGAATTTGCAGCTTATAAAATTGTCGTTGATATTCAATTAACGAAATTCAAATAGAAGCCGACAATCCAATTTTTTCTTTCTATTTTTGTTCGCTTATATTGCAGGTGTACGAGGCAAACTGTACATTCTATCATTCTGGTACTTCTTGTTTTTATATTTCTTGTACGCTCTTTTCTGCTCATTATTTTTAACACGACTTATTGCTCCCTCTTCATATGACCTTAATGTTCCACAAATTAATATCAAAATGCGAAACATACTACGCGTTATTAACGATTACTTAATCGCCTGTTAATGAAAACCATTTGCGATCTTGCAGATATAGGTTCTATATTTTTCCGAGAAGAATATGTATACATTGTACTATAATAGAATTTCTAGTATATAGAAAAATATGATTATTCTCTCCCATTGAGAAAGTAAATAAAGGCATCTATATATTTTAATTGCTACATTATTTTTTCATTATACCTTTTTCTTTTCCTTATTATTCTTGCATTGTTATTATTCTTTTGCCGTTCGCTCGTCATCGATTAAAAGTTATGTTATGCTGCCGAATATATGCAGTGACGCTCGGCATTTCACCGTTGCATCAAATGTATTAAGTACATGATAATATGCGAATAAAATACGATTTTTAGATACACCTGATAAGAGATTGTAAGAATGCGGACGTTACTGCGAGACTAAACCTCGGAATCTCCTTTAATAGCGGCCGCGCTTATATTTATATATTTGGAGAACTATCTATGTTATATATGTATAATATTTTCAAAATATAAAATTTTTAATTATTTTTTTTTGTTCTTTTGTAAAAAAAAAGATAGAGGAATTGTAGAATATATTGATCCAATTATCTTGTTAACGACGCAAACGAAGTAAAGAGAGACTCAGTTCACTTATTAGAACGCAGTAATTAAAGCCCCCCTCTCTCTCCCTCCCGCCCTCCCTCCCTCCCTCTCTCCCCTCTCTGCCTACCCTCCCTCCTTTCCTCCCTTCCCCTTCCTCCCTCTCTTTCTCTCCCCACTCCTCTCCCCTCCTCTCCACCCTCTTCACACGCGCGCGCGCACACATACACGCCGCACGCACGCACACACGCACGCACACACACGCACACACACGCACACATACACGCCACACGCACGCACGCGCGCGCGCACACACACACACACACATACACACACACCAATCATGAGAAACTCCTAATTTTTACATTACTTCTTTTTTTGCATTACAAATTTAGAAATAAATGAGAATTTTGTTGTCGATAATCTGAATATCACTCTGTTTCAAGAGAATTTCTCTCTGTAAGTAAAAATCTTAAATGATCATTCATTAAATATTATACTCTTTTGTAAATGTAAAAATTGAGTATAGACATGGATAGTTTTTTTTGGCAAAACATACAAATTTTCTTCAAACTACAATTTTTCTAAACTAATTTTTGTGAAAAATTATATAAAAACATTTTGGATGTTATTTTGAAAACATAATTAATTAATATCTGCTCATTGGATTAAATTATTATGATAATGAAAAATGAAATATATGAGGTATATATGTAGTAATATCGATTCTCAGGAACTTCCTCATATTAACGACGGATCGATGCTTCATCAGTTACATGAATCAAGATCGTTATCGCTGATCGCCAAAATATTAAAAAGAAGATCGCAGTTTGTTTAATTGCTAATTATCCGTATCTTCGATTAATTTTATCACACGCTGTGATTCTAATCTATATACGCGACAATCAACATTCAATATACAGGGAACATTACATTGAGTTTGGCATATGTGAGTGTGTGACGACATATCGTATCTATAATTTTTAACTATGTGTTAAAGATATCTTCCTCGTGTTGTAGCGCCTTTTTCTCTTTTTCTCTCTTTCTTGCAAATCATCTCTTTTGTAAATGTAAGATGCATACGATTGCGGAGTATTGATTACACAACCCTTTGCAAATCGTAAGAATTTTAATAGCTCTATAATAACTCTCTAATGACAAAGCAAGAAGAATCACCAAAACGTTTGCCCTTTTTATACAAGATTTTACTAGACCATAATATATTTCTTCTTGCGCGCTGATATTCTCTAGTACTTTTCGACACATTGTCGGTCATTCGCATAGCTTCCATATAGATCTCTGACATTGAGATGTAATTAGTAGAAATGGCTTTATCGAAAGATGTAATTGGCATTCGAGATTATTACTATTATATAAAAATTTGTATATAAAATATATAGAAAATAAAGTTTTTATATAAGAAGAATATATGGAAATCAACATTAAATGGTTATTGAAGATCAATTTGAACTAAAATGAAAAAATTCGATCTTTATTTTAAAATGCACGAAAATATCGAGAATATTACGTACAATCTTTATAAGTGAAATGTGTATTACTTCATGATCACTACACACACACTTCATTTTGTAAAAATAAAAATGTGTAAATAAAATTGTGTGTATAACTTTTTAAACTTGACAGCTCATAACGTGTCACGACCAAAGGAAATCAGCTTACTATACATCAGCGAAACATTTTCAACTGCCATCCCTATGGCTGATGAGAAAATGGCAGAATATCTTAGTAGGCATAATTTTATAAGTCCTACGTATCTACAATCAAACTAACGACAACGATACATTAGAAAGACGAAACGCGAAGAATATTGAAAAGAACAGTTCAATTGCTTTAGTAGGCATGCGTAGAGCCTTAAATTATCTTGAGCGAGAATGATAGTGCCGTAGAACCGTCGTAGTGAGAAAAGGTCATTAATAAGGTCAATTAATCAAAACCAAGAAATTTTTTCTAATCCAAGAGGACATTTTGACGATACGAAACATTCTAGTTAGATTTTAATTTAATTTCTGCAGGGTAATTATCGCTAAACACATTTAACTATCTCAGTACCTAATGGTGTTTTGCGGCCGAAATAATTTGAGTCCCGAATGATTATTGTAACTCGTTTAAGATCTCTCACGCATATACGATTTCATTTTTCGCCTTTCTTTCTCTCCCTTTTTTTCTCGAAGCACACGCTTCGTTTCGACAACACATTTTATCAGTTATTAATTTAACGATTAAAGTACTTAGGCATACATATGTAATAATTAAGTCGCACATTTACGAGGATCAAGCATCCGTGGATAGGCGTCTCTTCACAAACTCGTTCAATTGTGATTTTAGGCCGTACTTGAGCAGTCGCTGTTGAGAAACGGAGATCGCGAGCATCGTTATTGCCTAAATTCCCAAGAGATATTCCTTGTCGCAAAATGTGACAAGATATAATCGAGCTGTGATCGACGGAAATTGTAATATCCATCGAAAAGAAAAGGTTACACACAATTCGCAAGTGGCTATTTTCTTCATCACTTTTGCACAGCGTTCCGTCGCAAAATAAAAGCGCAGCGATATAAATTGATCCATTTAAAAATCTTTAGTTATTACTTACGTAAGTTATATAATAAGGTAACAGTTAAAAAAAATTCGAGTGGATCGATTTACGTTATCGAAACGCTAATATAAACGCGCTACCTGCTAGGCAGGCTAGAAAAGTGTCACTGTCGTTAATCCACGTGAGGACACGCGCGCAATTCCGTAAGATTGTCTCTAACACTTACAATTAGAACGAGTACAACACAAATATATACGGGAAGAGGCCATTATTTGCGTAACTCTTAATTAATAGCATCTTCGATGAGAGGCGACTAATCGCGCTAGTATGTATTTATTTCAAGGGTAAATATGCATAAAAGGTTACACCTCACCGATTTTATCGCCACTTAAATATGTTGTAGAAGAGGTTCTTCTGAATAATTTCCCGCAAGAAAAAAGTGGGGGAAAGCATTCGTTTAGAAGATATAATAAATTGAAATTTCACAATTTTAATGCTTTCTTTGAAGTATTATAAAATAAAATTAGGAACAGTGATATTTGTGTATATTTTATTTCTTGCAGAGGACGTAGGAAATGTTTTTGCTTACATTTACAGAGATAGGTACAGGGTCATAGATGGGTTGTATAACGTAATCCAAACCAAATTTTAGTTTTAAATCAGAAGTAGGTTTGGGTTAGGTTATATCTTTCGGAAGTGGAGCCCCCCCGTAGGGGGGCGGAACCCACTGCATCCACGCATACATTTTCCCATTCACACAACAATTGTGAGGTGGACCTCGCTTCGCGTTGTAAAGTATATGCAACACAGTGGGTTCCGCCCCCCCCCCTACGGGGGGGCTCCACTTCCGGAAGATAAAACCTAACCCAACCCTATTCCTGATTTAAAACTAAAATTTGGTTTGGATTGCGTTATATAACCCAAATTGTAGCTTCGGGGTGGAATTTTTTCGGGGTGGGAGTGCAGGGAGAGGGGCCCCGCCCCTCCCCCGCCCACGCGTTAAAGTCGTAAGCCTTTTTCAATAAAAAAATAATAGATTATTACAGCATACACAAACTTTAATATCAAACTTTAATTTGCCATATCTTCTAAATGAATGCTTCCCCCACTTTTTTTTTGCGGCGAATTATTCAGAAGAAGCTCCCTTACAATATATTTAAGTGGCGATAAAATCGGTGAGGTGTAACCTTTTATGCATATTTACCATTTCAATAGAAAGAACAACTATTTTCTCCAAGTAATACTCGTGTGCGCCAATCTTTGGAACATTTCTACTTGCGGTTGGACGACCTAATAATTTTACAATATATCGAATGTATAATTATGCAATTCGCAATGTTTTTAGAAATACTTTACATGCGACTCATAGTAGTACGAATTATAAGAAATATGACATTATAATGAGTATTATTTTCTAAAGATTTGTAGCATAAGTTTAAATCAATAATTTCGATTGTCAAGATTGATACAACATATTTGCATGTATGTATATGTGCTTGTGTATGTATATCTATTTATCTATTTGTCAGTCTATCTCTGCATGGTGTGCTTGTATACTCACTGTTTTGTTTTGTATGTGTGCGTGCATGCGTGCATGCGTGCATGCATGCGTGCGTGCGTGCGTGCGTGCATGTCTGCGTGCGTGCGTGCATGTCTGCGTGCGTGCGTGCATGACTGCGTGCATGCGTACGTGCGCGTGTGTGTGTGCATGTGTGCGTGCGTGCATGCGTGTGTTCGTGCGTGCATGCGTGTGTTCGTGCGTGTGTGCGTGTATGTGTATATTAATAGTCGTGGTAGAACTGATGTTTAGGGGAGGCAGCCCCGATGACCTTGACCTTGACATATGTTGTCAAGGTCACCCTCGTGAGTGATCTTCAGAAGGTTTTAGCCGTTGCTCGTTTTTTATTAAAAAGTTATTAACGTAAACAAAGGCTGTTGAAAGATCGCGAACGATATTTTTCAAAACATTCATCACACTATAGTATACAAATGGAAAATGTATGGAATTCATATAGAACCATACAATTATAATCATACAATTATATTGCTTTTTTGATATATGTTTATCATACTTAATTATAACCAGTAACACACACACATCCGTGATAATCATTAGTATTAAGTTGTTGTTTGCATAGTTATTGCAAAGTGAATGTGTTGGAGAGGGAGAGGCGAACTAACCTAAACCAAACCAAATTTTAGTTTTAAATCAGAAATAGGTTTGGGTTAGGTTATATCTTTCGGAAGTGGAGCCCCTCCGTGGGGGTGGAGGGCGGAACTCACTGCGTCCATGCGTATACTTTACAACGCGAAGCGAGGTTCACCCCACAATTGTTGTGTGGATAAGAAAGGTTTGGGTTAGGTTATATCTTCCGGAAGTGGAGCCCCCCCGTAAAGGGGGCGGAACTCACTGCGTTCACGCATACACTTTCCCATCCACACAACAATTGTGGGGTGGACCTTGCTTCGCATTGTAAAGTATATGCATGGACACAGTGGATTTCGCCCCCCTACGGAGGGGCTCCACTTCCGGAAGATATAACCTAACCCAAACCGATTTCTGATTTAAAACTAAAATTTATGCTTCTGCTTATGCTTATATTAATGCTTCATAACTTTTGAACAGATTGTGACCGCCACTTTTTTTTAGGTTAAGATCACTCAAGACGATGACCTTGACAACATATGTCAAGGTCAAGGTCATCCGTGAAGTTGCCCTTTTTCTAGACATTTACCGCATTTTTTAAGGTAAAAGCTAAAATGTTATGCAAAAATTCATCGGAAATTGCATTTATATATGCAAAATTTACAATAATGTTTACTTCTTTAAATTACGTTCTTTCGTTCATATTTACCCTATTTCCACATACTGTTATATTTTTTTAACATTTTTATTAATAACTTTTTAATAAAAAACAAGCGGAGGCTAAAACCTTCTGAACGTCACTCACGAGGGTGACCTTGACAACATATGTCAAAGTCAAGGTCATCGGGGTTGCCTCCCCTAAACGTCAGTTTTACCATAGTCGTAAATAGACGTAGATATTAGTAGAGACAAACTCGAATTCTGCTTATGTTAAGATACTAGCGTTCTGTGTCGTAGAAAAATTGTAGTTGTTTTCTGAGAGCGAGTGAGCATGTATCTAAATTTTACTGTAAACTCGAACTTTGTCGAAAACTGCAGGAAAATTTTCAGAGGCACGCGAGAAGTGAGACAAGCATAGCGTGCGAATTACTTACAGAGTTTAAGTCTTTGCTACTCAAGATTTTAATTGTACACATATATATACAGGGTGAAGAAAAAGTATGGAAACCCTGAAAAATTTCGAAAAATGTAAGTTTTACAGAAAATTGTTTTGAATAAAAGTTGTGGGGTTTAAAAAGATCTATTTACTGATCTTATCAGTTTGGGTTTGGATGGCGTCGCCAAGGTCAGGACAAGATCACCTTGAATTTTTTTAATGGAGACCCCTATTTTTATTACATATTCTTGTAGCCCTTGTCGAGACCTTTTCAAAACACTATAACAAAGTATTTTTTCATTAAGTATTTTTCGAGTTATTTTATATCTTAATCTGACATATTTTGATATAAAAAATAAAATATCTCGTAAAATATTTAATTTTCGATAATTTTATTATAATAGTTTTATATACAGAATAATGAGACAAATAAATTAGTGTAAAAGAAAACAAATAATTGTTAAAAAAAATACATTATAAATAATTACATACTTTTTCTTGAAAACAGTTATTTTTTTGGTAAATATGCATATTAGGTTACACCTCACCGATGACTTTGACCTTGATATATGTTGTCAAGGACATAACCCTGAGTAACTTTTCCTTATAACTTAACCGGCGGTCTCTTATAGTTTCTGAGATATTTAAACTTATGATTTCACAATTTTTATAATTTTTCTATTATAAAATAAAGAAAAATAAAGATTGTTTACATTGTATTTACGTAGATCAGACGTGGAAAAATGTTTCTTTACATTTTCAGAGACGAAGCTCTTTGGGTTTTTTTACTTTCCACGCAAAGCGAGGTTTAACGCAAACCTATGTGTCTAGCTTTTTTATAGTGGAGCCCACTGCGTCCACGCATATACTTTCCCATCCACACAACAATTGTGGGGCGAACTTCGCTTTGCTTTGTAAAGTATATGCGTGCACACAGTGGGTTCCGCCCCCCCTAGGGGAGGGGGGGCTTCACTTCCGGAAGATATAACCTAACCCAAACCAAATTTTAGTTTTAAATCAGAAATAGGTTTGGGTTAGGTTATATCTTTCGGAAGTGGAGCCCCCCCGTAGGGGGGGGGCGGAACTCACTGCGTCCACGCATATATTTTCTCATCCATGCAACAATTGTGGGGCGGACTGTCTCTCTGTGTCTATATTAATACCCAAATGTTAACTTTAAATATCTCAGAAACTATAAGAGACTGCCGGTTAAGTTATAAGGAAAAGTTACTCAGGGTTATGTCCTTGACAACATATGTCAAGGTCAAAGTCATCGGTGAGGTGTAACCTAATATGCATATTTACCTTTTTTTTTATATCAATTGATTTGTCTCATTATTCTGTAACATAAAAGTATTACGGTAAGATTATCGAAAACTAAATATTTTACGAGATATTTTATTTTTTATATTAAAATCACTTACTTATCGGACACCCTGTATATATATATATATATATATATAAATGATCTATAAATATAACATAAACATAAATATAAATATTATTTTATATTTATTTTATATTTAATGATAAATATATATTTTTTATTTATATTTATTTAAATCAAAATAAATAAATATGTATGTGTGTGTGTATGTGTAAAAAACATAGTATAAGACAGATATAATCAGATAACATTAAATTTATAAAAAAGATGATATTTTTATATACCAGAAAGTTAGTGTTGGGTTCTCTCGCAAAAATAATGGATGTTTTTAAATGTCTTAAGTGTCAAGAATGTTGAATATAATCTAATCGAGATTTTAGTGATAAAAAATGATGCAAAAAATAATAGATTAATTTGTTATCCTTAGATCAATTATCTTCATTGATTAAGGTTTAGCGCTGTGTATTACAAAATGTAGATTCTCATCTCTATTTTGTAAGTGCTGTATTAATATTTAGTACAGTCATAGGAGAGAGAGAACAAACAGCAGAGCGATAGTGACAACAGTAACAACGGCATCAATAACGATAGCTAGCGATCGTAGTAATAATAGTAATTATTAGGTCACTTCAAAAGCTAGTAGAAAAAACGTGCTTAGAATGCGCTCATCTACTTATAAAGAAGAGAAGTCCTTCATCTAAAATGTAAATGATTGCATATTCATACGAGAAGATTGTCCATGCGATAATCTTCATATGAGACTTTCGACGAAATGTGATTGTTCACCCCAAAATAATTTTGTGACCTTCGTCGATAGTTTCATCGATTTCATTACCTTCGCCACAAATATCTCGTTTGCTTGATTTGTTTGCGCTTGTATTTTCTGTTTATATACATCATTATTTACTAAGATTATTTTAAACTTATTTCCTTTTGCGTTTCTTTATCTTGAATTGTTATTCGTATAATTTATTGTTTATTCGCGAAAAAATCAATTCAAATTCTCTTAAGTAATTATTACGAACAGTACACGTTAATGAAGATATTAACTATTATATCGAATATCGTATCACTAAAGAAAGAGAGTACACAACGATACAAATATTATTCAATCTAATAAACAAAGTATACAAGGTCTCTTGATACGAGATAATACGTATACGTATATGTTATTTTGGCAAAATTCGAATTCAAATCATCCAATATTTATAACGTCGGATATGTGTTTCTAGGCCGATTATAGATTTATCTCACATTTTGTCGTATTTCTTTCGCGATATATCTGACGCAGCCTTCACAAAGGCACAACCATCTATCTCGTTTATGACTCTTGCGAGACTTGTCGTCGGCATTCGAGGCGAGAGAGCGATAAGAGAAGCGATTATATTGACAAAAATATATAAGCAGCACAATCGTGATTAAAAATATTTCTCCTTTTTTCATATGTCGATCTGCTCTCCCCCTTCTCATCGCCGTTCTGTGTTTTGAGTAAAAAATTACTTTCTTCCGATGTTTGTAAACGCTCGCGATTCCGCTTGCCCGTTTTTTTCATGATTTGAGAAATTCTGCCGTTTACAAATCACAAAGAAATTCTCAATGAAATTGCAAGACTCATCCGAACAGTTGGATTTCAATGATCCAATGTTGAATAAAATAAAAGATGCCGATCCGAATATTTACAAAAGTGTAAGATTAATATAAACATACGCATGGAAAAACGTTGTTAGTAATGCAATTGCGACAGAGTATAAGAACTGCGCACGTATATATCGTCGTTAAGAATTTCGTTTCAATATCGATTTGCGAAAATAAATCTTTGATTGAGAACTTTCGTTGACATCCCTTAACATCTATATATCGTTAACACCGAGTTTTAATGTGTGATGTGAGATAGTGACACCGTATTTATCCTTACGTATCATTTAAATACATGTACATTTTGATTATCTTTCTCGTTACAGTTTCCCCACACAGAGATGCGTAATAATATATAATGTATCTATATGAGGTGTATATATGCGTGTGTTTCACACGCGACCCGATCGACATCGACGCCGCAAGAGAGTTTTATATTATATACACATATACGATATCTATATTTAAATATATTTAAATATCGCCGTATCTCTATATCTCTGCGCACACACCACACTCGATATATAATAATAAATCTGTGATCCTTTTTAACCGTTTAAACGTGACTCACACATTGTGAGGGTGTTACCAGGTCATTTTAATTAATTATATGTACGGTATTATCGCGTTTATTATCTATTGTACTAATTACTCGGGCGGGGTAAGCGCAATAATTCTGAACTATTCATTTTGCCCCCTAATTTCATTGCAGGACATTGTAGATGGGATTTAAACATTCACATTGACGCGTCCCGAGGATCATCCTAAATTATACCGAAGCAAGTAAGAAATAGGCTCGTATTAGAATTTTCGTAGTATCGTTTTTTCCGCATTATCTTGTTAATTTTCACGCATCGCCGATCGCGAATTGTGCGATCAAACCTTTCTAGGATTGCTTCGTGATATTATAGTGATCTTTGGGATCGCTACGCGAAAAGGAACGTCGATATTAGATCTGAGAAACGTCAAGGAAAAATCAGCCTGTCCGTCCCGCTATCAGTCTACGAGCTACAAAAATTGTGCGACTTCTAAACACTGAGTATGGTTATTATTCAAGTTGGCGGCAAGTACCTCTGGAACTCTTTCTTCCTGTCTCTCTTCCACTCCTCTCATCATTGCCTCAAGCTAATTACTTTTCTTTTTTTCTTTGTTATCGGCTCGGCCAGCGAGCCTTGAAACTTTGTCTATCATTAAGTTAAAGCAGATTGCGCCGATCGAGGCACTCCGTTAGATTCGGATGTTTTCTATCGTCATCATTTTTCTGGAATGCGGACAGAAAATTCTAAATCTTTCCTTTTCATCATATCTTATCGATAATTAAAACTATACAACTTATCCTACAATTATTTTGCAATGACATAGTTTGCGTTGAACTCTTACATTACAACACAATCGTTCATACAATGTTTACATAAATGGCAAATCTCTTTGATTCAAGCACAATGGAAAGTATAAAATATAATTTAAAATTATATATTGATTATATTATTAGAGCAGAGATCGTTTATATAACGTTGCAAACTTTCTGTTCCGCATCCTAAATTGAGCATCGGCTTTTAATAGAAATCGCGAATCCTGAAAGTGCCTCGTCGATGCGAAAGGATCAAACAAGCTTTGTCGTCCTTTGTTGATTCTTAGTACCGATATCTGAATTAACGCGTGCGAAATTCGATCGAATCACTGACTGGATCAACCAGATGAGACCGCCGACGACGGCAGATGTCGGTCGAGTTTCGTTTCGGGCGGTCGACGTTCCCGTCGAAATATATTCCTCTCAGGAAAAGTGGACCCTCATCTTATCTCATCAGGATACATGACTGCCTGCGGTTATATCCGCCGAAAAAAATAATCTCTATCTCTTTCGTTTTCTCTTTCTCTCTTCATAGTTCATATACTGCTCGTGCGAACATACTTGCGCAGGTACACCTTTATTGCTAAAATCACCGCGAAATACCGACACGAAAAGCACTCGCGGATCTCGAAAGGCGTTAATCAAAGGAACTGTTCTATGGAACATATTCTGTTCTCTTTACCATCTCCTTATCGAGCCGAAACGTGGTGACGCTGACGTCGTTCCACAAGCGCGAGTTGAAAGCGTTACATCTTTATGATTTTTAAAATTGATTGTCTTCTTGAACAATTGTACGATGAAATCATCTGAAGTTGATTGTCTTTTGGATATATTCTATACATGATTTTTTAGATCAAGTTTGTCATACGATATATGTATAATCGATCCGTGTTGTTGACTAATGATTGTTTTCCTAAATTATTTTTTACGATAATCTAAAGTTTTTATGCTCCTTATAATAATTTTTTTAAAAATCTATTTGAAGAGAAAGAATAATATATATTCTAAAAACACACACTTTTTTTATTATTTGTATGCGTTTGCAAAAGTTAATACATGATTGAATATTCGATTAGATGATCATTCATATCTGTTTGTCTTATCAATTGATTTAATACAAGTCAATTGCAAGTGTCAATTGATTTAACGTTCCTTTCCTTTGATAGCAAAAAATAGGATATATAATAATATATATGTATAACAGGAAATAAAATTAATATTCATATATAATAAATTTTAATTGATCGAGATATTGAATAAACAAAGATACTTCTTTTGAACGATATTTCACATAACGTCATGAATAAATTTTAGAAAGGAATAGTCACAACACGGAAAGACCCGGACCTGGTCGACGATAAACTTGGTTTATTTTCTGGAACAACGTGCGTCTCATCGCTACATTCAAGGATTTGTAATAATAAGAAACGCCATTGTCTTGAATAGATCGAAATTGCATTGGTCTCGAGTTAGCCAGCATCGCGATGTGATCAGCCATGATTTCCATCAAGAGATAATCTTGACGACGGACTCGCCCTCATCCTTGAGCAAAAGACTCAATCTGAGGTCGAGTTCGCCGGCTTCGAGGGCCCACTTTTCCCTCAGCCATCATGGTGAGTCTGCGTTCTGCGTGCCGAGGGTGTGAATTGGGAAGAGCGGATACCAGTCGAAAATGAATTCTTTCGGCGGCAGCAGATCGAGGTTTACTTCGGCGCCGCCCAATCCTTGGTTGCTCTCGAAGCCCTGTTTCTTCTCCCACAGCATCACCAGCAAGTGTC
This sequence comes from Formica selysi, assembly GCA_009859135.1. Taxonomy (NCBI): domain Eukaryota; kingdom Metazoa; phylum Arthropoda; class Insecta; order Hymenoptera; family Formicidae; genus Formica; species Formica selysi. The sequence goes on from CM020831.1 coordinate 268,831, forward strand.
TGCCCTGCAGGATGTCACAGCGGCCGTACTTCAGCGTCTGCCGATACTGCGGATTCTTCGAGTGCCGTATCACGCGAGTCTTGCGCTTCTGCAGCCACTTCTCGCCATCTCGTTCTCGCAAGTACGTCTTCACGTAAGTATCTGCGGATAAGAATAAAAGTTTCGTGCCATCGAGATCAGGACTTGAGAAAAATATTGTTAAAATCAAATACTATTTTCAGCGTGCCTGCGTGAAGTGTATTCTTTTCTCTTGGGTGTGAATCTTCAATTAATTTTCTTCAGAGATAAAAAAAAATCTTTCAATCTTTCTATAAATTATACATGAAAATCCCAGGTAGCAAGATGTCGTCATTATAACCACATTTTAAGGTCCTTTCGCGTCATATGATGTCAGTCGATTAAATAATGACGTTATACAGACGTGATATTTTTGACGACATTTTGACGACATATTATCGTCACAGAAATACTGTCATTTAATCGTCTTTTTAAGGTTATTTACTGATCAATTAACTAATGTTGTTAAAATACGTCAATATTAAAATTAACGTATTTATATCAGGAAAATAATAAATATTTTATGATACTTATATTATAAGGTTTACATGACTTTCTGTTCAAAACCCTTGAAAATACTATTATAATATTATTATATTACAAAACTATGAAATATTGTTTAATATTAATAATTGAATTTGATGCGCATGTTTTCATATATCCAAAATTATTATTTATTTAATATTTCATGAGAAATGTTACTGCGCGCAACATTTCAAAACTTTACAAAAAGATAGTTCATACTTCAGCCGCTAGTTCATTGCGCCCATCTCGTATTTGAGTTTCAGTCATGAGAATTATATAAAGCTTGCAAAGAGCAACTGGCAGAAGATTAATAATGTAATTATTTCTATCAGTTTAATTTCTGATTTAATCCCAATATATGGAATTCAGATATTAGACTGATAGTTTAAAAATCGGGCAGATAAATATCCGAAAAAGTTTAAAATTATCCGTTTATACAATATATTCTCAATAATTATTACGAAAATCGCAAAATGGTAAAGGACTTTTCTGTTCAGTTTACTGTGCTCTACCCGCTCACGAGCGTTGGCACAATCTTTACCTGACACCCTGTATATATATATATATACGGTATATATATAGTGAGTTATGATTATTCAAAGGCAGTAACTTTTTTTTGGAAAAATTTTTCTTTTTTTGGGTAACCATAACTCACTCAAAATTTTTTATATTTTTTTTATTCTAGTCTATTTTATGCGCAAACATCTACAGATTATAAAACTGGTCGATTCTTTTGTTTCAGATAATTTTTGGAGGCTCTGGAAGTTCCACTGTCATTTATCTCACCGGGCTGCTTGATCCGCCCCCTCGGCCCCCCCACAGCTCCAAATACCATGGCGATTTTTTTTGTATTCAATAAAGATATATTTTTGTGGATACCAAAGTTTATCATTCTATTTTTATTAGTTCCTTTCCTAAAAATTTCGAAAAATTACCTATCTTTCAATGCTAACAAAATAGAAACCCCCCTTAAAAGAGATAGACCGTAACAAATATATATCAAATTAAATGATTCAAATATGGCCAATTTCGGATTGAGTATTATGATCAAATGGCAATATAATATATGTCAATCTCTAATGCACGAATCAGAAGTTGGCCATAATGTAGGGCAGAAAGGTGAAAAGGTAGACGTCGCCGCGATATTTCAAGTCGATACAATTCGTAAAATATGTAAAATACTTACATTATATCATACATTGTTGTATTCGTTTCAGACAGCGCTACAACTTTTATTATATCAAAATATTCACATTATTATAAAAAAATTATGCATACCTCTTCGTTCGTTAACACAAATAACTTTTGAAAGCAACCACTATGCTCACAATAAAGTTCAGTTTGAACCATTTAATTTGATATATACTTGTTACGGTCATCTCTTTTAGTTTAAAAGATAAAAGGGAGTGGCCATTTTTGGTGAGACATTCTGTATATATATATATATATATATATATATATATATATATATATATATATATGTACGTATGTATGTATGTATGTATATAAGTCATATTTATTACATTTGTAATTACATTTGTAATTCCATTAATATATTCTATAATAATTCTATGTTTATTATTCTATTTGATAAAGTTAAAAATCCGATGGATTTGTACTACTGAAAGAATGATAAATTTTGAAAAATAGCCAAAGTTCACCAATTTTATATATCGTATGTATGTCATCTTATATTAGAGAAATGTCATCATTTATCGTCATAGATATGATGTCAACGGTCTGTGACTTAGGACCGTCATTTTAACGTCACTTTTACGTCGTTTTAAAGATGAATTTAACGTAACCAGTGACTAAAAAATGATATTATAATAATGACACCTTGCTATCTGGGATAGTTTTGAAATGGTCAAAGATCTCTAAAAAATGAAGGAAAGCATTTTTGAGTCTTATTAAAATCGTTTTATCTGAACTGAATTAATAGAACTGAGCTAATCTATTATCATCATCGAAATATTTATAAATAATGTAGCACGTTTGTTTTGCAAACTTGAGTTTTTAATATCTTAATGATTAATCGGTAAACAAGTAAGTCATCAATTATTTGGACAAGTCATCATAGATTATTTGGTGCATTAAACGCTTGCTCGGAAAGTGATCTCTAAACGTTAAAAAAACAATGCATAAATAACAAGACGTACTATAAAAGTAACAGAATTAACGTTTTGCATTTTGCGCAAGGATAGAGTAGTAAAATTCAAAGGCTATGAGTATTTTATAGTAACCGTAAACATAGAAGCTTCAATCTCAATGAGCTTTTTCTATTGGGAATTAATGGCAGTATAGAAAAGTATCACATGCTTTTCAAATTACCTGGCTCCTCCTTCTCCTCAAGACAGATGTCCCTTGCGCAGATAACCTCGACTTCGAGAGCTCCCTTGCAAAGGTAGAAACCCAGTTGCACTTCGCCATTCTGCGCGCCTGCAATATACATGATCGCAATAAAATAAATATGGTGGAATCATTCAGTTTAGACAAAAGCTGCGTATATGGCTAAATAATTTTAATAGAGTAAAGTTAAAAAACAATAAATTTAAAGTTTAACATGAATAAAAGCTGATTTTCGTGATTTTCGGATAATGACCAAGTATCCAGCTAACATTAGCTCTAAATTATATTTTAAATTTAATCTTAAATTAGATGTATTACCACTGATTATTTTGTATCCTTTCGGCAACACCTGTCCGCGACCCAGTTTTAGATCGATGCCGTTTTCATTTCTCGCTGACTGACTGCAACAACAAGAAAGCCACATATATTCAGTTACGTTTAGTTTAATAAATTTGAATTTAAAGTGGTTTCTATCCACTCTTTTATCGTTAAATACACGATGATTGAAACACAATATTAATGATGTTGCGAAGTATGTAATTGATGAATCGATAATAAACACACTGTAAATGCGGTTGGAATAGATAGATTTTAACTTGTCACAAGAAAGATGAATCGCATACCTCCATTTCTCATCTTCGTCGGATTCACTATTTCGATCGTAAAATCTCTCAGGAATCTCCATGACGCTGTCTTTGCGCTCACCCCGCCCTACGAGTTGAAAGATATCTTTTCACATTATTGATCATTGACAGGCCGCAATCTATATGGCGTTGCACGAATAAGCAAAAATCTGTTACTAAATCGATCAACTTTACTCATCACACATAATTATCATTCCTATCGATTATTTCCTAAGTGCATAACCATACAGATTGCAGTTAGGTTATCGAAAAAGACAATTTACACCTGCCAACCAGAAGAGTCAGTTCTACAGGTTTGTTGTTTTAAACTTAGTTTGGAGATAGATTTCTCAGAAAAGCTTCCTACTAAACAATACGACAATTGCAAAGCGTCTTCGATCGTATGAATTTCAGTACGATTTTTTTTTTTTAATAATCTATATTTTATTATTAATATACAGGGTGTTTGATAATAATCGCCCCACCCGTAATGTGCAGATATAGCGGGTTAGATCGAATAGGAAAGTCTTCTACCGTTTTGAGATTTTCGCAATAATTATTGAGAAATTAATTAAAAAAGATCGGCCAATGCGCGCGAGTATTAGCACATTGCGAGAAAGGACGGCCTACGCGGCATCGCGGTTGGGTCGCGCCACGAATAATATTTCCTATTTTTTATACGAAAATTCGGTGTTTATATACGAGCGACGCTCGTATATAAACATTACTATCCGCTCCTCTCGCCCCTCCTTCGCTTCGTGGCGCGACCCAACCGTGATGCCGCGTGAGCCGTCCTTTCTCGCAGCGCGTTAATACTCGGGCGCATTGGCCGATCTTTTTTAATTAATTTCTCAATAATTATTGCAAAAATCGTAAAACGGTAGACGAGTTTTTTACTCGATTTAACTCGCTTTTCTTGCACATTACGAGTGGGGCGATTGTCAGACACCCTGTATATCCCACGTCTTTTTTTTATAAAATATTTATTAAAATTAATATTTGATAAAATTAACAATATTTCGTAAAATGACGATACTGTATTGGTGGTCTTATTTAATTGCCATTTCATATAGGTAATTACTTTAAAAGTAATAAAAATTCCAGCTAAATTTTTTCATATTGAACAAATAGAAAGAAACAAAAAGGTATTATATATAAAATTTACAATACAAAATGAATATAAACTGCATCTCTTTTTTCGTCATCTTTTTTTATATTCTTATACTTTAATATCAATTTTTGAATTGCTCATAGAGTATTATTTATAATTTTAGTACACCCAAAAATATACGCGGTGAAAATTTTTCTATGCAAGCAATTCGATCAATGCAAGTGGAGCTACCGAAACGTAAAATTCAACGACCGAAGCTTCCTGAATTAGATAGATATATGTAATAAGTTCCAACGCGTTCTCTCTACATAGAAGTAAGATACAAACTTCGACTCCAAAGTACCAGTGATAGCAAGGAAGTTTCAACACTACGAAGAGGAAAGTTTGGTCTCGATAGCTGTAATAAGATAATTAAAAGCTCGGAGAGCTAGTATATGTAGGTTGCTCTCTTTCTTTCTCTCTCTTGTTTTATCATTAACATTCCGCCCGAACTATAGTTCTTACTATGATTTTTATATTGTATTTCTTTATTGTTATTAGTTACAGAACATACACAAATTAATTTTAATTCTGCCACATATTTTCCATCAAAACAAAAACTTTATTAAATAATTATTAAAAATATACAATTTCAATCAATTCTATATATTTTTTCTTTTTTTTCATCGATAATAAGCCATTCAACAATAAGCAAGTATACATACTATTTCTGTCGAAATTAAGAAATTGACTTGTTTTGATAAAATCGTAAGGAGATTTGTGGCACAATATATCTATTATTTTTTATTTATTTTTACACAGTATCATATTCTTTGATGCAATGTAAATTTTCGATTAAGTTTTATGGAAAATCTTAAGTACATATATAAATAAAAGAGATAAAAAAGAGATAAAAAAATAAAAATTGAGCCTGTAAAGATATAATGTAGAATTAATGGAGAATTATAGTATAATCAATACAAAGAGTTTGTTATAATAAGTTATCATATCAGTACAGTGCTACTTGTTAAATGCTCAAGTCAATACAGTGCTTAAAAGACGTGCGACAGTACGATGGCAACATTTGTCTTCTCTTACCTAAAATCATAACTGTAGATAGCAACAATGGTGCAGCAGAGCAGTGATGCCAGAATTGAGACGCGAGCAACACGACTCCGTAATGGTGGGGATACACACACAAGCGTAAACCGTGTACATGTAATGCGCAGAGCGCTCTGCGCATTACATGTACACGGTTTACGCTTGTGTGTGTATCCCCACCATTACGGAGTCGTGTTGCTCGCGTCTCAATTCTGGCATCACTGCAGCAGAGCAAGTGGCTAGCGATCACATTATCTACAAATGCTAATAATGCGTTCTCAGGCAAATATTCTAAGTGTTATCTACTCGCTCTAATTGCAAGAAATGGTTGGGAAGAGATAAGCAAGAAGGGTATCACGAGGGCTTGCAGAGTAGAATGCAGGACGTGGATAAGGTACTTTTTCTGCTTTCTACTCACCTGTCCGCAGATGACTCAAAATTGCACAATATCCGCAATGTATAAATAAATATACGTAAATATAATATAATATGATAGCAAATCGCAAATTTATTCATCTATTGAGTTATGTTTAAAGACTCGTTAACGTTTTAAAGCAGTGCTCGGATTTAGTTGCACATTTCGGCCCGATTCCGTGGCTCACGCCTATTGCCCCCCACTCACCGCTCATGCGTTGGCGACGAGTCGCCAGATACGCGTAACTAAGGAGTGCGACGTTTTGTCGCAGGAGCGTCCGTATATAAGAATGCCCAAATATAATAATAAGGCAATACTTTTCTATAAATAAAAGTTTTTCTTCAATATTTTATATCAATAAAATATAAAATATTGAAGAAAAACTTTTAATTTTGAGAATTTTCGCGGTGCATTTAGAAAAGTATTGTCTTACTATTATATTTGGACATTCTTATATACGGACGCTCCTGAGACAAAGCGTCGCGCTCCTTAGTTACGCGTATCTGGCGACTCGTCGCTAACGTATGAGCGGTGAGTGGGAGGCAATAGGCGTGAGCCACGGAATCGGGCCGAAATATGCAACTAAATCCGAGCACTGTTTTAAAGTAATTAAAGAGTATTTCTTTCAACTTGATGCTTGAATATACTAGGATGGATCAAATATAAACGAGACTTTTTAAAAAAATATTTATTTGATTAATACACGTGAAAAGTAATACAAAATTATTTTGCTTCCTTATAGAGGAAGCTTTGTTTTCGTGACAAAATTTTTTTTCGAGTTTTTAATGCCAATGTGTTCAGAATGTTCGAAAACGTCGAAAAATCATATTCCTAAAAAAAGTATGTATATGTATGTATGTATGTATGTATGTATGTATGTATGTATGTATGTGTGTGTGTGTGTCTGTACGCGATTTGTTGTGCAATCGCTAACTTCCGCAATTTTTGAGATATCTAGTTAAATTTTTTTTAGATGGATAGAATATTATTAAAGGATGGTTGGTATTGAATTTGTTGAGAATCGGTGAAAAGGTTCATTTTTTATAAAATTTAGAATTTTTAAAAAATGCTTGTATACATTGTAACTTTCGCAAATTTTGAAATATCGGGTTAAATTTTTTTACATAAATAGAGTATCGTTAAAGGATGGTTGGTATTGAATTTAGTGAGAATCGGTGATTGCTTCTTTATTTTTTAATTTCGCTCGCAAAGCTTCCTCTATGAGAAAGCAAAAATTGAAAAATCCTCATGCTTAAAGGAGCTTAAACTTTGTGAGATAAAATGATGAGGAAGCAATGTGCAAGTTTCTAATTTGCACAATTACTTCCTCATAGAGGAAGCTTTGTTTTCGTGATAAAATTTTTTTTCGAGTTTTCTATGCCAATGTGTTTAGAATGTTCCAAAACGTCGAAAAATCATATTCCTAAAAAATGTCTGTATGTATGTATGTATGTATGTATGTATGTGTGTATGATGTATGTACGCAATATATTGTACAACCTCTAACTTCCGCAATTTTTGAGATATTGGGTTAAATTTTTTTTACATGGATAGAGTATCATTCAAACATGGTTGGTATTGAATTTGGTGAGTATCGATGAAAGGGTTTATTTTTTATAAAATTTTTAATTTTCTGAGAAATGTCTGTATACATTGTAACTTTCGCAAATTTTGAGATATCGGATTAAATTTTTTTACAGGAATAGAGTATTATTAAAGGATGGTTGGTACTGAATTTGGTGAGTATCGGTGAAAGGATTCATTTTTTACAAAATTTTGAATTTTTTGAGAAATGTCTGTACACGCTGTAACTTTCAGAAAATTTGAGATATCGGATTAAATTTTTTTACATGAATAGAGTATTATTAAAGGATGTTTGATATTGAATTTAGTGAAGATCGGTGAAAGAAATCATTTTAATTTTTATTTCGCTCACAAAGCTTCCTCTATGAGGAAGCAAAAATTGAAAAATCCGCATGCTTAAAGCAGCTTAAGCATTGTAAGATAAAATGATGAGGAAGCAATGTGCAAGTTTCTAATTTGCACAACTCTACTTGTTTTTTTTTACATTGTATCCACTAATGTTTCACATTTCTGTCACTGCACTGGCAGTTTTCTTATCTTTGCTTTATGAAAAGTAGTAGGTAGGATGAGTACGAAGCCAATTGCGCACGAAGTCTTTCACCTCGTCGTTGTTTGGAAAACCTTTTTCCCCATAAGACTTCTTTAAGAGGTCCAAACAAATCCATCATATGTGAGAATGCGCATCAAAAATGCGTCTCCTTCTGCTGCATGGCGATCCAAAAGCCTCTGAGAGATTTCAACCCTAACGGCCTTCTGATCTGCATTCAAAATTCGTGGCTTGCTTCGTGCAGTGATTTTTCGAAATCGTAACTCATTCTCCGATTGTTTGTACATGTCCATAACTTATATCAGTCCCTTTACTAGGTTCTTACTAGGTACTTACTAATTTCACAAACAATTATTCATCGGTCGTCTTTAATAAGATCGTCAATTTGTTGAATGTTCTTTGGCTCTTCTTAATGCTCGTGTTTGGTCAACGCGCATGAGTCAAATTTTCAATTTTTTCACGATCTTCAAAATACCGACAAAAAAATTGATGCCATTTGCATACTTGGGACTTCGATAATGTGTTCTTCCTGAACTGTACGCGTAATCTCACAAAATTTCAGCAGTTTAATATGTTCGCGCGTTAAAAATTTAATAATTATACGTTGCGCAATCAAAACAGGCATCTTGTTTATTCATCGTGCTTAAATAAACGATTGTAAAACCAAACGCGCAGCTTAGAGCGGATCTAGACACGTCTACCAACAGCCCACTATCGTCACAATAACGAGCGTTAAGATATCCTGCTCCTATTCGAAAAGTCTCGTTTATATTTGATTGACCTACGTAAATATATATTCCTGCAAGAATATTAGAATATATTAATACAGTTACAATTATTTTACTAAATTTAGTTTTTAAACTAAATTTGTTGCATTAAGGGGTCTTCCTAGTTTGACACTCTGAAAATAAAGCGATTTTTGGGAATTTTTTTTTAAAGAAAGGTATAAAACATATTAATTCTAAACTTTGCACGTTTATTAAATAACATTTCAAGTATATCCTGAATTTTTTTCAAACAAAAATATTTGTTTGTTTCGGGGTTATAGTAGTCCAACCAAGGTGCCTCAAAAAATTTTTTTATTCGTGCCGAATATGATTCCAGCCGTTATAGTCATCTGAAATAAAAAAACGAAAAAGATTCTTAATCTGTGTGAGTGTGACTATCACGTGAACTAGAATAAAAAAGAATATTGAAAAATAAAAAAATGGCAGCGTCTCAAAGAAAAATTTTATTTTTCACCAAAAAATTGATTAGTTTTGTAAGCCGCAAAATTAGAATTTTGCAAATATCGATTTAATTCTAGTTCACACGATAGCCACACTTATACAGATTAAGAATCTTTTTGGTTTTTTTATTTCAGATGACTATAACGGCTGGAATCATGTTCGCCACGAACAACAATTTTTTTTTGAGATCCCTTGGTTGGACTACTGTAACTCCGAAACGAACAAGCATTTTTGTTTGAAAAAAATTCAGGATTTATTTGAAATGTTATTTAATAAACGTGCAAAATTTAGAATTAATATTTTATATTTTTCTTTAAAAATATTTGCCAAAAATCGCCTTATTTTCAGAGTGTCAAACTAGGAAGATCCTTTAAAACTTTTGACAGTTATAATAAGTTTTGAATAATAATGTTGCGCGATTAAAAGCAATTTGAACAAAAACATTGTATATATTAACTTTTAAACAATTGTCTCGTTCAAATTCATGAAAGATATAATCTTAAGAGAAAGGAGAAAAAAAATGAATGAGTTAATTAGAAAAGGACAAAATATTACATGATTAAGCTCTTGACGTTTAGAAAGATTAAATGGATTAATAAATAGAAGTAGAGAACGAAGTGAGGTACAACCAACAAAGCAGGTATTTAATGATATATTCGAGAAGTTAAAACACCAACAGAAGTATAATTAATCTCGCTGTAAAAAATTATATCACGATGGAATTACGAAGAGAAAAATGCGCGTGCAAAAAGAAAGAGGTCTCACGACTGGATTTAATTTTCTCTTCGTTTTATGATAAATGACATTGCGTGCATCTCTGAAAAATATAATGTGGCCTATCGGGGAGAGAAGACAAATTAACAGCACGTGTGCGCAAAAAGAGAGAATTGAACATAGAAAAAGTAATAGCGTAAAAATAAAATACCGAGACACGCGGGATATATTACAGAGACGGCATTTTCTCTATATAAAAAAAAATACATTGCTATCATTTCGATCTCTTTTTTTTAAGTACCTTGTCTACGTCATTGATTAATAAGAATTACAGAGAAAGAGAAAAGAGCAAGGAAAACAACAAGGAAGTAAATAAAAATAGAAAGAAACTGCAAAGAAAAACAAAATAATTCAAAAATAGTTTAATATACGTGGGCGTAAGGTAGATAGACGAGTTTGTTATTCATGAACTGATTATAAAAAATATTTGCTCTTGCTTTATAAAAATTTCTATCCAGAGGATATATCTTTTCTATTTCAATTATAAAATTCATATTACTAAAATATTTAGAAATAATCATAAAACACTTAAAGAAACGCGTTTTGAATAAAATTATCAGAATAATTATATATCTGATATATATTATTATATCATTGTAGATTTTTTATCGAAAATATATATGAAAAATTTATTGTATCTCTTTTCTCAAACACAAGACATTATCAGTAGAATTATTATTTTGATATACAAATCTTTTTATTTTCTGCATATTTCGAGTAAAAAAAATTTTGAAAAGAAAGAATCTGTAGTATTAAAAATAATTGTATCAAATTTGAAAACGCAATCTGAAAGTTTTGGAACATAAATAGGAATTTTCAGATTCTATTTCTCGATTTGTTTATATCCATTATCGAATGTCCGTGAATATTATTAACTTTGTGTGCATATCAATAAACCTACTCCTATTTTCTCTCCGCTACGGAATAACGACGCTGTTGTTAAAAAAGTCAAACTAAGGGAATTAGAAATTGGAAGCGAGATCCTGCTCAAGGTATACACAGTACAGATAGACGGAAATTGGCGGAGAAAAAGAGCGATAGACAATCAACGACAGAGAAAGAGTGTGTCTTACCGGAAGCCCGTAATGTTGGTTGACAGTGCCCTGCAGTTATTTATCGAGGTGGTATGGAGTGCGGCAGTGGGAAGGAGGCCGATTTACCGGTCCTCGGAGACACAGGCTCGCACTGCCACACAGTAACTGTTGGGACTACGCACTCTGTTGTCGTTGTTGGTGGTCGATGGTGGTTGTTTGGTTGGTTGGTTGTTTGGTTGGTTGGTTGTTTGGTTGGTTGATTGGTTGGTTGGTTGGTTGGTTGGTTGGTCGGTTGGTTGGTTGGTCGTGCGTGCGTGGCCCACGATTTGTCGTCGATAATCGGGGTTGTGACGATGGCCGATGGCGTTTCGACCGAGCGAACCGAGTGTTTCGTAATTCGAGTCGAGTACGAAGAGCATTCAGAGTTTTGGCATTGGGCGGACGATGCCGACCGAGAAGGGATATCAAGATAATCAACAATACAGTAAGGCGTTCAAGTTCAAAGTGCACGCCAAGCTCGAGGCACTGCGCTTATTCGAACAAAAATGCACACAGATGTCAATAAGTCGCGGAGAATGGGGCGACAAAAACTGATTAGATGATTGCGATTCTTTGGTAGCGCCAAGACGCTTGATAATCTCTTCGGACGCGGCGACTCGACGAGGTGGATGTCGTGAGATAGTTTAAACAAAAGCAGAGAAGAGAGAGAAAGAGAGCGAGAAAATGAGCCGTAGTGATGAACCTAACCCTAGTCAGCCAAGCTCATTTTTCATGTGATTTGCAGCCTCTCATAATGCAAATCTACTCCTAGTCTTCGTTATCATGCTAACAGATAAAAATGACGGTAATCTCGTGTTTATTCATTCTGATGGAGTTAATATTTTATTTCGTTTTCAACTTTTTATTTTGCAAAAATGTCGCTATTTCAATTAGGTAAATTCTATTAGCACGAAAATTTTGTCATATATTTTAAATATATATCCATTTTTTTTACCATCTATTTTTTGAATGCCCACAAAAAATCATTCACGTATATTATCACAATCCACCCCGTGCGTTCAGCACGTGCCGGAAGCCGCCAGCTAAAGCAACCGTTAATCCTGAACGATGAAGAAACGATAATCTTGTTGACAGAACGATCAGCAGCGCATCACTATTATGACAGTTTGGCACGCCTGGTGTCAATGAGGCAAACAACACTTGGAGAAGTGGATGAGAAGCTGAACAACGTAAGAGCAGACAGGAAAAGAAAGAGAAACAAAGGACAAAATGCCACGGCGCTAGAATCATACAACGTGCGTGCAACAGCACAGGAGCGCAATAGCATATTGTGTCTTTCGTTGTCCCGATTACGTTGGTGGTGCTGGCGATAATGTTCATTCTTCCACTTGTAAAAGCCCGAAGCACTGCGAGAGAAAGGATTTTCGGCATTTTCGAGTCGTCAGGCTGTAAGGCGATATACGAAGCAGTCAACAACAGGCAGAACAGCGGCGCGCAACAAAATTGTAGTACAGAGGAGCGGAGAGCACAAATCGCGTTAACTTTTGCTTGGCTGGAATGAAGAAAAAACATTGATTTCCATCCGTAGGACACAAGCCGAAGCGAGAGATAGGCACGAAGGCGTGGAATGAATGTGGCGATTTAGATGCTCGGTAAGACCATCTCAGCTCGACCGAGACGATGACTCTTCGAGTGATGTAACAGCGAATGATGATTGACGAGCAAGTAGAAGTTAGCACGATGAATCATTTTGCTAGACTCTAGATGGACCCATTAATGGTGATGGATGGAACGCTTCTACTTCGATTCCGGCTCGATTCCATTTCGAAATCAACGTTGATCAGTTCCTCGCAGTTCGGCAAATAAATATGCCGATTATTGTTGGCTCGTTGAATATTTACAATGTAATCAAGGAAACAGACGCCAAATCGAACATTAAGCGTATGAACGATAAAACAACGGCGCAATTGAAGACACAAAACAGAAGGCAAATTTCGAAAGTGGTCATCGTCATGGTCGACACTAGACACAAATCTGAAATCAATCTGATCCCGAATTCCCGACGTCATAACGAGGTCCTTTCTAGGTCGGGCTGTTCCGTCAGATATCATAAATTGATAAACGTAAATGAAAGATTTTTTGCAAATGAAGGAGAAATTTCTCCGCGTGTTAACAATGTTCGCTCGGTCAAACCACGCAGGATCGACAGGACGTGATAGTGCGAGACAGATAGTAATTGCATCCGAAAATAAGAATATAGAAAAACTTTACAAAATGGAACAAGGGATACCTAAACATATAGATGCAGATTATATATTTGATATGTTTTGAAGAACAATTACAAAATAGAATTGTGAATAAAAATAAATGCAGAATAGATTGATTGATTCTCGACTATATATAATAATTAAAAAATCGATGAAATTTTAGAAACATCTCTTTATGGCAGAAAAATTATATTATCGTAACAAATTTTGCGAAAGAGTGACTTGCTTTTTTTGTATTATATAATAAACAACATAGTAAAATATAGGCTTAAAAAAATAAAATTTAGAAGTTTTTAAAATCTTATCTAACATAGTGCTTTTACCGCCCAAAAATTTACATTTATATAAGTTATAATTAATCATTTCTATAGATTTATGTAAATGAGATCTCTTACATATGAAAAATATCTATATTACAAAATTTTATAAAAATTTATAATTTTCTACTATCTGTTTCTCAATTGAGAGAATAAAAGAAGAAAATATATTTAAAAAATCGTGAGATTGTGATTATAAAAATTGCTGAAGTTTATATGTACAAAATTGTTTTATAAAAATCGAAGTTAAAAAATAGGAAGAAAAAGCAACACTAATATAGAAAATAGAGGGAAAGAGAAAAGGAAAAACAGACAGATGATTCGTTTAATGCAACGAATATTAAACGATTCAGCAAACGATTAGACGGTCACACATGAGACGATGCATGAATATAATACAAACAATATGCGCGCACATATACACACACATACACACTCACACACATACTTATATACATTTAGATGCATGATATGCATAATATGATAGACGTTCATCAATGACACTTGATGTTAGTCAGAGTAGAGTGTGATATTGACGACGATAGGCCGACGAGAAACGTTACAGAAACGAACAACAATAACAGTGACAAAAAGGAGAACAAGAGTGTCACAAAATGCAGTAAAATGATCGTGGGGATTGTGACGAGCGAATGAAGAGGTACAAAGATAGACAAACAGACGGACGACGGACGAACGAACGAGCGAAGTGATGGCCAAAAGAAAGCAAGAAAACGTTTATACTCACGGCTCCCGCGTCTCTTGTCGCCGGTAAGGCTCATGGTCCTGTTGAGCTCACCCTTGGCCGCCTTCAATGTTCGCAATCCCTCCAGTATCTCTTCGGGATCCCTCATCGGTCTCGTGAATGAGCTACGCCGCCGATCACGATTATAATGCACTATGGCGGGCAGATCGGCTTCGCCCATGCTTCCACCTACGAAATAAATTCAATCAGATGTGATTAGAAACAATTGTGAGAATGTTATATCAGAATGATATCGGGAAGAAAAAGTGATATCTCATTCCCCTGATTCGCAAATTAAAACCTAACTCTCTAATTAATAAAAAGATGTTTAATTTTAAAAGCCCACACGTTTATGATCTTTATTAAAAAAGAAATATTATTTCTATCTATATATTATTATATCTATTCGTTTTTCTCTCTACTGTTACTTTAACGCTCGCTAACTTTTACAATACTTTGCGGTGCATTTTTGCTGTTTATAACGTTTTATGCGAGCTTTTTGCTGAAACAACGTAATCGAATAGTGATAATCTAAGAAGCTGTTATTTAAGTATTTTCAACAAGCACTCAGAGGTACCGAACAATACTATCGCCATTGGTTAGCCACTATGTCATTATCATCTTTGAAAAGAAGCAGAAAAAGGGTGTGGTTGCTTAAGGATGAAAGCCAGTTTACAGCAGAAAGCGGGACACAATTTATTGGGTCAAGTATGTCAATTCGTAATGTCAATTTAGATACAGAGTTGGGAACGTTACTTTATAAAAGTAACTCGTTACCGTTACCGTTACTTTCTCTGAAAAGTAACTCGTTACCGTTACCGTTACTTTCTCTGAAAAGTAACTCATTACCGTTACTCGTTACCGATTTTAAAAAGTAACTCGTTACCGTTACCGTTACTCAAAAACTAACGAATTGTTACTATTTCCGTTACTTTGTTTATAATATATTAATTCGATACGATATAATATATTAATATTAAATTAGTATATTATAATTAATACTAATATAATACATGAATTCTTAATATAGAAATACCAAGTTTACATTTTTATACTTCTTTATTAATTTATAATATATATAAACCATAAACTATATAATAATATAAATTGTTAATTAATAATATAAATTCTTAATCTCTTAAGGTAAATCACAATCTTTCCTTTATCAAATAAATTTTACCAAAACATTTTATTTATTTTTAAGAGAAGTTGATGCTCCACGATATCATCATTTAGATGACATCTTTGCGGCTTTAATATAAGGAGATAATTGATTGGCTACGGCATTCTTATCATGCGTAACGTATTGACGAGTTCTATGTTCCAGAGCCATTAGTCAAAAACAAAGTAACGATAAAAGTAACTGTTAAAATCGTTACTCGTTAGTGAAAAAATGTAACGGCGTTACCATTACCGTTACAGACAACGAAAAGTAACGCCGTTACCAATCCGTTACCAAAAAAAAGTAACTGTAACGGTAACGGCGTTACAAGTAACGCGTTACTTCCCAACCCTGTTTAGATATATGTATATCGAGTAAGCTAGATAGAACAAATACCATATATCTAAAAGATCTTAAACTCAAATTTTTTACATTATCAAATATCTTTTCGTTCTTATATATCTTTTCATTTTAAGCAATAGTTATGGATGTAGTTCCGAAAAGTACCCCCGATTTTTTTGAAACTCAGTATTCTTACGTATTTTGATGCGCTGATTACGAATATTATAGTGAAAATTGGCGACTATTTGATTTTCATGGTGAAAACCATGAAAAACCCATAAAAATTATAGTTTTTTACGCTTATCTCAGTAAATACGGAAAATCATGATAAATGTTTTAAACAAAAGTTTTAGATCTCACAGAGATAAACATTTTATGTCCTATTCATTTTTACCATACGAGTGATAGTTTTCGACAAAAACGATGAACTACGGTAAAAATGAATAGGACATAAAATGTTTATCTCTATGAGATCTAAAACTTTTGTCTAAAACATTTATCATGATTTTCCGTATTTACTGAGATAAGCGCAAAAAACTATAATTTTTATGGGTTTTTCATGGTTTTCACAATGAAAATCAAATAATCGCCAGTTTTCACTATGATATTCGTAATCAGCGCATCAAAATATGTAAGAATACTGAGTTTCAAAAAATCGGAGTTGAGTACTTTTCGGAACTTTATCCATAGTTATATTAAATATCATTTACGTTAAAAATTAAAATTCTATTAATTTTTTTTATGAATAAACCTGTGTGTTGTTATTCAAGACATTATTCGTTTAATTAATATTCCATTTTTTTTTATTTATTCTATTATACTATTAAATGCTCTCATAATTAAGGAGAGAGGTAATTTCTCTTGATCGCGAGACCAATGAAATTTATATGAGAAAGATCCTCTTACTGACACGTCAGTGTATTCCCGCTGGAGGGAAAATGGGTCGCGTGTCGAACGTTCTCCGTGATACTCACGTTTGCTATCAGTGCCGCCCTGACTTTGGAAGCTGCTTCTGCGGCTACCCGGCAGAGATCTGCTGTAATCCCGGTTGAGCTCGTAAGGCTCGATCTCGAGCTGTTCGGACTGGCTGGAACCGCGTCTGGAATTGGCATGCCAGGCGTGATCCGGATGTAGGAAGCAGAACTCTGGACTTCCGCTGTCGCTCTGCGTGTCGTCGCTGTAGCTACGATCCCGCAGCTCCTTCCTCAGCAATCGTTGGGCGATGTCCATCGATAGCGAACCGCGTGGCGAGCAGTACGGCGATTTGCCTGTTCGAAGTCCGCGCGGATCCTCCAATCGATACCTAGACATTTCATAAATCACGACACTGCGACACATAAACTCGATAATTTATATGTTAATTAACAATTTAATTAATTAATTAAAACTATTTGCGAACATGCTTATATTCTTTTTCTTCCTTTTTATTGCCGTCTGTGAATTACAAGCAATTACGTTGATAACATTTCAAATATTATTTTTTTTATTATTTAGACTTTGTGAAACTAAAGATTTTATACATTAATATTACTTATATTTTTAACACATTTTTAAAGAATGTAAAAAAATTATATAATATTTAAAAAGATATTTAAAAAGATATTATAATTTTACTCGAATATAATTATTATATTTTTTTAAATATTATATAATTTTTTATAATAATTATAAATTATAATAATAATAATTATTATTATATAATTAATAATAATAATTATTATTATTATTATTATTATTATTATGATAATAATAATGATAATAATAATAATAATTATTAGTATTATCATTATGATTATCATCATTATTATTATCATTATCATCATCATTATATGTCGTTATTGTTGTTATTGTTGTTATTGTTCTTATTATTGTTATTATTGTTATTGTCGTTATTGTCGTTATTGTCGTTATTGCCGTTATTGTCGTTATTGTCGTTATTGTCGTTATTGTCGTTATCGTCGTTATGGTCGTTATGGTCGTTATTGTCGTTATTGTCGTTATTGTCGTTATTGTCGTTATTGTCGTTATTGTCGTTGTTGTCGTTGTTGTCGTTGTCATTGTTGTCATTGTTGTTATTGATGTTATTGTTGTTATTGTTGTTATTGTTGTTATTGTTGTTATTGTTGTTATTGTTATTATTGTTGTTATTGTTATTATTGTTGCTATAGAGCATAGATTTTGATAGTTCACAGATCACTGTACCGTGGAAATCATTCACAGGCTACGTTTTAACAATTTTATGCCACCCAATATTAAGGGTTCTCCAATCTTCATTCTTTGAAAGATGCACTTACCAAACCGCTCGATCATTTTCAAGCGCTCGCTGAACATCGACAGTGCATTCACCGAGGAACACATTATCACCATCAGGACAGTAATCCCAGAGAGTCACCTCGATCGCACGTTCCATCAGGCTCTCACCATCAACTCCGGTAAAGAACAATGTAGCGTTCCAAATAGGTTTCTGGGTCGGCTCGGCCACGATAGTCTTCAGCGGAGTTGCATCGCCGCTGTGTGAAGGTCACAAGTAATTAATCAATCTCTCATTTGGAGCGTCGAGAAACATTAAATAATTAAAATAAATTAAGAAGAAGAAGTTAAGTCTCTCTTCGCGACAAGCTTTAATTAAAAAATAGTTATAATAAAGTAGTTATAAAAAAAATAATTTAATTATTTAAGTGAAACCTTGTAAATGTTATTCAACATTGTATATTTCAATTTTATATTATTTCTTATATACTTGAGTATATTAAATTTATGTATATGATTCTTACTTTGCTTTTATACATAATACAAATTTTATGCGATTGGGAATCAATTTCGTGAGAGCCCAAAAATGTGTATTGGACATATCCAATCCGAAAATTTACAAGGTGACTTACCATGGCGGAGCAAGAACGAGTTTGGCGAAAGCCTCCGGCAAGGTACCGAATCCAGTGTTTCCCGGGCACATAAGTCGTCGGCCATAAAAACTGAAACGACCAATTCTTTGCGTTCTGTCTCGTACGAAACCTGGATTTGTATGCGACCAGTCACCTGCCTCTCTTTTGCTATTTGCTCCTAAAATACAGGAAACCAGAATTAACATCTCCGATATGTCAAGATCTAAGAAGGTTAAAGATCTCTGAACCTGCGGGTGGTAACGAATGTTCCTAGCTTTTTGAATAACTTAGATAAAATTTACAAAAAATTGTTAAAGCAAGTAACGATAAAATTGATATTACAAAATTGTCAAAGATAGTTTTGAACACATCATAAATATTAAAATTTAAAAAATTATTAATTTTAATTTTGAATAAAAATTCAAAGAAATAATATAATTTTGAAAAGAATTAATAATTTTTAGATACATTGGAAATAGTGTTATTAAATTATATTCATCAATTAACACACAGTTTACGAAAATAATAGCGATAAAAACACTTAATTTAAAGTACCCAAATCTTACAGAACATTTTGAAGAATTTTTTTAATGGAACTTTCGTGCCCACTTATGGTTGTCATGAGAAGCTGGAAGCAAAGTTAATTTTGCATGCAAAAACGGTTTCACGGTGGAGTTTTGTAAGAGATAAAACGAAGATGAGGATGAGCAAACTAAGAACAGTCCTCGAGGTTTAGTTTTATTCGTGTCAAAACCCATTCCGTGTCACAGACCATACAGCATAGCAACTATAAATGTGTGTGCGTGCGCGCGCGCGCGCGCGCGCGCGCGTGTGTGTGTGTGTGTGTGTGTGTGTGTAGTCCTAGAAAAAGTATTGGTTCTGAAAAGGCTATTAATTAAATTTTACTTAACACTTTTAGGCTAATTAGTCGCAGATCGATAAGATGTTCTAAAAATAAAAAGATAATTAAAATTTAAAAATCCATGATTACAATTTTGAGATTTTGATATTCCAAAAACACATATAAAGCTTTTTAAATTCTTTAGTCTAATATTCCAGACTGGAATCTTTTAACTTTTATATTTATAAATTTTTGTATTTTTATATTTTTGTAAATTTATTTTAAATTACATCAGAATTATCTTTTTACTAAAGAGACAACAGAAAGCAATATATATTAATTATAAAATTTATCTTACTTTGATATTTTTGCAATCATATCTTGAATCTTAATATATTGCTGTTAAATATTATATACAGGGTGTTCCAGGAGGAAAGGTCAATATTGTGGGAGATGATCGTATCGGTCATTTTAAGCAAAAATGTTCATATGAATATATGTCCTATTCACCACGGTTTCTGAGATAGTGCGACTTGAATGTACGTCTCGTGTATTCACTTTTCTTCTGTACACTTCAACCTTCATCCAACCCCATAAACAAGTGAAGTGTACAGAAGAAAAGTGAATACACGAGACGAACTGCTCGCTCAAATAATGGATGCTAGTGCCCGCATAAAGGAACGTCACGATGTACTCAGACGAGCAACACGCCATGTTCACACAAAAGTTTAAAACTGCATTAATGTTAACGGTGGAATTTTTGAGAATTTATTATAATCTGTAAAAAATGTATCACTTGAACAATAAATATTAGAAATAGTACGTAATATTTCTTTCTTGTCAGTAATTTTGCAACTGTACATTCAAGTCGCTCTATCTCGGAAACCGTGGGGAATAGGACATATATTCATATGAACATTTTTGTTTAAAATGATACGGTTACTTCCCAGAATATTGACCTTTCTTCTTGGAACACCCTGTATAATATATAATAAATTTTTTCCATATTTTTTTATTTCTTATAAATGTATTTAATGTAAATGTATCATTGGACTACAACCCTAAACGTGCAGTACAGTCAAGAAAAACGTTCGTTTAAACAGGTCTTCGTTAATTCTCATTCATCTCAATTTGTTTTGCTATACGCGATCAACAATTTATATATTCTCTTTTTGGTCTTCTTCTTCTCTGCTCTTACTTCTCTTCCGGTTTGTTTCCACCATATCCTTCACACGTCTTCTCTGCAATTATAATCTCGCGTGCCTTTCCAGATCGTCCAAACTTTTATATAATCGCGAAAACATAATTAAAATGTCCATTACCCTTTTTTCACGTACGGTTTTCTCGAACTGTATGCTGTTTGCCACATATTCACATACATATTTACTTGAATAAAAAAGTTTCTTTCTATGCGCAAGCAAAAACATGTGTTTATCGCAACGCGGTTCTTCGGCTGCAATAAATCACATTATGACATGTACATTAAGAATGGTATATTTGTCATAAAATTGTTATCCGTAATTCTATTATTTCAATAATCGAAACAACTTTATTGTATGCTCTTGCATTCTCTAAATAAAAACTCGTTTAAATCTCGTCGTTCATCAGTAAATTGATCGTACTGTTGTTTTGTTTATGAAAACGGGAACCAATTGATATTACTGTTAACTATGAAATGGGATATGAATTTGGGATATGGGTATGAATCTCATATCCTAATTTTGGAACTGAAACTGAAATTCGATATCATGTGATAATTCTATGGAGAAACTTCCGAATGCTATGCTGATCTCGGAATTAGATTTTAACATGGCATATTAATATGTAATTTCTTGAATAAAATAATATGTATGATAAAAACGCTAATCTAAAATATATAATATGTTTTAAGCTTAAAATTATTTAATAAATTTATAAATGAAGCTTCAAATTTTTCAAAATATTACACAAAAAATTAAACTCTGATTTTGCAAATAAAATACAAGATTAGAACTAACAACAAATAAATCAAAAGTCTATTGTTAAAATAAAATTTTTAGTACTTATTAAAAAGCTTATGGATATATATTATAATTAATATAATATATTAGTAATATATATTTTGTAAATTTATATGTATATGTGTATAATTATTGTAAAATACTTTTTCAAGTATATAAATTAGAATGAGAGAGAGAAATGAAAATATAATACAACATGAAGAGATAATTAATAATTAATAATAAAATAATAATAGGAGAGAAAAAAGTCAAAATTACATATAGTTGGAGATTATTTTTAAGGACAATCTCTTTGCTAACAGGTGCGGTCTCAGTAATGGAGGCAGAGAAGTTATTGCAGACGAAATCCAGGGTGAGAGAATCTTTTTATCCCGATTTAAAGTAAAAAGTGAAAAATGAATTTTAATGAAGATGCCGAGATAAGATTCTGGAAAGAGAACCCGGCAAAAGTAATCTAACCATCAAGTTTTCTATCTCCATTATCTCTCCATATAATAGTTTCATATATTAAAATCATCGCAAGCAAGTTTTTTTTTCGCCACTTAATAATCATCGCTGGAATTAAAATTGATAAAAATTATATGACAGATATATTTAAACAATTCTCCTCTTAGGAAATTGATCTGTTTTTTATGCCGCACATTATAAATTACCAATTATTCATATATAGCTTTTCGTAATATATTAAAAACGGATAATCAAAGATGTTAAAATTAATCATCGCCTGTAACTACTGTATACATATATTTATTATTCTCTTTTCAATCTTTGTCAAGCATCTTCTCTATGTTGGCTACCATCTATGCTATAATTACACGTGCACACAGGGGGTGGGTTCTGTCGAAGCCGAAGAAATGTCGTTGCGACAAGCGTTGATGTACAATGTCAATCTATTACAATTGTTTCCAAAACTCGCACTTCCCAAGTATAGCAACCAATGTTATGCGATACCGTCCGTCTCTTCTCTCCAGAAACATTTATCCGATGTACGGTCGACAAAAGTACGATCCATTAAATCCGCACTCGCACATGTCTCGCGTATATACTAGGGAAAGCGACAATGTGACAACAACCAAACGCCCCGCGTTTCTATCCGAGCAAACCGAACGCTAAAGATTACCGTTAAAAATTATCAGCTCTGTTCATCAACTTGTATAGCCGGTCGTCGAATATTGAGCGAAAATGCTTGCAACTCCAAAACCCCAAAATGCAAAACGATAAAAACTAACAGAGTTATTGAATGCCCGTTTGTATTTATTTATATTTGCCCATCGCGTTGCATATCGATAAGACTGCAGCTGATAGGGATTGCAGCAGCATCGACGACAATTCGTAAGCCCGCCACGTGAGAAGATTTGACAGATGACCGAAAAATTATTTTTCTACCCCGTCAATATATATAGGGTCGATCGATCGCAATCGCGACAACATCGCGGACAATGCGCTCGGACGTTTGGCATTTGTGCATCACTCAGGACGAGTTTTGTGTTCGTGTGTCTGCGCTCGCAATCAAAATTAAAGGAAGCGGATAGATAGGGGAAAAAAAAGAAAATAGCCATATAGAATTATGTGTGTTTGTATGTATAGAGAGACAGAGAGAGAAAGAGAGAAAGAGAGCCAGAGAGAAGTTGGTACACGTCGATCTATAAATTGAAATATTACTGAGCTAAACAACGAGGCAGCCACAGACGTACGGGAGAATTGAAAGAGATAAAGAAAGAGGTGAGAGAAACGAGAAAGTCGCAAAGAAAGAAAAAAAGAAAAACGCTAACGTACAACTAGAATTCGTGCCAGTTGGGAGAGAGTAGCGTGGAGGACCAATATGCTAAACTTGCTCAACATGGACAACTTACATTTCGTCTTTTTCATTTCTCTTTCGTCTCAGCGGATCTATTTTTTTATTTCTGATCATATTGGTTTTTTTCTTTTTACATTACATAATGCGGTCGGCTTATGTCAGCAGGTATATACAGGGAGACACACAATTGCATATATGCATGTATATATATGTATATATATATGTATAATATAAAGAAACGTAGATGACATCGAGTATGTACATACGTATGGGCGGAAGTAACGGAATTACTTAGAGTAACGTAGAGAGTGAAGAGACGGAGCACACAGAGTATGTAGAAATCCAGAAAGGAGTCTCGTAAATCTCTCGTATATTGGGATGAGTAAAGAATTAAGGACATAGAGTAATAAAAAAGTTAAAGACAGAGAAATAGGAAATGAGAGAAAATGAGAAAGAGAAGGGGACAGAGAGGGAAGAGATATCAGCTAAACGAGATAAAATAAAATAGAACTGTATGTGATAAGAAGAAAGTGAATTATAAAAAGAGAGAATGAAAGAGCGGAACGCGTCAGATGGATATACATTTATACATATATATGATCTTTCTCTGGCAGGGTGAATATTACGTAAAGAAAGATCGAGTGCCACAGCCTCCATGTATGCATATATAGACGAGTTTCTCCGTGAGAATCTCTTTTTTTCCGCCGTTTCTCCTTTCTATTCAGACCAATTTTTAAAGAACGCGAGAAGGACAATCCTCACATTGTGAGTTCAGGATTAAATTTCGTGGAGGAAATCTGGAACAGTGTCAGAGCAGTTTTGCGAAAAGAGACTAATGAGCGTTTCTTTTGCCCATTTTATTTATAAAAATAAAATTTGTTAAACAACGCATTTTTTTGAAATATATTTTTTCTGTATAAATGTAGTCTTGATATTTATACAAATAATACTTCAGGTGTGTAATTATTTAAAAATTGTGTACAATGTCAAAATAAAGTAGAAAATTTAAAATAAAAATAAGAACTAAATTTAATAACGCCGAATTTTTTATCATTCGAAAAACGCTTTGATTTTGAAAATATGTCAACAGGTAGGTCGTGCAACATCCAATTATGTAAGAGTAAAATCACGAACACTCGTAACGTTTAATATACGCATAACGTTTTCGAAATTACATAATATACACAATATTAGCATGAATAAAATCCGCTCGACATTATTCCATTTCTTTCGAAAATGAAAAATCCCAGGTTTTGGAATTGAAGAAATTCAACATCTCGCGACGGATCGCTTTCAGGCGACTTTAGTCCGCAATTAGCAATGAAGCAGAGAAAGGAGAACAGCAACGACACAACTCGCCCCAACTGACACTTTCATTTTTTTTATGCTACACGTCTTTTTTCGAATCTTCTCGTTGCACGCTTATAGCGTCTTAACGCATTTTGCCTCTCTCACGTGAAACGAAAAGCGTGACATTCGTTCTCTCTCACGAAAGCGACAGGCACGCTCGTTTGTTGCCTTTTTCTTTTTTTTTCGCCACCACGTACGTTACGTTTTGGAGGATCCTGGATATCACTATCATCTCTAATTTTATCGCTGTAAATATCCTGCAAAGAAGGACTCAAAGCGATTGTACCGGATTTTCAAATACGAGCGAGTTTTTGAAATTTTGAATTTTTGTATCTCGCTTTATCAAAAAGACGTCAATTATTTAAAGATTTTTAAAAACAATGTGATTTGTTTTATGAACTTTAAGTTCATTTGCAAGATATGCGATTTTACAAAATTGGCGAACGTTTGCTGTAATTGTAGAGCTTGCACAAGAATCGATAAACCCTGTATTTGTTAGCCCTAAGATATTATTAAATATCTAAATAGCCCTAAGATGTTATTAATATATATTAATAGTTATAAAATTTATACAATAATCTATATATTGTTTTCTTCCACATGGATATATATTATATGTATACATATATACTGACTATTACATTATTTAGCAAACAATAGATTATAGAAATTTCTACATTCTCTGATTCGATAAGAATACTGATTCAGTTTTCACCTTCCTATTAGCAAAATTTTCTGATTCACGTTGTTACTTGCTAAAGACATTTAGAATCGACGCTGCAGTATTTAACAATAAGGTAAAATATCGATTATTATGTGCAAGCTCTATAAATTGCCAAGTAATAAATGTACTCGCATTAGAAATGTTATTTATCTTGTATTTGTCTTGTTCTTCTCATCAATTCGATTACCGACGAAACGTACGGGCTGCGAAAAAAGTTTTTTTATCAGTGTACAACGTCACTGTCAATATGTTTCTCAACGTCATAAAACCGCATACACTATTCTGTTTATCAATGAACTCTGTCGATTACGGAGGTTCTTAAAATATTGTTATTTTACACCTTATTTAATTATTATGTTCTACATAGATTTTTCTTTTCCTCTCTCACAATTATTTTATAAATATATAACGATTATATATAAAATATATAAGGAAGAAGAGAGAAGAAGAAAGAAAGAGACAAGTTCGAGACTTATTGAAATATATTGCAGAAACAATATGAGTCGCTAATATAAATAACAAATAAACTTTCAATAAAATCATAAAAAAGAATTTGGACATAAGATAAGCGATTCTCGAAGTAGTTTTAGAATCCACAAACAGAAGGTGATAAAAATAATAAAACTAAATTATCATTCCTCTTCCTATGCGCAGAAAATGTATTGAGTAACGTAGTCTGAATTTGCAAACAACTTCCACTTTTACAACTTTTACTAAGAGATGAAGACCGAAAAAACGGCACGAACTTTCCGTTTAACCCAATAGTATAGATTGTACGCATTTTATTTTAATTATATGTAGTTTACATCAAAATTAAAAAGGGCGCAATTGTACCAGAAATTAATTTATCTTTTTACAGTTAGACAATTTATGTTTTCTTGTTAAAAAATATGCGGGTTAAAATCTTTATGTTAAATTTTTAACACATTCATGTGTTAATTTAACATATTGCTGTTGTATTAATTAAACTCAAATGTTAAATTACTAAAACAACTGAGAAAAAGTCTCAAAATAACATAATGTGCACATATTTTCAATTTTACACAATAGATATGTTTCGTATTATTAATAACAGGATTTATCTGTTAAAATTAAAAGAAAAAATGGTAAAAGTGTATATTAATGGACCCAGCCTCAATGACTTTGACATTGACATATGTTGTAAAGGTCACTGTCCTGAATATCTTCCAAACGGTTTTAAGCGTCGCTTGTTGTTTATTAAAAAGTTAATAACAAAAAAAGTTTACTAAATAAGACGTAATTTTTCTGACACCAGATACATTTAATAGAGCATAACTTAGCAGATTCATTTGTTTATATGTAGTAAATCAAACGTGTGGACAGGGAAGGGGCTCTGCCCCTCCTTCTGCACCCCCACCTAAAAAAAAGCTAATCTAACTCAACCCGTGTTCAAGGGGGGGTTAATCTTTATTTTAAGTAATAATTCACCTTTCGGCATATGTAGGAGGATTTCCTTAAATATTGAATGGTAAAATTCTCGAAGAACTATTTACCTCGAATAATGCTTCATCTCTAGGAAATGGATTGAATTAGATTAGCTTTTTTGGGGATGGGGTCGTAGGGGGAGGGGCTCCACCCCTCCTCTGCCCACACGTTCAATTTACTACACATAAATAAATGAATGTGCTAGATTACGCTCTATTAAATGTCTGAAAATTACATATAATTCGTGGAAATTCTTTTGTTAATAACTTTAATAAACAATAAGCGACGCTTAAAACCTTTTAGAGGATAGTGACCTTGACAATATATATGTCAAGGTCAAAGTCATTGGGGCTGAATCTGTCAATATGCATTTTTACCATTTTATCATTAAAAATAGATTGATTTTACACAAAGTTTATTTCAAATTATTATGAAATTTGCATTTATTTTTTTTTTATGTTGGAATATTAACATAATATTAGTGTCGCCATTTAACATATCCATATTATTATGTTAAATTAACACAAAAATTTGTGTGGACGTTTGGGACATGCCATATATATTAAATTTAAGCCAAATTTTCCAACTGTGCTTAACTCGATAAAATAACTGAATTTTTTTTTTAATTTCCTTTTTAATATTCAATTTTCATTTATATGTTCATTACATATATTTATATATTTATTACATACTCCTCTGCTTATATTTGAGAGAGCAGGCTGCACTATATAAAAGCTTCCTTTCTCTTTATAATTTTGGCGCAGCGTATTGCGCATCTATATTACTTGCTATGACACGCGCGAAATTAAATGTATGATCTGATATTTCATATCGTTATTCTAACGTTTTCCCCGCATCGTTAATTACCAGAGACGAATATAAACATGTGAATTTTTTTGCGAGATAAACCAATTATTTCAACGATATTAATATGCCAATTAAACGTCATGTCATATTTTCTCGCGCGTTGCGTGAATATATCCGCAAACTCGACGGTCACATGATCGCTCATTGTAAACAACGATCATTCTACGTCACGCGTTTGCGACGAGTCGTGGTCCTCTCATGTTTTCGCTTGCTTTTACCCGTCTCCGGACAAATTCCAGGCGCGAATGTGTATCGAGTGTGTCGAGTCTGACGATGGGCGTTATCGTCTCGTTGCATCAAATCGGCTCGTGCGATCGGTGCATCTCGTGATAAAGTTAGGGCCAGACTATACGCGTATTAGCAATTCGCGATTCGTAATTCGCGATTCGTGAACGGTATAAAGAAATCTGATTGGTTGAATTTGGCGAATCTTCCATCTAGATTATTCATGAATTATAAACAAATCGCGAATACGCGCATAGTCTGGCGCTAGCTTAACAATCTATGCCCGCGTTCGGCCGAATCAGCCTTTGTTACTGGAGGAATCCCTTGTCTGATACGAGATATCTCACAATGTTCTCTCGATGTTTGACAATGCTCCTTTATTCAATATCCGGATATCGAGAAACATTGGAGGGATGCCATCAAAGGAGGATCGCCACGATGGAGACGAGCAATCTCGCTCGGCTCAGAATTTGCATTAACGGTCGCGTCCGCCATGATCGGCAGTTTCTGCGCGATTTTGCGCTGATCGCATCTGTCACGATTGTGACGTCACGCCAATTCCCACGCCAGTTCAGAGATGTGTTGCACACAGCAAGCCGGGACGTGTCGCATTTTATTGCACTTGATTTTTTCTTACTTTTTTGTATTGGTATATCAATTCGACCGCTCGAGGACTGCCAAGTGCGTTTTCCGCCACGTGTGATCGACTCGTGTGACGCCGGCTCGTAAAAGAATATACGCGCATTTCGCAAATGTTATTGAGTGTTCGAAAGTACCGAATAAATATACGGGCGATTCAACTTGTAAACTCTGATCCGTGTGAACGCGAATGTATCTTGACTGTATACGTCGACTGTGTATGTGTGCGACTGATATCGATCATGTTCTACCAAATCGCCATCTAATCGAGTTTTTTTGACAAATATGCATGTTTCGCACATGTGATCGAGTGCAACGAGACATCGAGGAGTATCGAAGGATTGAAATAATGACATTGCTCGTTTACGATATTGTGGTAACGTTGAGTGTTCGTACGCTATTTACTTGCTGCCGAATTACTATTATCGGAATTTTTATGTACATTTCTTCCGATGTAAAGGGACAGAATATTCCCCTTATTTCATATTTTTCTACAATTGATTATAATTAAATAAAAATTAATTTATTGTCAGAGAAATTACCAAAAAAAAAAAGAAATTACATTTTGTAAATGTAATTATTTTCTAAGTTATACAGTGAAAATTTTTTAATGTTAAAATTTTCATAAAATGCATAATACATATAATTTAACCAGCATATAAATATATAATCAACAAAGTTCATCGATTTCGGCATTTTACACGCACACTCTCGCAGATACTTTTGGCTATTTCAGAAAATATTTTAATAACCAACGCACACGTAGCACATTGCTTTTACCATAAGATCGGGATGGAAAGAAAAATACATTCGATAGTTTTGGGAAAACTGCATCCTAACCATCGGAAGCATCTAATTCTAAGCATGGTAGCGATCTTAGCCTTATTCAATAATCGTATTTAAAACACATAATTTCGCTTATAGACATACCCGATTAATCTACACGGATATCATTTAATTCTTTAACATTCATAAAGGTAGAAATTTGTAGGTAATATTCCGTTTCTCTTAGCGAAGAATGCATATGTATATGTATATATACCTGATACAAAGAGTCAATTTATAAAATTACGCGATGGTATATGTATTGCACATAGCAATTATAATTTGAGATATGGAATATAATGTCAGAATATCTTTGTCTAATGTAAAAAAATTATATCATAAAAATAAATTTCCATTTTGGTAATACTCAAGAAACCGAAAAATTTAACTGAACGATTAAAAAAAAAATTGCATATATTTTATAAAAATATTTATATAATATTATCATTGTTATAAATATTTATAATACATAAAATTTATAATATATAAAATTTATAATTATAAAATATAAATACATGTGCCTATAATATATACATGTGCGCAGAGAACAGTGTTGGGACCCCTATTAAATTAGACTCCCCACCAGCGCTAAATAAGTTCTAACTTAGATTTAAATTAGGTGCTAATAAGGTGCCGAAGTCAGAAATTAGGTGCTCAAACCGTTTGGTAGAAAATTAGATGGATACTGAGGGCGGCTGGCTTAACATTAAGTTGGCCTCCCCATACAAAAAAATATATAAATAAAATAATTATTTAAAAAACAAATACATAATAATTAGGTGCTAATTAAATGCTCTCAGAAACCGTTAAGAAACATCCAAAATAAATTTTTTTTATACCCCTTTACTCTTGTACGGCGGTAGGCACGATCGATGTTTAAGTTCAAAATCCTGCCAAACGGATCGAGCACTTAATTCGGCGTTTAGATATCTTGATATAATATTAATTAACGAGTAGTTTGATACCAATAACTATCGAGCACCTAATTATTTAATAGGATTTTATTCTTGTACGGTGTTAGGCGCAACCGGCATTTAAGTCCGAAATTCTGCCGAACGGAACGAACATTTAATTCGGCGTTTAGATATCTTAACATTATATAAATTATGAGTATTTTGATACCAATAATTATCAAGCACTTAATTTTTTAGTAAGACTTTACTTTTGTACCATATTAGGCGCGATCGACGTTTAAGACCGAAATCCTGCCAAACGGAATGAGCACCTAATTCGGCGTTTACATATCTTGATATAATATATTTAAAAGAGTATTCCGATACTAATAACTTTTGAGCATTCTAATTTTTTAATGTTACTTTACATTTGTACGAATCACGCGACAAAAGTAAAGTGATATTAAAAAATTAAGTGCCCGATACTTATTGCAGAACGCGCTAAATAGTTTTATGATGTACTATTTGTAATAAAATCCGCAATATAATAGTGCTATTTTATATATTATATATAATATTTATTTGGTGGGGACATAATAGCGTAATTTTATGAAAATAAAATGCATTTAATTTTCTCGAGAGAATCTATAATATTTCTATAAATGCAAGATTGATTTTATGACAAATACTATTTCAAATTACAAATCCTCACAAACTGAACTGCTTCTATGTACTTGTCTAGTTAACTTGATTTCATATTTATTTTTGATTTTTGATTTTTTAAAGGTTTTTATTTTTTAGAGTTATTTTTTAGAGGAAAATTATTTTTTATTTTTTTATTTTTTATGAAAATTATTTTTCAAGGGAAAATTTTTTTAAAAGTTATTTTTTAGGACTAAATGTTAAACTTTTTGTTGCGTACAAGATGGGATTTTTTTATATATTTGGCGTATTCTTTTTACCATTGTGAGGTTTTTTTTTAGAAGGATATCACTGCTTTTTGTAATAAATTTTTTAGGGATAAATATTAAACTTTTTGTTGCGTACAAGTTGGGATTTTTTTATGTTTATATATAAATATAATTAATGCATAATTGATATTTTTAGTTTAATTTACAAATGATTAAGTAATGAGTTTATGCTAATGCAGCAAAATAAGTCTTGTGGGAATTCTACCAAAAATATCATAAAACAACATTGAATACACATTTTTATTAATTGACTTTATAAAGAATGATGAAATGAATAAAATCATGTCAAAGCACTTTTATAGTGTCCACAAACATTTTGTGTATTTGGAATTACTCGCAACTTTTGGTTCTGGAAATGTCAATATTTATTTATATTTTATATATAAATGTAATTAATGCGTAATTAATATTTTTAGGTCACTTACAAATGGCTAAACAATGAGATGCATGTTTATGTTAATATAACAAAACAAATTTTGCGGGAACTATCAAAAATATTACATACACAGTTGAATTAAAAGCGAGTTAGAGCCAGAAATTGAAATGTTAAGTATTAGTTAAAGTCGAGAAATAAGATAATAATTTTGTTTATAAATTATATAATAAAGGTTATTTATTTTCTTGGACTAAATACTTTGAGGACAAAATTTAGTCTATTTAACTTTTTTTGACATAATGGCTCATTTTTTTTTAAAGCAATGAGAAACATGAACGTGGGAATTGATGGTTTATTCGGATAGAGCTGCCTTGTGCAATATAATGTTATCGGGGAGCATTAGAATATCTGTCATCGACAAAAAGTAGTTCAAATTTGAATCAAAATGAGTAGGAAGAATTGGTTAGTAATGCTAAATTACAGATTTTATTAAAAGATCGTATAAAAGTTTATAATAATTTGGCAGCTGCGTTGATTAAAACAGAAGCCTACGATGCAGTTTTAGAAAATGTGAAACATGTTTCAAGATATCAACAACAAAATGTTTTATTTACTATATTTAATCTTTTTTAAAAATAAGTTACATATATTCATGATTTATATTTTACATATGGAAAATTCAAATATGTATGTATATATATTGTGCGTATCGTAGGAACAATACAAATATGTGTATATATATATATATTGTGCGTATCGTAGGAACAATATTGAGACACAAAGGGGAATATGCAAAAGCTTATGTAATCTCTGTCTCTCTCTCTCTCTCTTTCTCCCCACTGATTCAAAAATTAAATCCAGAAATGAAGATATTTACTACAAAATTAATGATCTTAAAGGATAAAATTGCTAAAAACACAGAAAAATAAAAGTATCTATATCCTATACTTAATTACTTACTTTTATCATCTACTTTTATTTCCTTTGACGGATTTTTAATATCTTCAATTACACCTAATTTACGATATAGGTGCTTTTCTTTTTCTGTATCTTTAGCAATTTTATCCTTTGAGATCATTAATTTTGTAGTAAATATATCTTCATTTCTGGATTTAATTTTTGAATCAGTGGGGAGAAAAAGAGAGAGATTGCATAAGCTTTTGCATATTTCCTTTTGTGTCTCAATATGGTTCCTACGATGCGCACAATATATATACATACATATTTGAATTTTCTATATGTAAAATATAAATTAAGAATATATACAACTTATTAAAAAGAAGATTAAATATAGTAAATAAAAAGAAGATTAGCACTTTTGCAATACCTTTCCTAAATAGTGCTTTAACATTTTGTGGTTGACACCTCGAAACATGTTTCACATTTTCTAAAGCTGCATCGTAGGCTTCTGTTTTAATCAACGCAGCTGCCAAATTATTATAAACTTTTATACGACCCTCTAATAAAATCTGCAATTCAGCATCATTAACCGACTTTTCCTCCTCTTTTGATTCAAACTTGAATTATATTTGTCGATGACAGATGTTCTAATACTCTTCGATAACATTATATTGGAAAAGGCAGCTCCATCCGAATAAACCATCAATTTCCATGTTTACGTTTCTCATTGCTTTAAAATAATAAGTTTAACCATTATCCAAGAAAATAAATAATCTTTATTGTATAATTTATAAACAAAATTATTACCATATTTCTCTTCTTTGATTAATGCTTTCTATTTCAGGCTCTAAGGGCCGTGGCACATACAAAAACTTAAGCAGTAAGTCTTAAGACTTAAGAATTTCATCCATACGGAATTTTCAGCGTTGCTTACATTTCAATATGGCTGCCTTACTGTTCGACCATGATTGGTCAATTCGCTTATTGCTTAAGTCTTACTGCTTATGTTTTTTTATGTGCCACGGCCCTAACTCTGATGCTTTCAATTCAATTGTATATAATATTTTTGATACAATTCCGACAAGATTTGTTTTGTTATATTGACGTAAACATGCAACTCATTGCTTAGCCATTTGTAAATGATCTAAAAATATTAATTACACATTAATTACATTTATAAATAAAATATAAATAAACATTCACACATTTCCAGAACCAAAAGTTGCAAGTAATTCCAAATCCGCAAAATGTTTGTGGACACTATAGAAGTGCTTCGATTTGATTTTATTATTTCATTATTTATGAAGCCAATAATCTAAAAATATTAATTATGCATTAATTACATTTATATATACAATATAAATAAATATTATGTACATGAATACGCGTTCACACGTATAATTACCAGCTTATCGAAAACATGGCCAGCCAAAATCTCCAAACATTCCTTCAATGCCTCCATAATCATTTTCCAACAATTTATCACAATCTATTTATCACAAATATGTTAATTGATATTGCACAGATTCGCTTTGCGTGTAAAACATATGTTCCATTTCGCTAATATAACCTAACTTTGCTCAATACGATTAAAAGAAATCACTTCTCTTCCTTGCACTATTTCGTGTTAATAATTTCTTTTCGCTTTATCACTTTTCTTCCTTGTGTTGCACTATTCATAACCATTAATCACTTTATCACTTTTCTTCTTGTCGCATTATACTCCGCGCGTACTTTTATAAAATATAAACATCTCACATGTATGTACACGCATCCACATATGATCTTGTCTCTTAAAGTGTTCTGCACACTCAAGCGAATAATCGTTCATAGGCGATGTGAACACCGCTTGAGGGACAAAATCGCTTTGCGTGTGTGCGTGCGAGCATACGTACGTGAGTTGTCTGAAATCTGAAACTGAAAGAAATATTCACAATTCTGATATACGATTATCATTCCTCAGGATTGACTGCACCGATCTTATTCAAACTGGTCGCAATCGAAAGCTTGCATCTACATTGTATCAGAAAAGTGCCGTTAGATTTTTGATTGCAGCTTTAGTTCCTGAAGTATTTTAATCGAAAGTTTATTAGACGTAAAACTCCGGATAAGCTACTTGGTAGCGACGCGGCCCCTGTACATAGGCAAGACATGTTGACAAGTCGGAAAGAATATTTTTATATA
Source organism: Formica selysi (assembly GCA_009859135.1). Lineage (NCBI taxonomy): Eukaryota > Metazoa > Arthropoda > Insecta > Hymenoptera > Formicidae > Formica > Formica selysi. The sequence goes on from CM020831.1 coordinate 303,910, forward strand.
CTTGGCGTCGCGACGCTACCACATCGCTTGATGTCGAATTAAATACTCGATCCATTTGGCAGGATTTCGAACTTAAACGTCGATCGCGCCTATCGCTATACAAGAGTAAAGTGGTATTAAAAAATTTATTTTGGATATATCTTAACGGTTTCTGAGAGCACTTAATTAGCACCTAATTATTATGTATTTGTTTTTTAAATAATTATTTTACTTACATATTGTTTTGTATGAGGGGGCCAGCTTAATGTTAAGCCAGCCTCCCCAGTATTCATTTAATTTTCTTCCAAACGGTTTGAGCACCTAATTTCGAACTTCGGCACCTTACTATCACCTACATAGCACCTAATTTTAATCTAGGTTAGAACTTATTTAGCGCTGATGGAGGGGGGCTAACTTAATAGGTAGTGTTGGGCGAATAAATTTTTAATTTAATAAAGAATATTTTGTTATTCATTATTCATTTATTCGTTATCCGATTTCAATTTGTTATTCATTTATTCGTTATTCGAAAAAGGGAACTTATTATTCGTTATTTATTATTTGTTATTTTTTATTCAAAATAAAAATTATTTTTGTATGTAAATAAATAAAATATATAAATATTTGGTAAATATAGCGAATAGGGGACCCAGCCCCAATGACCTTGACCTTGACATATGTTATCAAGGACATAATTCTGAGTAACTTTTTCTTCTAATTTAATCGTCTTATTAAAAAGTTATTAACAAACAAAAATTTGTAAAAATCAAGATTTATACATAGTCTGACAATGAAAAACTGGATATTTAAGTTAGTTTACAGAAATAGTCCTACGTATACTACACATATAAACTGAAATAAACACAAGTTTTTACATATATAGGGTGTTCAAAAATAAAATGAAAAGTAAGAACTTTACGCTTGGAAGAATTAAACAAGACTGTATCATCATAAGAATTCACTAGTACAGAAAATAATAAAAAATGAACATGAAATAGTATAAACATTGAGGGAAGGTATTCAAATGTAAACACAAAGCAATATTTCCGCGACCTGCTAACATCAATGTGTATGTACACGTGAAAGTTGAAAATATATGTCTTGAAAATGTATTTTTAGCAGATTTATTTATTTATGTGTAGTAAATCGAACGCATGGGCCGGGGGAAGAGGAAAAGGTAAAACTTAAAAGTTTGAAATATACCAAAGTACGTGCATGGACAGGAAGCACGCACATACACACACACACACACACACACACACGGTGGGTGCAAGCGGGGCCTTCGGCCCCCCTCCCGCACCCACCCCGCCGGTAGGCAGAGTGGACCTCGCTTTACAATGTAGCATGTACTTTGTAAGTTGTAAAGCGAGGTCAACCCTGCCTACCGGCGGGGCGGGTGCGGGAGGGGGGCCCAAGGCCCCCCCCGTGTGTGTGTGTGTGCGCGCGCGCGCGCGTGCTTCTTGTCCGTGCATGTACTTTGGTATATTTCAAACTTTTTTTGTTAATAACTTTTTAATAAGCAACGACCGACGATTAAATTAGAAGCAAAAGTTACTCAGAATTATGTCCTTGACAACATATGTCAAGGTCAAGGTCATTGGGGCTGGGTCCCCTATTCGCTATATTTACCAAATATTTTTGTATATAACAATTTTTTAAATAATTACTTTGAATTCAAAGAGATGTTCAAATATTTTATTTAATCTTTAAGGGAATCTGATATTTCGTAATCATCGTTTTCAATTTCTTTATTAAGTTAATCCTTATAACGACACATAAGCGTTAGACAATCTAGCTAGTTTGTTTACTTAGTCCAGAAGTCAACAAACAAAGGTGATATTAGCGTCGTTCCTTTCAGTTTAACCACAACAGCGTTACATAACAGTTTAAAGTTTTTGACTGCAAATCATTTATTCATTTAACTTTATTTTTATTTTATTGGTGATCTGTTTTTTTTTCTATTGTGACCATGGACATTGAGAATGACGAAAGCAGCAACATTCATGGTAACTTTGGGTTTTTGGCTTTAGATTTGAACCAAACATCACGGCCTTCAAATTTAAATAAAAGTCATTGAGAAAAATTTATTCGTCTTTTTATTTAAAAATTTCAAATAAATTCCATTTATTCGCAGATAACGAAATGGAATTTATTCATTATCTTTTTATTTCTTATTTAAAATAAATTTTGCCCAACACTGGCGCAGAATAAATTCAAAATTTTTCTTCGTTTACACAATTTAATATACGGATCAAGTATTTGTAAAAAGGATTATGGAGTCGATTTGTCATGCTATTTTCTTATTACAAATGACACTTCGTATTAGATACATGCCCCTTGCACTTGAACGAGCTTTATACCCTATGGACGCCTATTGGTCCAACTGTAAAAATCTCGCGAGTGATACAGTGGTCCATATAACAAAGTTCTCTAGTCTATAGATCAAGTAATATTTACATTGCCGATCGCGCGCGCAAGATGATCGGCTTGATGTGTCATACGATATATTTAGGCGGAACCGCGTCACAATTATTAGCGACACAATTAAGTCAAAACCTGAGCAAATCTAATTTTCGCGATTTTGATCAAACTTCAAAATCCTTCTAATTTGTTGAAATAAGTAAAAAGCAGCAATATGTTTTCAATTGTTTGCGTTTATGCGATACAGTAGGAATGGGACAAAAGAAGAAAATGTATATATATATATTTTTTAATTTATAAAATTAAAGCCAGGTTTTGACCAAACAGCATTCACTTTTATCGCGGATGCACGCCGATTAAAGAAAAAGAAATTAATTTGTCAAATACTTTATCAAAACACCCAATATACAATCTAAAACTGTGCTAAAATACTAAATTCAGTATTCTCCTGTATATTCCGTGCTTTACAATCGCTTCTACATCTCTGAAGCTCGCGTTAATATCTAGGAGCCGTGTGAAATTCTGCTTTCGCTCGTTCGCTGTCTCGAGAAAAAACAAAAAAGTAATCTGGAAACGAGAGTGATTCTGTAAAAGTTTTTTTCATATATTTAAATACAATATTTATGTATGATTGCAGTAGGCATAGAGAGATGTATTGATGTGTTTCATACGGTTTCACTTGATAATTAAAAATATTTTATATACTTTTAATTTATAATAAATTTATGTAATAATATAATTTTTCAAACATGATAACACAATGAAACACACGTACATGTGTGTATGTGAGAGCATCAATATATTATCTTTAAAAATAGAAATATGACTACATAAATGTACAAGCACATTTAACTATAATATTAAAATGAGAGGTAATTGACGAAAAATACAGATTTTTGTAAATTAAAACTTATTTTGATCACTTGTTCCCAGATTCTCACATAATAATCTCGCGATTGATATAAATTTTTCGCGAAAATAGAGGTTTCTCATAAAAATCCTCAAAGGCGATACGAGCAATGCGCTGCTCACACGGTTTTTCTACGATTGATTGTACGAAAGCTTTTCTCATTCTTCAGACAGAAATCGGTTGCGGTGTCGCGTTGCGAAACCGACGGACGGAGGTGTTCATAAGCTCGCGTTTAATCGATATAATTATACACCCGGCCGATTCGTGTATCATGTTCATTTGCGATAATTAATCGGGGAGACTGATCGAATAGCGTTGCGTCGAAATGAACCAACGACGCTTCAGCAAACAATCAAATTAATGGCTGCGCGTGAACTCGTCAGCCGAGATCGGGGAAGAATAGAGGTAATTCGATCGCTTATAGATTAATTATTTTAGCACGTAACAGTCTCGGTAGCATTCGAAATTTTGTGTGTTAATGATGCTTGGAAAAAGAGAAAAAAAATTGAAAAAGCTTTCAGTTTCAAATATTTCGAAACGAAAAATTTCAGATATATTGAAATATGCATTCTGTTAACTGGTTCGCATTTCGATGAAAAACTTTAATGTCCTTTAATTGGAGATGTTACGAGCGTAAGTTTTTATAGATAATAAGATCAATCCCTTTGTTTATTAATATTTATAATAATGTTACTTTTCAATGATAATAACAACAATGTATACAAGAGTCCATATTTATGCATATCTCTTTAAACAACAAGAAATTACAATAATTATGCTATTTGCAATTGTTTTAATTTTTATCATTTACTTTATAATTGCATTAGAAAATACATTAATGTTTTTTATTATGGAATTTTTCATTGTATAACCAAATAAGAGTTCTAATAAGAGATCTATCTTAATTTCTATGTTTTTATTAATATTTTTTGCAATCCTGGAATATATATGAAGGTAACGAACACCCCCGCGATTGCGCCGAAGAAAACGAATTGGCGTACACCGTAACGCGCATTTCTGCTAGTGATTGTACGAGTGCTGCTATATGATCTATAAAGGGGCCAAATATATATGTAATGTCTTAATAAATTTAAGTTCTCGAGTCGTGTCAAATTCTACCATCGATATCAGGCGGTAGAAACCAGTGCCGTCAATTCAAAAAATTTCATATATTTTAATCAATCAAAAATACTATTGATACACATAATCTTACATAAAACTCTATAAGTAAATACACAAATATATAAATATGCCAATATAAAATCAGCATTATTTCATGTTTTTTTATTTGTATCTTTATATTTATTTTTATATTTATATATAATGTTTGTATTAAACTATTTTTTTAAGTATAGCTGTTCAAGATTCATGTCTTTATAAAAATGTTTCCTAATTTTTGTAAAAATGTCAAGTGTGATCATATTACGTAGGAATGTCTGTCTTCAGCAATACATTCGTTAACTATAAATTTATAGGAACATTATAAGGTATATTACGTAGATGTTGAGTAACTTTAATGATAAACAGGCCGGCGTAATAATTGCGACATTCCTGTAGCATATTTTTCAAAGTTCGTTACTGCATACTATTCGAGTATACAAACGGCTAAGATCGTTATCGCCGATTGAAAAGCAGCATACATAGTGTACATATTATATGGTATTAGAACAGCGTATTATCGGATATTCACGGCACTGGTTGAACCTGTTGTCTTTTTCTCTTTTTTACTAGCTATAGTACACAAAAACAGTCTTTTCCTTAAATTTCATTGGATAGGTGGCTCGAGGAAATTTTTTACAACTGCGATAAGAAGATAATTCCGCTAATAATTTCGCTTACTCTTGCTAAAACTCTCACGTCTGATAGGATACTTTATGATCCTTAAATCACAACGATAATGAATAAAAATGACAAAAAGGGATGAAGCAAAATGAAAGCAATTAGCAATAAATTCTTTGTAACTCACGTAGGTGGCCAATGATATATGTTGATCGCTATATTGTCGTCAATTTTTATCCTTTCGTGCCATTTTCGTAAAAAAGGAAAGAAATACACTGATTGTAAAATCTCGATTTTTTTAAATATCGAATTTTGAAAATGCGCAATAAAAGGAATGATATATCTTTTGGATAATTTACTGCTCGCCATTAAAATATTCTGATATTATCCTTTGCTCTCTGATAAATAACTCAAAATACTCGAAATAGAACAATAATCGAAATAGAATAATTAATGTAACGTAATAAACAAATATAAGATTATAATAAAGGACCCGTATATTCGATGGATCGCGAAATTTTTCAAATGTTTATATATATATATAACTTTTTGTTATCACTTTTCTTCGATTAATATCGCATGAAATGCGCGGTTGTGTAATAATCTCATAACTTTACTATCCATAAAATTTAGAAAGTTACGTTAGCTACACTCTTTTTCTTTTTATCACGAATTCTAAAATCACATGAGCTCGAAATTGTTGTTAAAGATCAAAAACTACTAATTACTACATATTAAAGATCAATCGAATTGAACGCTTTTCAATTTTTTTTTCAATTATCTAATTTCTCAAAAACATTTTTGAAAGTAGTTTCCTACTCGTCCTTATCGTCGTTAATTATCTTCGTCTTTTTATGGATAGACTTTTCTTTCATTAGATGCGATCTTCGGAACTTATCCGACGACAACGCGAAGAACATGCTCGTTTCGTTTTGCCGAGGAAAAGGGACACCATAGCTAATTACATCAATATACATACAATATTTACATGTAGCGGTTTTCGCGCACAATCAGCGAAAATGCGCGGTTGAACTGTGTCGCATTGTATTTTACTAAGGTAAAATCAGTGTGATTTAAATACTTTTACTTTTCACGAATAATGCTCGGTCAGAATACCCGAGTACTTTTATCAGCTTTTCTTAAGCACCACTGACAAAGCGCTCAGATAAGACTGCCGGTCCGTGAGAAAGATGTAATTTGGGAAGCCATTCGGCTATTAGATCGAAAAGTTGAGTACCCGAATAATTCAAGACTGAACTAAATAATGCAACAATTAGTGTAAAAATAAATTTTTCTGATATATGAAAAATTATATCACATATTCATCACAGAAATTTAGCATGATTATTTGTATATTAATATCAACATTAAGATTAAACTTGTTATAGCAGAGATGCGTACAGATATTAAAATTTTAATTCGCAATTGTAAAATGACAATTAACTGTAAATTTTTTTTAAAAATAATATATAAAAGATTAGAGATTTGAACGGATAAATTTTTGTTTAATTTCCTATTGTACAAAAAAAAATTGCAGCGAATCCATGGAAATGAACAATTAGTCGAAGCGTCGAAGATGTAAATCAATCATGTTGTTTTTTAGGTGACAAAATTGATTGACTCACGGACATTTCGATTGCGATTACCAATTCTCTTTTTTTAAATTATTCGTGACACTTTCGACACGCTTCGGCACATTCACGTAGCTTATTCACTTTAACTGATTCGCGTTGACGCTGAAAGCCGCGGTCTCACGCACTCATCTACACATGTCACCTGTCACGTCTGCCTATCCGTCGTGTACACGCGTGCACAATCAGTTCGTGTTCATATACGGCTAATACGAATAACACATATTATATTATATGTACAAAAGCAAAGAGAGGATGCGTGAGGGAGGACGCCTTTTTCTTTTCATTCAGCTGCTCCCTTGCGCTTTTCTCTTTCTTTTCTTTTCCTTACGCTCTTATTCTCGGCTTTTAAGCGTGCTTATCCCCGAGTCTGCGTATGCATCGTGTACATCGTGTAGGGTAATGAAAGAAAGAGAGAAAGAGAGAGACGATCAATGCGTGTAGGTGTCAATTTATCAACTCGTTATACCGGCGTTTTTGGCAGTTTCCTGCGCGTCGGCGACGAGGGCGTTTTGTCCGTTTCGGTTTCTGCAAAAATATTTCAATATGCATCATATCAGTAATAACACTCAGTTATAATATTCCTGCAATCGTTTTCCCGAGGGGTATCTCACTGTCACAATACATGTACATTTTTTCTGGAATTACTTACGCATTATTTCGCATTACGCCGCATTACTTTGCATTGATTTATATATAAGTCCTATAGCACAAAATAATAATAACCCAGACAAGATTAAAACGTCTTAAAAAGTAAAAATGATGTCATTATGACGTCTTTAGAACGTCTTTCAGATACGCGTGAATAATTTTCTGAGTCTTTATGATTATTTATCAATATTTCAGATAAATAGATAACCGCAAAAAGATAATTTTTTTAAATTTAATAAAATAAATTAAAAATAAGATATCATTGGTAAGAAAATCGACAGTATGTTAGTTTTTTGCTACAAAATACGACCGACTGTCTACAGATAGATTGTTACGAGGAAGAGAGATGTCCAGAGAAATGTCTAAAAAATATGTAAAACGAAAAAAAAACAATAATATAGGAGCCGTGCATAAGATTAATCTTACGCACGGCTCCTATTAGCCCGTCATATATTATTGTTATTTAACATTGTGAGCCTTTATGATTTTATTATTACCAGAAAAGAACTAAATAAAAGGAGTGCCAACCTAAGGGCCAATAAACAAAAGAAAAAACTCAAAATAATGACCTTCTATCTAAAAGTACGTCTTCTACAATTGAATTCGGATGTAAATTCGTCCTTTAAATTACTTAGAATTACACGGCGCATTACATGAAATTACTTGGGTAATTCCCGGTAATTCGCAATACATGTACAAATTTTTGGTGAGTGAGACATCCCTCGCGTTTTCCACAGTGACTATGATGATGATGTGATAATGATTGTTGAAAGTCATTTCTTTAATTCGCTTCGTGTGAGTACAATCGTGTAGCGAAAACATATATTGTATATTGAAAAAGTTATCATTCTAGAGCTTGTAGAATAAAAGGATAAAGTTCTGAAAAGGTCCCGTCTCCGATTTTTTTGAAATTCAGTATTCTTACGTATTTTGATGCGCTGATTACGAATATTATAGTGAAAATTGGCGACTATTTGACTTTCATGGTGAAAACCATGAAAAACCCATAAAAATTATAGTTTTTTACGCTTATCTCAGTAAATACGGAAAATCATGATAAATGTTTTAGACAAAAGTTTTAGATCTCACAGAGATAAATATTTTATGTCCTATTCATTTTTACCGTACAAGTGATAGTTTTCGAGAAAATCAAAGTTAAACATATATCTCAAACCAATTGCTGTATAGGTGAAACTACAAAGGCTGACAGTACTGCGTAGAAGTCCCATATATAACCTCGCTTTGCATGGAAAGTTGCAAACCCATGTGGAACCTTGCTTCGCGTGGAAAAGTGTATGCGTGGAAACAGTGGGTTCCGCCCCCCTGCGGGGGGTTCCACTACCAAAAAACTAGACAAATAGGTTTGCGTGGAACCTCGCTTTGCGTGGAAAGTTGCAAACCCATGTGGAATCGTATATGTACTGCAAAGTACATGCTTAGATGGGAGGACAGATATAAGATTTAGAGTCCATCGTTTTTGTCGAAAACTATCACTCGTACGGTAAAAATGAATAGGACATAAAATGTTTATCTCTGTGAGATCTAAAACTTTTGTCTAAAACATTTATCATGATTTTCCGTATTTACTGAGATAAGCATAAAAAACTATAATTTTTATAGCTTTTTATGGTTTTCACCATGAAAATCAAATAGTCGCCAATTTTCATTATAATATTCGTAATCAGCGCATCAAAATACGTAAAAATACTGAATTTCAAAAAAATCGGGGGTGAGTACTTTTTGGAACTACACCCCCATTTTCTCTTAAAAAATGACTTTCTTGTAGGAGTCGCCAAAATTCCTTTTAGGATCTTTCATTTCAACCTGAAAGGAAGCTTTTCACAAAGTTTCATCAAAATCGGAGACGAGACCTTTTCGGAACTCCAACCGAATAAAATTTTGGATATGTAAATCAATGATGATAAATTCAATATTGTTGCGTTATAAAATGTGAATAATCTAAGATATTTATGTGTTGTATATATGTGTAAATAAAATTCAGGGATATTAGTATTAAATATATAAAAAATGTGGAATATTTAGGGACAATAGATTGATAAAAGTGGCATGTATATGTGTACGAATGCTACATATTTTTCATTGTAAAAATAACAATCAAAAAGAAGACTTTAAATTTGTAAGACCCCTTAAATTTTTTGCAAGCGATTTTAATTTTTAATAATAGATTATTTTCACATTATTTTGCGAATTTTCTAAATTCACACAAAGAAACGCGACCGCGTTAAGAATGAGATAGAGTGGCTTAGCAAATATTCACGGATACGAAAATATTCGTTCTTCGTCTTGAGGTCAAAACGGAACTGTGTCAGCGGTCAGAGATCATTCTCGTCCTCGCGACGTTCTAGAATACCACTTGGGACTTTTATTTGTTATATAAAAAGCCACTACACGTACTACTCGAAGTTATTTCCAGAGCGACATATGTACCAAGCCCTGTGTTATCTTTTAGGCTTTTCTTTTCTTTATGGCCTAACCCAGTTTCGAGGTGGTCGATTTTCGTAACCCTCGTCAAATCAACTAAGTGTAGTCACAGGGTCTTATTTTTTATTACAACGATCGTTATATTACAAATAATCGATGAAATATACGTACGTTTTATTTGTAATACTAGTTTTGGATGTAAAGATATTTTCATAGAATTCATATTTAGGACATGGAAATCGATAAATGATATTTCTCGATAACCAATTTAGAGTTATAATAATTTTTTTTATATATTGATCTTCTCAACGCGTATTCTTGTATGTCGAAGATTATTTATGGACTTGTGTACAAATAATATTTTAATATAAATAATGTACAATCAGAGATTTCCTTTAAGATACTATTGTTTCTACATTTGAGTCGGGAAATTCAAAAGCCATTTTGACAAATTTTATCTGTTGGCACTTACCCATTAGAAGGCCCAAATTTGTAGGTGTCTTTCCAGATTGCGGATCATCTAGTAAGTCTCCAGTACTGTTTTTCGAGGGCGTCATAGAAATTGGTCGCCGGGAAACACGAAGTGAATATAGAGAATCGATTTGCGATTAGATCTGTTCACAATCATCTCACGGTAATATTACTATATGCATTGACTTACATATCGGTCGCATGCTCCACCACCAATTCCGCTACGTCGTCGGTTCGCTCGATTATCTGCTGTACCTCCTCGAAGCTCCGATCAATAAGAGATACACCGGACCATTCTAGCACCTACACATATAGCATACGGTATATATTAATAATGTTAAATATAAATACAAAAATATGAGAAAAATGTTTCTTGCCTTTTGAGATGTTAACTATTACGATAATTCTCTTCTCTCTCTTATTTTAATTGGTGTTCTTTTTATACAAATTAATACAGATAGTCAAAGACATTTGATTTTTGGTATATTATTATAAAAATATCTTATAGTTTACAAGAAATCTCACAACAATCAAACTACATTTTTTATTTGCGATAACAACATTAAGAGCTAAAAATTTCATTTTGCATGTGTTTCTTTTTTTTTATGAATACTCTCAAATTTTGAAATATATTTTATAAAAGATTTTTGTGTAGCATATTATACTGCCTATTAAATTTTGATAATATTCTATATGAAATTATTATACATTTATATTCTTCTATTAATATACGCATATGATGATTAAGTTAAATACATCTTTCACGAGAGACATAAGCTATGTAAGGACATATTAAGAAATTGTAATTGTTTTCCAATACAATTCTTTCTTATCTCGGGACCTCGCGGAATGATTCATCTCGTGCGTTAAGGAGCGGAGCAACGTGATTCAGAAATTTCCGAAGAATTGTGACTGGTGGTAAAATTAATGTTTTCTTATCTCGGGACCTCATGGAATGATTCATCTCGTGCGTAAAGGAGCGGAGCAACGTGGTTCCAAAATTTCCGAAGAATTGTGATCGGCGGTAAAATTAATGTTAAGACGCGTCTCGGCAAAAGAGAGAGAGAGACTGAATTACAATCGGTCATAAAGCAACCCGCTCTCGCTTGCGCTTTAAGTACTTAAATTACTTAAATTACTTGAGCGGATCGCTATGGGGAGAAACAAAGACGGCGACGAGACCGTCGGCACGGGCGACAGTAAACTGTTAACTTTCGGGAGAGATTCGTTGTGCTAATTCTTACGACCGAGGAGATATTAAGATTAAGGGCCCGTCTGTTTTAATCCGATGGATGACATTTATTGCCGCGTAAGATAGAGAAGCGTAAAAATTGAAATGCAGTGATTAAACACGTGAACTCGTTTAATTTCTTATCGTCACAAGCGCGCAAGCGCGAATTTGATAAATTCGATTCTTCGATCTCGATTGGTTTTTACAGGTATGGATTCAGATTTAAAAGTCTTTGACGATATATCTTATTGTAAGGTTGTCATATATCGTGTTTTTTTTGCGTTTCACTGTGTTGCAATCGCATTTGAATTTAGTTTATGTTCGGCCGCGTATTAATTAACAAAAACAGAGAATTAAATGTTTGATTAGGGTATTATAATTATTTCGGCGTAATGTGGAAAATTCGCGGCGGTGAAACGCGAGATTAGGGTTTCTCCCTGTTCTTCGCACACACAATGAAACATTAACAGCGTTCGCAGCAAAATATCGCGATGTCGCTATTCAAATTTCAAATGTCGAATTGCGAAACTTACACGTTTGTTTTAATTAGCGTATATTGTACGCGAAATCCGAAAATATATTCAGCGCCCCACCTGCTGTATAAGGGCGGATTCTTTGAAGAACGTTATACGGATCCGCGTTAATTACGGCGTCTGATAGCTTTCAATTAAAGCACGAGCAGAGTCAAATTCAAATATATCGGTAAATATATCGTTATATGTATATCGGTGCAAAAAGGAGCTCGCGCGATCGATCCAGCACAGTTATTTTTCTTTCATTGGAGTGTAAAAAGCGGAAGAGTGAAAAGTGAAATTATATAAATTACTTTTAAAAATCGATTTATTTATTATACATCGTTTATTTATTATATATATAATCGGGTTATAACGTCTTTTGCCGTTGTCCAATGCCTAACTTCCATTTCACTCCGTTCATCCAATCTTCCTCTCCTAAGTTTCTCTTACTCATAGCTTTCCTTATCCCTTCCGCCCATGTCCTTCTTGGTCTTCCTCTCCTTCTTCTTTCCTCTGGTGTCCACTTCATGATTTTCTTTAGTAGCCTGTCGTCTTCCATTCTCTCCATGTGCCCGTACCAAATCAGTTGTTTTCTCTCGATATCCTCTTTTATGGTTCCTTCTATACCCATTCTCCTTTTTACTTCCTCATTTCTTATTTTCTCCAAGCGTGATATTCTTGCCGCTTTCCTTATGGCGTCCATTTCCGTAGCTTCCAACTTCCTTTTTAAGTTCTTGGTTATTCTCCATGTTTCCGAGCCATATAGTAGGCTGCTTTTTATCAAGGTGTCATATATTTGCACTTTCCGTTTTTTCCCAATCTCCTTGCTCCATAAGATACCATTCAGACATCCAATCGCTTTCCTGGCTTGTATATTTCTAAGTTTGATTTCTTCCTCATCTGTACCTTATGTGTTGAATTGCACTCCTAAATATTTGTATTGTCTACACGATTCTATCCTCTCTTGGTTCTCTAGCTCCATATCCGTGCTCTCCTCTCCTAAACATAAATATTTTGTTTTATCTACGTTCATATTCAGTCCCCAATACCTCTATTCCTCAATTAATTTTCTTGTCATGTATTGTAGATCTTCTTTATCATTATCATGCGTATTTATATGAGGTATTGGGCAGATGAAAATACGCATTGGATGAGAGACAGTCACACGCAGTATCCTCAGAAGGTTAACGTTTGGGCCGGAATAATGCTGTGAGGATGTACCGAGGGGTTAATGAGATTTATGTGTCAGGAATGAAGGCGTGAAAGGAATTGCTAGAACTGGTTGTTTATTAACAAACAATATTTGTTTCTATCACAACTGTAACATTTTAACAATTGGATCTCGCGTATCAAATACTTAACGGGCGCTCACGCGGATAGCGAGGAAGAGCGCACGGAGAAATAAGTAAACGGTCTTGACTGTATGAGAGCCGGTACACGAGTTAATCGTATTATAGGACCGTTTTTTATTGAAGGAAACATAAATTCTCAAAATTATTGCAATTTGCTAAGAATCCAAGTTATACCGGCTATTCAGGATATTGCTGGAGAAGTTTTCCACAATGTTTGGTTTCAGCAGGATGGGGTTCCGGCTCATTTTTCTCTGGAAGCTCGAAATATTCTTAACGATGTTTTTACTGATCGATGGATTGGTAGAAGAGGCACAAAAGAATGGCCACCGAGATCACCAGATCTGACCCCATTAGACTTCTTTTACTGGGGGTATTTTAAAACAAAGGTCTATGAGACTAGGTCCGAAAATTTAGAAGAGCTGCGGGAAAAAATAGTGAACGTTTCAAATTCAATCACACCCAATTTTTTAACTAACGTTATCGATACGTTTTACATTCGCTTAGGACACTGCCAAGTTGTCGAAGGACATCAATTTGAACATTTGATAAAATAATTAGTGTTTTTATTTCTTCACATACACCAGTGTTCCCATCCCGGTCTTGCCTTAGTTGGCAGGACACGCTAGCGGTCTTGCCTTGGTTGGCCGGACACGCACGCACGCACGCACGCGCGCACACACACACACACACACACATACACACATACACACACAGTCAGGAACGCGCGTGCCCGCGTGAAGGCTTATATTTCTTCTTTTGTCGCCGTGGGCCCTCGCTATCGCAAGATCTTAATAGAAATGTTCAAATGATCATAACTCTGCGAAAAAAGATCGTAGAGACCTCGGTAACCTCGCGTTGTTTTCGTCTCGGAAAGCCCTTTCGAACGAGCCCTCACTCAACTCCACATGCCATTTAAGATTTTTTGGCTCCCCCCTCCCCCCGTCCCCCGCGGGTGTAGAGGTGGGTGTTTTTGTGGTTAAATAATAGACTTTGTGATCCCATTGTATCCCTATAAATTTCAATCCTATATTTCAAACCATTCAAAAATTATTTAGGTGGCCCGGAACTTTTGGTAGGCACTGTATATATTTTAAACAGTGATGGTGATATACACATACAGCATCCTTTTTTAGGCCTTTCATGACGCAGAACGTTTTTGTCAGGCTATTGCCTATCTTCACTGCCGCTTCAGATCCTTTGTATAGGTTCTGTATTGCTTTGATTACCGTATGATTTATATTTGTACTTCGTAAAGCTTCCCATAGCTTAGTAATCGTACGTTATCGTACCCATTACTAAGCTTTCTGAAGGTCGATAAACATAAAATGAGTAGATGTATTGATAGCCATTTTCTTTTCGATAATTTGCTTTAGACAGAATATGTTATCCGTACAGGGTCTGCCGGCTCGGAATCCACTTTGTTCCTCCTCTTCATTGTTTCTGTATTCGTCCTCTATGATGTTCCTCAGAATCCTTCCGTATAGTCTACTCAATGTGCTCGTCACTGATATTCCCCTGTAATTTCCGCATTCCTGTTTATTTCCTTTTTTATAGATTGGGCTAATATGTGATAGCTTCCATTCGTTTGGAACTTCCTGCCCATTAATATACTTCTGATAAAAATCCGCCAGGATCTCATATAACCTTGGTGTTCCATTTTTTAGCAAGTCCGCGTTGATGCCTTCTGGTCCAGGTGATTTCCGATTTTTTAGTTGGGTTATTGCTTTTCTTACTATTTCTACACTTATTATTACTTCCTCTCCTTTTACTACTATTTGTTCATTCACATTTGAAAATTCGTTTCTATTCTCAGATAACAGGTTCTTATAATGTTGGATCCATCTTTCAGTTGGTATCGTTTGTATTATATCATTACCGCTCCTATCATTCGATCTAACCTTCTTAATAAATTTCCATGAATCCGTGCATCTTCTTCCGCCAATGTAAGTGTCAATCTCCTTGCATTTCCTATCCCAAGTGTTTCGCTTCTTCTTTAGAACTTTATTACGAGTTTCTTTCGTCGCTCCTTCGTATATGTTTAGGTCTTCATCTGACTTGGTGTTCAGCCATCTTAGGTATAAATCTTTCTTCTTTTTCACCAACTCTTCCAGTTCCTCATCCCACCAATATTTCCTACTTTGCAGTTTATTTATTATACATCATATTAAAATGGACCGAAACTAGTGTTATGTCCTGACGAATCCACGATTCCTTCCTTCCGCGAGGTTGCCGCAATGACCGTCGATTGGTGATAAAAATGAATCGTTTAGTAAACAGAACATCTTGCGCCATACATTTCTTTAAACATTTAGTCACTTGTCAACAATTATATCTATGAGTGACTGTGAGAAAGACGCAAGAAGACCGGTGACGAAACCGCGCCGGTCGCCTTAAAATAAATAAAAATCAGTAAATATCCTTTGCAGTAGAATTTTCCGGCGGAAGAATAAAGTGGTACCAAAAAGATAATAAAATTCCTTCTAACGAAATATCTGACAAATATAACCGAATCAATAATGATAAAGTTTCTTTAACGAAATATTCAGTAAATACAGCTGCATCAATATCAATAAAAATAATCATAAGGAACTAAGATTTTTCCTAATCAGATCACGTGCGCGAGGGTCCACTGGGAAAGCTAATACTCAAGGGACTTTGAACTGATATCGAGATCACCAATCGACGATCACCATGGATAAAAACTCAAAAAGTAGGAGAAACACCCCGCCTAATGAGGATACTAGCACAATTTTTAATTCGTTAAAGTGAAAAATCCCCACTTCTGCGCAATTTCAATTTGTTGAAGTTTTGAAAGATTCCCACTCTTAGAATTAGAATACACCCCCAAAAAGAGAATTATAAAAAGAGAACTCGAAGAGATATTCAGACAATCATTCTCCAATCTTCTCCAGTCAGTTTCACGCAGTCTTGCTCTGTGCTTTTGCACCGTAATTCGCGGATAAGTTACTTGTGCAACTAGTGTCTTCACTTGGCATCATCTCCAGAGCAATCACGAGTCGAACATTGGGCTATCGACATGACAGAACGAAACACCGCACAAATTCGCCACCCCTCCATCTCCGAATTACTATTTAAAAAAGTAAGTTAAATTGAATAATTTTTCTTTTCGAATTCATAGCTCTCCGCAGAATGTTTCATTCTTTTAAAATCATTAACCCATTCCGGCAATAAGTCTTAGAAAATCTTAAATCCTGATCGTAATCTAACATATGCGAGCGACTAATTTTATACTTCATACCGTTCTTAACATACTACATAACTACACTTATTGACTTATACGTTGATTTTGATTTTATTTTTCTTATCCTATAATTAAATATATTTTATTATTGTATTAACCAGTCAGAACCTAAATGTTAACGATAAAATCTTTCCCTTATATTCTGATTGATGTCCTTCGTACTAATGTAACACCCGCGAACTAAGAAACACACACACATACTCAGCAAGAAATTATCATCAAGATTATTTTTTATTTTTATATGATCATGTATATCTATCATTTATTTTAAAATATGAATAAACTCGTACTTTATTAATTAAAATCAAAATAACTCTTTATTAACCCCTAGTCGAAAGGTCGCACTTGGTCCTATCTCATGTAAAAGAGATTAAATTCTCTTATTGAAAAAGGACCACGAACGAACGTCTGAATAACCAACGTAATAAAAACTCAGTCGTTTATCTGCTTTTCAGATCTGTCACTTCGTTCGACCCGATTCCAAACGCCACGAGACGTTTAACTTCGAGATAATAAAAGATAGTTGTTGCGTCCTTCCATTGACTCATCCTTCTTCGAGTCTGGACATAACACTAGTCAACGTTAATATATTTTGAGCGCTAATTTTATAATTTTCTTCCGTGCTATATTATTTTGAATAATTGTTTCATTCCCGCATATGATGCTGAAAGACATTAAAATTCGAGTATGGCAAAATAATCGATTAGATATACCCCCCTCTCTCTCTCTCTCTCTCTCTTTCTCTCCCCTCTCTCCCCCTCGCCCCTCTCTCTTTCCCTCTCTCTCTCTCTCTCTCTCCCACTCTCTCCCTCCCTCACTCTATCTCCCTCACTCTTCACTCTCTTTCTTCCTCTTTCTCTCACCCCTCTCTCTCCCTCTCCCCCCCTCTCTCTCACTCCCTCTCTCTACCTCCCTCTCTCTCTTCCTTTCTCTCTCGCCCCTCTCTCTCCATCTCTCTCCCACTCTCTCCCCTCTCTCTCTCTCTCCCCTCTCCCTCCCACTCTCTCCCTCTTTCTTCCTCTCCCCTTCTCTCCCTCTCTCACCCCTTATCCCTCGCTCACTCCCTTTTTCTACCCTTCTCTCGCCCCTCTCCCTACCCCTCTCTCACCCCTCTTTCGCCTCTCTCTACCTCTCTCTTTTTCCCTCTTCCTCCCCTCTCGCCCATATCTTCTTCTCTCCCTCTTTCCACTCTCACCCCTCTCTCCCCCTTTTACCCTCTCTCCCCTCTCACCCCTCTCTCCTCTCTCCCTCCCTCTCTCTCCCTCTCTCTCCTTCACCCCTTCTCCCTCTCCCTGTCTCTCTCTCTCTCTCTATACAGTACTTAAAAGTATGCAACTTGGATATAAGATAACTCATGTACTATTCTATGTATTCGCGTGTTCGCAACATCCGCATATATTCTCGCGACTAGCGCATCTCACAAGTAACACTAGGGAAGTGTCATACGGCGATTTTCCTGAAACTTGGCATATAAGTAGTACATGGAAAACTATTAGACATATTGTTATATCGGCCCGAAAGCCGTTTGAAGGGTAGAAATCACTCTTATCTATTTTGGGGGTAGGTTCGACTATTTTACGAATTCTTTTTACGATTGTGGCAAAATCAGGTAACTAAGGGTTTTTGGGGTTGCTGATAACGAATCTGAAGTCCGTTTTTAAGAATTCAAAATGGCGGATCCAATATGGCGGTCGCATTTTTTCAAAAGTTTTACACCCTGTCAAAAAGTGCGACAATTGCAAAAAAGTAAGAAATGAGCATAACTTTGAGGCGAATTTGTAGCAAAAAGGTCCTAATCGAGAACTACCCCTAACAGTAACGAAACATCGAAAAACAAAAGAGGAAGCAGATAAAACCAAAACAATCAATTTGTCTACAAATTTTAATTTGATCTTCTAGGACCTAGAAGATCAAATTAAAATATATTACATATATAATATGTGAATAATAAAAATTTTGATATTAATTAATTATAAAAATAAAAATTATCTATTAGCAAAATTTTAATGGCGATTTGGAGGAAGGTACTATCCCAACATATTTTTGATATAGAGACGCTCCTGTGTGAGGCACAGCGTTACCCGCGCGATCGGCGGCTCGGCTGTCGAGGCTCGAACGGTAGTGGAGGGACCCTCACTACTCGCTTCAGAAATCCGACTGAAAAGGGCAACTAATTCCGAGCACTGATTTAAAGTACCTGTAAAGATAATGTCGATGAATCCAAGAAACATTGTTCTTTTATTACAAAGAAGTTTTAATTCTCCTGAATATGATGTGTATTCAGTTATTACAGACGAGGAAAAATCTTTTGCAGCTAATTTGGAGAATTTAGTTAAAGATGCTATAGATGCACAGATATTTGTCGAAAGCATTGATACTTTAAGTTTTAATGAAGAAAGTGTATATCTTGAAGCAATTCCTGTTGATGAGGTTTCTCAAAGTGATTTCGAAGAATCAATAAAGGATTGCAAGAAAACTATAATTGATATTGATATCAAATATAAAACAAAGGCTGTACAATTTCGGCGTTCCGGGAAGATAAAAGCTTTGCCTTTAAAGTCAGTTCAGCACAGATTTAAGAAAGTTTCTGGTTTGAGGTCATTGTATAGGTGGGAGGCACAAATTGAAGAAGGTGGCACGAGAAATGAAAAATTATTACAAATTTCGAAGTATGTTTTGGATCAATTCAAAATTTCCTCTGAAAGATCGCTTTCTATTCATGACATTGATATAAAAAGATGGGCTTTACGGGCTAGAGAAGAAATCAATTTGTCACCGACATTATTCACTGCTTCCACATTTTGGGTACATAATTTTAAAGTGAATCATGGAATTGTATCGAGAAAGATAAATAAATTTGTGACTAAAAAACAAATATCGTCAAAGGAAGAATTATTACAAGCATCAAGCGCATTTGTTTCTAAAGTAAAATCAGAGATCATGGTTAGGTGAAGACAATGTCTATAATTCCGATCAATCGGGGTTCAATTTAGAAACGCATGCAGGTCGCACGCTTGCTTTAAAAGGATCATTGAAAGTCGAGTGTTTAGCGCAATCTTTGAATTCTTTGACGCACAGCTACACTATTCAGCCAATCGTTTCTGCCAACGGAGATTTAAAGTCCCCTTTATTAATAGTCCTGCAAGAGACTAGTGGTAAATTTGGACCAATCGTTGAGAAAACTTTGTACAAAGCAGACAATATTGTCGTATTTGCATCAAAATCAGGCAAATAAACATCCGACCTTGCCATTAATTGGTTCGCAAACTTTTTTTACCAAACACCGGGGGAAACTCTGTTCTTTTGTTAGATTCTTGGACTGGCCAGACTGAAAAAAAGTTTGACAATATTGATAAAGACAATAAAAACGTCCAAATTTTTACGATTCCCGCTGGAACTACTGGTTTAATTCAACCGCTGGACGTTTACACTTTTAGATCTTGGAAGAATTTTTTAAGACAATTTTCTGATATTGTCATGCTGTATAACTGTGATGTAAATTTACATTTAAGGAATAACATTCTCAAAATACAGTCTTTAATACATAACCAGTTTTCCTCGCCCAGATTTAAGAATATATTTCGATACGCTTGGTGGAAGTGTGGGTATATTGCAGAAAAACCCGACAAATGCGAAGCCCCTGCAGATTTCTGTTTGAAAAATGTGCACATGTGAACTCTGCAATGATATTGCAATAATTAAATGTGCTTGGTGTATGACATCAATGTGCATGCAGCACTTCTTTGCCGTAACAAACGCTAACTCTACACATTACTGCACTAAATTTAAAGTGTAAGTCGAAAAGCACCCCGATTCATGAGAGGCAAGGGGACTCACGTTCAAAAAGCACCCCGATTCGTGAAAGGCAAGGGGACTCACGTTCAAAAAGCACGCCGATTCGTGAGAGGCAAGAGGACTCACGTTCAAAAAGCACCCCAATGGGATGAGAACCCTATCACGTCCACGTCGTTCATTTTGGGTAGCGCTAAGGACTGATTGATTTTTATATGCATCACTACTTGTAGGGATGGTTTTCGATGTTTCGTTACTGTTAGGGGTAGTTCTCGATTAGGACCTTTTTGCTACAAATTCGCCTCAAAGTTATGCTCATTTCTTACTTTTTTGCAATTTTCGCACTTTTTGACAGGGTGTAAAACTTTTGAAAAAATGCGACCGCCATATTGGATCCGCCATTTTGAATTCTTAAAAACGGACTTCAGATTCGTTATCAGCGACCCCAAAAACCCTTCGTTACCTGATTTCGCAACAATCGTAAAAATAATTCGTAAAATAGTCGAACCTACCCCCAAAATAGATAAGGGTGATTTCTACCCTTCAAACGGCTTTCGGGCCGATATAACAGTATACGTGTCTAATAGTTTTCCATGTACTACTTGTATGCCAAGTTTCAGGAAAATCGCCGTATGACACTTCTCTAGTGTTACTTGTCAGTACAAGCTCGCGCATAATTTTCTTTCAGAAGCAAACATTTATCGTTACCGTCGTTGCGATGTTGACAAGACGGATTATATTCGAAAACGCTCGCAATCGGAAATGATCTTGAAATGAATTTTTCATATGCGTGTATTAACAGACTGGATATACTCGCAAAGCTATAGCAAAAAAAACTTGCAAGAAAAATGAGAACGCAGGCAATTTGGGAAAAATTTTGTATTATGCGATATTTAACGAAATGCAACGGATAACGTAATATAATAATTACGCCATGCTTAGATATGCTTCAATGTTCAAGTTTTCCTTTTGAGAAATGCCTGCAATGTGAAACTTTCGAAATGGAAATATTTATTCGTGCAGGAAATGGGGAAAGGCATTTTCAACTTTCCAGATACCCGTCAAACGATTTTCATAGTGTGCAAATCATTCCTCCTTTGTATATTTCCGGATGCGATAAAAACGGATTTATAAGGGAGAAAAGAACGATTCCGCGCAGGTGGTATGTAGTAGTACAGAATTTGATCAATTTTTTTATGTTTGATAAAAGACTTCTTTTGTTTCTTACTTAGAGAAAATCTTGAAGAAACTTTCTAGAACTTATCCCTATTAAGTTAACCCTCCCACCAGCGCTAAATAAGTTCTAACCTAGATTAAAATTAGATGCTAATTAGATTATGCAGTCCAATATGCGCACATTGCGGAGTGGAGGGTGGAGGCAGACAACGCTGAGCACACTTTACAACGTTGTTCAGCATTGGATATGGAAAGGGCTCTACTCAAACAAACCATTGAACAAGACCTTACATTAGACACCATAGTCAGGGTTATAGTTAAGAATAGAAAGGCGTGGGCGGCCATGTTTCGCTTCGCGGAGACAGTTATGTTCGCCAAAGAAACTGCGGAGAGGGAGAGATAGTCTGCAAGAGCGGTACAGTCCCTCCTTTTCCAATTACCGATGACTCCTTGGGCACGTAGATAGGATCTGTGAGTGATGTTCTCTCAATAAG
The DNA here is from genome assembly GCA_009859135.1 of Formica selysi. Taxonomy (NCBI): domain Eukaryota; kingdom Metazoa; phylum Arthropoda; class Insecta; order Hymenoptera; family Formicidae; genus Formica; species Formica selysi. The sequence continues at coordinate 326,016 of CM020831.1, forward strand.
AGAAATATTACAATCAATTAACGAAGCGTTCAGTTTATAAGGAACTAATAGATTGTCCAGTCATCTAGCAGTAGGTATCATGCTATCCTTATTAATATTAGATAATATAGGTACAGCATTATTGGTAGTCTTCCACAATTCGTTAGGAAGCCATTCAATTTAATAAATAAGGGAGGCGGGTCCCATGGAGGGAGGATGGGTTGGGCTGAGTAGGGTGGGATGTTTTTTTTTTATAAGGTGGGCGCGCAAACGCACGCGGAAGACCGGCTACCCTCATTCGTATGTATTAATTACGGTACTCGGGGTTTCTCAGCCAGAGATGGCTGCTGAAGGGAGTTTTTAGCCACTAAGAGTCCGGCATAATTCGCCACATCGAGTGGCGAGTATGCATAATGCATTTTCTCCTCTCATGCAAAAAAAATGATGCTAATTAAGTGCCAAAATCCGAAATTAGGTGCTTAAATTGTTTGGAAAAAAATTAAATGTATATTGGAAGGGGGAGGAGGGGGCTGGCTTAACATTAAAGATCTTGATATCAAAAAATATATAAATAATATAATTATTAAAGAAACAAATACATAATAATTAGGTGCTAATTAAGTGCTCTCAGAAACCGTTAAGATATATATAAAATAAATGTTTCTTATTATACTCTTGTACGGCAGTAGGCGCGACCGCCATTTAAAATCGAAATCCTGTCAAAGAAATCGAGCACTTAATTCGGCGTCCAGATATTTTAATATAATATCAAATAAGGAATATTTTGATACCAATAATTATCGAGCACTTAATTTATTAATAGGACTTTACTCTTATACGGCGGAAGGCGCGACCGCTGTTTAAGACCGAAATCCTGCCAAACAGATCAAGCACTTAATTCGGGATTTAGATATCTTAATATAATATTAAATAAGGAATGTATTGATACCAATAATTATCGAGCACTTAATTTATTCTAACACAATTTGTGTTTCACAGTTGTGTTAATTTGTAATTTCTAGTAATTTTAGAATATCGTCGAATTTTTTGCAGCTGCATGATCAATACATACTTACTATTTATCTGTGATCGACTTCATACATTTCTTAAGTAAGTCAGAATTTACAAACATTTTTAATTTGCCTGAATCTTTTCTTTTCAATTAAATTATTTTCTTATTGGTATTATATATATATATCTATACAGGGTGAGAAAAAAATATAGAAACCCTGAAAAATTTTGAAAAATATAAGTTTTGCAGAAAATTGTTTCGAATAAAAGTTGTGGGGTTTAAAAAGATCTATTTACTGATCTTATCAGTTTAGGTTTGGATGGCGTCGCCAAGGTCAGGACAAGGTCAACTTGAATTTTTTAAAGGGAAACCCCTATTTTTATTACATATTCTAGTAGACCTTGCCGAGATCTTTGCAAAACACTATAATAAACTATTTTCTAAAATATTTAGTTTTTGATAATTTTACCGTAATACTTTAGTGTACAAAATAATGAGACAAATCAATTAGTGTAAAAAAAACAAATAATTGTTTTAAAAAATACATTATAAATAATTACATACTTTTTCTTAAAAGCAATTATTTTTGTTTTATACTAATTGATTTGTCTCATTATTCTGTACATAAAAGTATTACGGTAAGATTATCAAAAACTAAATATTTTACGAGATATTTTATTTTTTCTATCAAAATATGTCAGATTAAGATATAAAATAACTCAAAAAGTACTTAATGAAAAAATGCTTTATTATAGTGTTTTGAAAAGCTCTCGAGATAAGCTACAAGAATGTGTAATAAAAAATGGGGGGTCCCGTTTAAAATTTTAAAGTTACCTCCGCCCCCTTTAGAGGGAGAGCAGGGGCAATTTTATGTTTACGTAGTTAGAAAGGCCCCTTGAAAACATGAAACTTTCTCATGAACAATTTTTTGATTTGACAAATATTTTTAGAGTTATTAGCTTGTAACACTTTACGTGGGCTACCCTGTATATATATATACAGGGTGTCCTAGACCACCCGTACACCCCTTTTCTTTCAAAAACTAAGCATTTTAGAGAAAAACGTTTTGAACAAAAATTGTATGAAATAAAAACAATTTTTTTTTTTTTACTGATAGATTTGTCTCATTATTCTGTACATAAAAGCATTACGGTAAGATTGTCAAAAACTAAATATTTTACGAGATATTTTAATTTTTATATCAAAACATGTCAGATTCAAATATAAAATAACTCAAAAAGTACTTAATAAAAAAATACGGTAAATATAGCGAATAGGGGACCCAGCCCCAATGACCTTGACCTTGACATATGTTGTCAAGGACATAATTCTGAGTAACTTTTTCTTCTAATTTAATCGTCGCTCGTTGCTTATTAAAAAGTTATTAACAAACAAAAATTTGTAAAAATCAAGATTTATACATAGTCTGACAATGAAAAACTGGATATTTAAGTTAGTTTACAGAAATAGTCCTACGTATACTACACATATAAACTGAAATAAACACAAGTTTTTACATATATAGGGTGTTCAAAAATAAAATGAAAAGTAAGAACTTTACGCTTGGAAGAATTAAACAAGACTGTATCATCATAAGAATTCACTAGTACAGAAAATAATAAAAAATGAACATGAAATAGTATAAACATTGAGGGAAGGTATTTAAATGTAAACACAAAGCAATATTTCCGCGACCTGCTAACATCAATGTGTATGTACACGTGAAAGTTGAAAATATATGTCTTGAAAATGTATTTTTAGCAGATTTATTTATTTATGTGTAGTAAATCGAACGCATGGGCCGGGGGAAAAGGAAAAGGTAAAACTTAAAAGTTTGAAATATACCAAAGTACATGCATGGACAGGAAGCACGCACATACACACACACACACACACACACACGGGGGGTGCAAGGGGGGCCTTCGGCCCCCCTCCCGCACCCACCCCGCCGGTGGGCAGGGTGGACCTCGCTTTACAATGTAGCATGTACTTTGTAAGTTGTAAAGCGAGGTCCACCCTGCCTACCGGCGGGGCGGGTGCGGGAGGGGGTCCCAAGGCCCCCCGTGTGTGTGTGTGTGCGCGCGCGCGCGCGTGCTTCCTGTCCGTGCATGTACTTTGGTATATTTCAAACTTTTTTTGTTCATAACTTTTTAATAAGCAACGAGCGACGATTAAATTAGAAGAAAAAGTTACTCAGAATTATGTCCTTGACAACATATGTCAAGGTCAAGGTCATTGGGGCTGGGTCCCCTATTCGCTATATTTACCCAAAATACTTTATTATAGTGTTTTAGAAAGCTCTCGACATAAGCTATAAGAATATGCAATAAAAAATAGGGGATTCCATTTAAGAAATTAAAGGTGTCCTTGACTTGACCTTAACGATGCCATCCAAGGTCAAACCAATGACACCATTTTATGTTCCCCTCAAAACCATACAATTTTTGTTCAAAACGTTTTTCTCTAAAATGCTTATTTTTTGAAAGAAAAGGGGTATACGGGTGGTCTAGGACACCCTGTGTATATATATATATATATATATATATATATATATATATATATATATATAATATATATATATTCTTTTTTTAAATTTTTTCCCCTCTCTGCTCTGAACCCTTATAAAGGGAAGGCTGCAGATACCACTAACTGGGTACAGGAAATGACGCGTATAAAAGCGATCAACCATTTCGCCGTTTTTTATGATTCCCGTTCATTGTATGATGTATCGCATCGATCGGTCAGAAAAATCCAATATGCATTCGCAAACGGACGTGACATGCTGAGGAATATTCATGAAACGTTAGTGGCGATACAATACCGCGAAGTTAACTAAAAAAAATACCGCGTGATTTAATAGCCGATCGATCATCACAATCGAAAAATGTCAGAGTTAAAACCAGCACAATTTAACGCGGTATGCGGGATGTCGGATGCGGGCACCCAAATTGCGGTATTCGGGATGCGGGAACGGCAACATTTATTACAGGAATCGTAAAACAACCGGTTCCCAAACCGTTTTGGGTCTCCGTATTGTCAAATCATTTTGTTATATATCAATTTCTATTACATTTGTAAGGGTAATGCAATAGTTGAAGTATAAAAGTTCATTATAGCAAATTTTTTTATACTTATTACGTTCGATACTAAATGTTAAATTGTTTTTTCTTCATTAAAATTAGAATTATTATACCAGATCGATATATATTAGATTTTCTATCCTACTTTATGATATAGGAGAAAGTTAGATAAAACCGGGTAGGCGTGTCAAACCGTGTACCCCTGTTTTTTCGTAATAAGTGCTGTTATCTATGGCTAACTTGTGTTATTAGTTGTAGATTGGCGCCATCATTATTTTAAAACAAACCGTGCTCCTGTGCACACGATATTTCTGTTTTAATATTAGGTGTACAACTTTGCTTCCGCTGTTTTCCTATAGATGGCTTTAGCGGTAAGTAGTGGTCGAAATAAATAGATCATAGACGTCATGCAATAAACTTGGGCATCTGTCAACATAACCCCATAGAAACATTAGTCAATTTGTATCTGCATCATAAAGTTATTCTCGATTGAAAATGTCAGTTTACGAGCCAAATTCTCGTCATTTGCGGGAGGTTTTAATTTTCTGCTTCAATATGAAGAAATCTGCGGCTGAGGCTCATCGAATGCTCTCAAATACTTATGGTGAGGCCGCTATTAGTGAAAGAACGTGTCGTGAGTGGTTTCAACGCTTCAAGAACGGTGATTTTCACGTCGAAGGCCGGCATAGCGGTGGAAGAGAGAAGGTTTTCGAAGATGCAGAATTGGAGGCATTACTTAATGAAGACTCGAGTCAAAGTCAAGAAGAATTGGCACGATCATTGGGAGTGACTCAACAAGCAATTTCAAAACGCCTCAAAGATATGGGAATGATTCAGAAGCAAGGAAATTGGGTGCCGTACGAGTTGAAACCGAGAGATGTTGAACGGCGTTTGTTTGCTTGTGAACAGTTGCTTGAAAGGCAAAGACGGAAGGGATTTCTGCATCGCATTGTGGGGACGAAAAATGGGTTCATTACGATAACCCCAAGCGCAGAAAATCATGGGGATATCCCGGCCATGCTTCCACGTCGACGGCCAAACCGAATATTCACGGCTCCAAGGTCATGCTCTGTATTTGGTGAGACCAGCTCGGCGTAGTGTATTATGAGCTGTTAAAACCGACTGAAACAATCACAGGCGATCGTTATCGAACGCAATTAATGCGTTTGAGCCGAGCATTAAAAGACAAACGGCCGCAATACAACGAGAGACACGATAAAGTGATTTTGCAGCATGACAATGCTCGACCCCATGTTGCGAAAGTGGTCAAGACATACTTGGAAACGTTGAAATGGGAAGCCCTACCCCACCCGCCGTAATCTCCAGACGTTGCTCCCTCTGACTATCACTTGTTTCGATCAATGGCACACGGCCTGGTTGACCAGCACTTCCGGTCTTATGAAGAAGTAAGAAATTGGATCGATTCGTGGATCGCTTCAAAAGATGACCAGTTTTTTCAACGCGGGATTCGTACGCTGCCCGAAAGATGGGAGAAAGTAGTGGCCAGCGATGGACAATACTTTGAATCATAAATGTATAACCAGTTTTTTACAATAAAGCCTCGAATTTCGGAAAAAAAACGGCGGAAACAAAGTTGTACACCTAATAGAAGTTCAAAGTTTTTAGCCCCAAAAAGATCGATATCGAGGCAAAAATCTAGTCGTCGTGCACTTTTTCTATATAAAGCATCTGTTTCGGTAAGTGCAGCATTGCATTCTGTACATATTAGAAAGTATATCATATTAGTTTTGATCGGCACTTTGTACGCCGGAATATACAACCGCCGTATTTGTTACTTTCTTCGTGTTGGGGCAAAACCGGGTACACATTTCATGTAATGAAAAGAGGAAGAACTGTTATAGTAAAAAAACTGTTAGAGTAAAAAAAATTTTACCGATCGTTAGTAGTCTTTAGTGAACTTTAAACTATGAGAAAATAAGGCTAGTTGCTGAAAAAAAAATGTTTGGTTACCAAGAATAACAAGATTTTGTGGAGAAATCAAAGTACCCGGTTTTGTCCTACCGGTAGGGTCAAACCAGTTATCCATTTGAAAATATGCAAAACACCGTGTAATTACAAAATCTAGATTTATTTTAATCAAAATACAATATAAAGATGTATTCTGTTGACAAAAATCACAAATAAAGATATCCTCTTGTTCGACATTGCTGCAGGACTTCCTTATTTAACTTTTTAACTTTAGAGGTCTCAAAAAGCTTTTTTTTAGTGATTTCTTTTTCTGAGCGTTAGTTTTCGTTTTCAACTGCTTTTTGTAGGGACACAAAGTCAGGATAACACTTCTTCCTCTTTTCATTACATGAGATGTGTAAGTACTCGGTTTTGCCCCAACACAAGAAAAGTAACAAATACGGCGGTTGTATATTCCGGCGTACAAAGTGCCGATCAAAACTAATATGATATACTCTTTAATATGTACAGAATGCAATGCTGCACTTACCGAAACAGATGCTCTATGTAGAAAAAGTGCACGACGACTCGATTATTGCCTCGATACCGATCTTTTTGGAGCTAAGAACTTTGAACTTCTATTAAAAAAAAAATATCGTTTGCATAGGGTCACGGTTTGTTTTAAAGTAATGATGGCGCCAATCTATAACTAATAACACAAGTTAGCTATAGATAGCAGCATTTATTACAAAAAAACAGGGGTACTCGGTTTGACCCGCCTAACCGGTTTTACCCAACTTTCCCCTATATTTAGGTAAGATATGCACATGCAATAAAATATTCATTCACGATATAATATTAGCTTTCCAGCAGAGCCGTTGTACGCACAGTAAATATTTTTTAATTTTCATACTTTATTCCCGTACGTTGATTGTTTATTTTTTTACATCATCTATTGTTGGAGATTAACTTGTATCTTCGTTCATATTTATACGTCAATATTGATGCGTTGGCGTCGCGTGGATGTATCATGACGTAAATATTCGTTCAGAATAACAAACTGAGAAAGGAAGAGAGTGGGGATGACGCTTCATTTATCATTTTCATTTATTGTAAATTGAATTTATATTAAAAAATTATTTTAACTCTTGGCAGCAGAACCTCTCTGTTTATTATTATCGTACAATGCATGAATGTACTTGTAGAAGCATTTTCAGTGTAGCGAAATAAAATAGCATTTTATTTTCCGATGAAATTTGTCTCACTTAACACAGTAAAATTCATTTTGTCGAGTTTACTTTATCATTATTAAATTAAAACAGAAAGGATTATATTTTCATAAAATAAACACAGATTATTCGATTTATAACAAAGTTAGAGATTAATGAAATATTGAATTAGAGGACGGGTGAGAGACGCACGTGATTTTAAAATCATATTACCTTACTTCATTTTCAACCACTCTAAGTTATTTTAATTCTATTAACATTCAAATCTCTATTCCAAGATCAACTTTCAACTCATATTGACGTCTCCAATTCAATTCAAGTTATTGTTTAAATTTGATTTCTTGGTTTGCATTTTTGAAATTTGCAGGATCTTAGTTTGCAGAATTAAATATAAAAAAATTCTTGCCATTTTATTTTGAATAAAAAATGCTATACAAATACAATTTTTTAAATTCGATTTTGTATGTTTTTATTAATATATGTATTTTAAAAATATATTTTTCATTTGCTGTTAAGAAATTGAATTTTACACTGCGAAAAATTTCTACAAGATTTCTATAAAATCTATTCAATCGCATTAGAAATTGTATTTGTTTTTAAATTCATCTTTACATTGTTTTGAGAGTAATTTATCTACGAAACGTGCACATATCACGTGCGATCCAACTTTGAAAGTATTGGCCAGTAATAAAAGTTTCTCATACGGTTTATTGGATCACGTCGACGATTAATCAGCGTACTGTGTCCTCGTGAACGTTAAATTTCATTTCCGACGTAAGCCGCGTGACGATGACGCTGACGTGACGTCAGGAACAAACATTGTCAGAATGTACAGTCTGCTGAGAGCTGGATTTGCCTTTCGATAGACGTCAAACTTTATTGTTAGTAATTACCGTGGGCGGTCATTCATTAACCGCGAGCGTATGTACGCGGTGCGCCGCCGTAATTCGCCGCACTAGATAATGACTACACTGAATATGGCATAGGGAAAGGTAGTATTACGAGATCATTACCGGTATGACAGGATACATGAATTATGATAAGAAACATTTAAGATTTTAATTTTTTCATAATTCAGAAACAATTTCAGAAACAATATTCTCGGGAAAAAAATAAATATAATGAATATTTAAATTTAATGCAAAAAATCTTATTTCGTTGACTCGCTATATTCTTATTACAAATTTATTCTATCGATTCTTTCTTTGTTCCATCAACTTTTAACGACAAGTTCTTTAACTCTGAGTCGGTACTTTTATTGCAAACATTTGATGAAAGATCAGCGTTTGTTCTAAATTCGACGTGTGAAATGTAAAACCGTTTACGACCTTTTTACTGTCGCGATAAAATGAAAAAAAAGAAAGATCAATATTTAATTACGTTCTCGTTCTCGTTTCCAGGTCTGATTTAGTAGGAACTTGTTCTCGCGGGAGTTCTAATTACTCCGCCCCTCCGAGAAAAACGCTTTTCGTATCTTCATTTGTCTCTGTCTTTTTTTCCTTTTTTTCCCCTAGCCATTATTTAAGTATCTAACTCAAATAATATCTATGGCAGCATGAAATATTCTTCTATCGAAACATAAAGTTAATAAAAAACATATGTTTGTATCTATGCATATACATATATTTGTATTATATGCATTATACTGTAAATTAATTCTTGATTAATAGAACAGTTTAATAAAATTAGTTCTTTTAATATTAGTTCTTTTATGGTAACATATAAAAATGTAAAAACAATTTCTATTATTTATATAATGTTCGAGTTATATTTATAATAAAAAAAAATCATTAAAAACCATAAATGTAAAAAAAAAACTAGTTTTACGAGAAGACTCACTATTAAAAGATGAATGACTGATCGATTGCTGCCATAAGAGATAGAATTTTATAGAATGCATATAATGTACCTTGGTTAACCGTATCTTACGAACATTGACAAAGCAAATAACAATCTTTTCGTCTTTCTAGACGTCCTTATCTTTTCTTCTTTCTCGATGCCTCTCGTTATGGGGGATTCATTGCGCCGCACATACCGCCAAGTATGTAGACAAGGACATGTCGCTATTTCTTACACAAGATACATTTATATGTATGTCTTTATAAAGAAATATTTAAAATATCGTTAAAATAATTCAAAAAATCATAAAAGCAATGTAGTTGAAAATGTCAAGGTTACGAAGAGGAGAATCACATATTATACAATGATGTAAGATAAAGCATTATTGCAAAGATAAATGAGCTAATTAATTTAACAAAAAACAAATAATAAATTCACAAAATTATTGTATAAATTGCTCACTCAATTACTCAATGCCTTTTCGAACATTCTCTTCTTCTCTTCTTTGCTGCTTCTTCGTGGCATTTACACGACATTCATTTGTAAAAAATTATGATCATGTATTTAATTGTCAAAATAAGATGATCACACGATATTTTTACATAGCACTTCCAACATTAATCATACGCACGATATGTACTTTATCTTATAAATAATGTGACGGGAGAATGCGAAAAAATCACAATTATCCAAAATTACAATTCGCTCGGAAAATTGTACGCTCGAATCACACAATGCTATCTTTGTTGCTAACGAATACGCACATATGTTACAACGACGGAGCGCGCGATGGTTTCTGCTCGCCGTGTCAATGACAATAAAACCACTGCATATAAACAATGCATTATTGTCATTCCACGACGAAACCAAGATGAACAAAAATCAACGCGCGTTTTGTCGTTGTACGTGTAAAATGCGACGCATTGTAGCGTAATTAAGGCGCGAATTTTCAATGCCGAGCAGATTGTAGCTCCTCGTAACAATGATTTTCGCATTCGTTGAATCGCAATATAAAATAAAGTGCGAGTTGTCTGTGTGATTAATGTTGGTAGCAAAGTGTCGCATAATCATCCTATTCTGGTAATTAATTGTAATTAATTGTTTTCGTGAATGAATGTGAATGCCAGAAACAGCGAAAGACAAACAGGGAGGAGCAGATTTTAGGGTGGTATTGAGCAACTGTAACATTTGCAATTTATAAGTTTGTTAATTTATTATTTGTTATGTGTAAAATTAATTTCTCGCTTGTTTCCACAAGGGTGATTTCATATTATTATATAATATGTGATGTGAAATATATATATATATATATTCTAGGTTTTATTAATAAATAATTTAAAAGAAAAAATTAATATATTAAAATCAAAAGATCTTAATTTTAAAATAAATTTTTAAAATATTTTTGTACGGCATACTAGCACCGTCACTTCAGCTCGTTTTCCTAAATTAAACAATAAACAATAAAATCGACATTGATATATTTCTCTCTCTCTCTCTCTCTCTCTCTCTCTCTCTCCTCTCTCTCCTCTCTCTCTCTCTCTCTCTCTCTCTCTCTCTCTCTCTCTCTCTCTCTCTCTCTCTCTCTCTCTCTCTCTCTCTTCTCTCTCTCTCTCTCTCTCTCTCTCTCTCTCTCTCTCTCTCTCTCTCTCTCTCTCTCTCTCTCTCTCTCTCTCTCTCTCTCTCTCTTCTCTCTCTCTCTCTCTCTCTCTCTCTCTCTCTCTCTCTCTTCTCTCTCTCTCTCTCTCTCTCTCTCTCTCTCTCTCTCTCTCTCTCTCTCTCTCTCTCTCTCTCTCTCTCTCTCTCTCTCTCTCTCTCTCTCTCTCTCTCTCTCTCTCTCTCTCTCTCTCTCTCTCTCTCTCCTCTCTCTCTCTCTCTCTCTCTCTCTCTCTCTCTCTCTCTCTCTCTCTCTCTCTCTCTCTCTCTCTCTCTCTCTCTCTCTCTCTCTCTCCTCTCTCTCTCTCTCTCTCTCTCTCTCTCTCTCTCTCTCTCTCTCTCTCTCTCTCTCTCTCTCTCTCTCTCTCTCTCTCTCTCTCTCTCTCTCTCTCTCTCTCTCTCTCTCTCTCTCTCTCTCTCTCTCTCTCTCTCTCTCTCTCTCTCTCTCTCTCTCTCTCTCTCTCTCTCTCTCTCTCTCTCTCTCTCTCTCTCTCTCTCTCTCTCTCTCTCTCTCTCTCTCTCTCTCTCTCTCTCTCTCTCTCTCTCTCTCTCTCTCTCTCTCTCTCTCTCTCTCTCTCTCTCTCTCTCTCTCTCTCTCTCTCTCTCTCTCTCTCTCTCTCTCTCTCTCTCTCTCTCTCTCTCTCTCTCTCTCTCTCTCTCTCTCTCTCTCTCTCTCTCTCTCTCTCTCTCTCTCTCTCTCTCTCTCTCGCGAAATTTGGAAAATATGATTAAAACCAAAATTGAAGGAGCTCTTAATTACATTAACGTAGTTTATTTTTATAGCGGTGTGGACCTTTTCTATTATTTTTTAAACTTATTTTGCGAACAATAAATATTTAGAATATTTTAGTAGCAATTAATTTGGGAAACAATTTGATATTAATTTGATATTATTAATATTTTACTCTTGACTATTTCACTGTTATATGATTTTAGTATTGCATGTTGGTATGCGTGTATAAGTATTAAATAAAGTTTCAAATCTATCTTTGCACTATCTTTGAGCAATTATTTAGCAATTAATTCTGGTATATTTGTTTTTTATTTTGTTTAATTTGTTATGAGTGTTATTTGAAAATGAAAAACGTAGCATAATGCTAAATCAACATTTGCATCTTTAATATCAATTTCTTCTTAATTGAAAGGAGCAATAAATTCGCGATTTGATTAATAAATTAGCACTTAATATACTATACATTTGAATTTGATTTCTTGTAGTGGAAATACCAAATTAACGGAAGTCAATTCTAACGGAAATCTAGTCTAAAGTTGGACAGTAATAAATAGATCGATCGGAATAGATGTTGAGTTTGTTGCCCATTCCGATTTTACAAGCGACGGTACGTAAGCGGATTAAACAAAGCTCGATTTGCACGGAAACGCCGCGCCGCGTCATGAATTTTCGTTACGCGCGAGCAATAAGTACGTCACGCTTGTCAGGATGTTTGCCATATCCCGTTTTCATGTTTCGCGAAATTCAGGACATGCAATTCTCTCTTAATCCCGACTCGATATTCAGTCACAGATGAGAAAAATGTAAGATGGGAGGTGAGGAGGGGCAAACGCGCTTCTTTTATATTTATATCTTAAGAGGGATAATGCGCGCGTAACGAGAATACGGACCATTGTGCGATACTTGCACGTTCCTTATTAGACCTTGTCGCCGAGCGCGAGAGAAAGGCTCGCCGATGATAGCGATCGTCGTCGGGGGCTCTTTATGGAAATGTAATGACGGCAAACAGGAGCGAGAGAACGTCTCTCCTCGTCTCCTCGATCGATCGATCACCGGCGCCTACCTATCTACATCGTATCCCTTTGTGCGCAATGACACTCGAGGGAAAAGATAGAGAATCCAAGGGACTGTACTTTTTGCGCAGATTGTTTGAATGACTGAGTATCGTGCTGTTAAAACCATTTAAACATAAGTCCAAGAATGTAAATCTTGCTTCGAGTTTGCATTGTGTAAATATGACGTGTAAAAACATCGATGTTCTCTCTTTCTTCACGCTTTATATTCGTTTTATGCTCAATAAGTAGCTAATTTTAATTCATTTGTCCCAAAGTTTGCGTTGTGCATCGCGATGGATATAAATATATTAATAACCCAGACTGTAAATATGGATATAGAGTACTTTTATTATAAAACTGATTGCCCCAATTAATGCATAATGAGCTTTTATAGTTGCATGCAGCTTGTATGGCGTTAAATAAAATTCATCAATTTTAACGTTAATACGAATATGTAAGCGAATGGAACGGCTCTTTTCGCTTGACTGTCAGTACTTCAACTTTAAATTTAATTAAAATCGATGCGTCAGAAACTGTCGATATTTACATGCATTTATCATTTATAACAATGTCCGACAGGTAAAACAATGAACGTGTGACAGGAAAATATTTTTGTCGCCATACTGTATTTGCTTTCGAAGTATATCAAATATTTATGTTATTTATGTTATTTGAGTGTTATTCTGCATATACGACGATTGGCTGGACATTGGCTGGACGCGCGGTAGAGTTTTCTCTCATTTCATAAATGCGTCTAAAAAAATGGACAAAATCATTAAATTTTAGAAACATCGGGAGCGATACGTACGAAATTATCGCACTTTAAAAATGCAAAATGTATCGCGTAATTCTATATGGAATGGAACGTAGTAACGTCAGTAATTTATCGTAATCTTGTATGTTGTCGAACAAATATTTGATCGATTAAAATAAAAGAGTTTAATGTTTTATATAAAGGTAATAAAAATGGATAATTTGATATATTTGTGTGTACACTCAAGGGCAGAAATGGTGTCCCTAGGCGGCTAGATGTATACGTGTATGACAGCCGAAAGCGGTGTCCAGCTAGTGCGGTGTACTATAACTGTCTCACTCGCACTCCCTGCATTCAATTGGAGTAAGTGAAACAGATATAGGACACCATTAATTAGCATCACGTCTTGCATTGCTTTCTGTCTCGATCATATGACTTACGATAAGGATGCAACATCCGAATGCCTCCCACTTTTTTTTCTTCTGCTTGATCTTCTTCGTGCTTCAGGTGATACATATATATACGCGATCCGTGTGTATGCGTGACGCTTTCGGTTGTCATATACGTATATACCGTCTAACCGCCGAGGGACACTATTCCTGCCCTTGAGTATACATCTAATTAATATATTTAAATTTCTTACTACACATTGTTTTATAAATAATAGCACGCAATATCATAATATGAAAAATAATACTTTAAGCACTTGAATACTAAATGAAACGCGCTATTCTAAAATATTTAATGCATTAAAAATATATTGGACAATAAACAGATGATAACAAATGACTTGTTTAAATCTGAGGGAGACAATAGAGAATCTAGATGCAATACACAGTTGGAAAATTTAGCTTAAATTTAACATATCGCATGTCCAAACGATCCACACAAATATGTGTGTTAATTTAACATAATATAGATATATTAAATACTATGGTGACATTAATACTATGTTAATGTTTCAACACAAAATGAATGCAAACTTTATAGTAATTTAAAATAAATTTAGTGTAAAATCAATATATTTTGATGATAAAATTAAATTAGAAAAACACTTATTGACGATCTGTAGTCACTCTCATTTTTATTCTACAATAAAGTTAATATTTTTTCTGTAAATTTTAATAGATAAATCCTGTCACTAATAATACGGAACGTATCTATTGTGTAAAATTAAAAATATGTGCACATTGTGTTATTTTTACACTTTTTTTTAGTTGTTTTAGTAATTAAACATTTGAGTTCAATTAATACAACAGCAATATGTTAAATTAACACATAAATGTGTTAAATATTTAATAGAAAAATTTTAATCAGCATATTTTTTAACAAGAAACCAATTTTTCAACTGTGTAGGCAACTCTTTCAGGATTATTCTTAGAATCTAGATGTAAATATATATGATAATTATATTATAACATTCTACATATATAGAATTTATGCGAATAAAATATCAACATGTACGCACGTACCTTGTCGCCTTGTTGTAAGCCGGCTTTTTCGGCGGGACCACCTGGCACGGTCCATACGATGCACGCGAAGCTGCGCCCGTCCGATCCGGTCTTGCCGCCCACCACTCTCATGCCAAATCCGCGCGCTGTAACAAAAGGATATAACGTGGGCTGAGAATGTGTAGTGTGATGCACCACCGTCGCAATTTCCGCGGATGTCTCTCGTCTCCGTGGGTAGGATTTACGTCACCGAGCTGAGAACACATAGCTGTGCACGTCGCACGCACCGATCTCTCCTCCAAGGGGACATAGTCATGTTTTGCAGGGCGACGTTTAATCCGGACTCTGTTTACCCTAATATCCCCCTCCCCTTCTCTCTCCTCTCTTTACAGGGAATTTATACAATACATATTCCGCAACACCAAGTCTAGGAAAATAATTAACACTCACGCTTCCTTGCTGTAAACGTGAGCGACAGTTGCGCCGATTGTTGAGATAACAATGTTATATTGTTAGTGAGGTCTACCGCGCGCCCGCGTGAAGATTTATAATTTAATTACGTGAATTATCCAATTGTCGAGACGTTTCTTTTCTTTTTAATAATAAGTAAGAATGTAACAAACAGTAAATTTCAGAAAAGACTCGGGTTAAAATACAAGAGTTATATAATATTACTTAATAATTTTAATAAATAGTTCTTTATTCTAATTTATATGATAACATCGCATACGTGCGCACGCACATACACACAAAATATAAACGGAAATTGTTCTTAAAATTTGCATATATAATTATTATAGCTCAGTTTAAAATATTGCATGTATAAAGTATCACTCTGGTAAATGTATCATTCTCTTACACCAATTTTAAGGATTAAAAAAATTCAGTAAAAAAAGTTGCGAATCTTTAGTCATTTTATTTGCTAAAACTGAACACATTTACTTCCCCCTAAATCCACTTAAGCTGACAGAAGGACTCCACAGTGTCGGATCTCAATCGCATCTTGCGATTAAGCGCACTTTCACGAAAACACAATCCGACATGATCAAGCCAATGTCGAGCTCTAAGGATTTTGTAACATCTGGATAAACCTTCACGCCATTAGCCGCGCGAATTCGACAGACACCCGCGTTATTGCCGGTTACCGCAGATCCTACGTCCATTAGGAGGACGAGAATGTTCACGTAATGTTCCCGCGAAAGCTCTGGGAATTATAGATGATGAGGGGAGATCCGTTTCACTTTTGTACCCGATCTTATACATCGTGCGGATTTCGTTATATAAAGTTTACATCCACCAAACTTGTGTTGTTTAATGCGATTAAAGTACTTAGGAAATTGATCATTTCTATCTTCTTTGGAGTGTTAATTTTCGAAAAAGCAAAAGAATTAAGAGATCTTTCGAAAATCGAAATAAATGACTAAAGAGATATTAATTATTTGATATATTATATTATTATTATTATTATTATTGTTATTATTATTATTATTATTATTATTATTACTATTATTATTATATAATTATTATTAATATTTATAGTATATTATATTATTATTATTTATATTAATTATATTATTTATATTATTTAAAGCTTAATATAATTAGAATATTTGTACAATATTGTGAATAGAAATACGAAATTTATTTATAGTTCGAGAATATTGCAAACGAATTTACGAATTAGTTTTCCATTCCCGGCGGAAACCGAGTTTATTGGAATCGATAGAAATTAATAACGCTGGAACTTCTTGCGGAAAAAGATCGCGCGATCGTCGCTTTCTACAGAACAATGATTGCGTTTATGCTGGGAAAAGCGCGTAGAACAGGTTGAAAAAGTTCACTCTTCTCGCGCTATTTGCGCGGATAGAGCAACGTAATTTACTATCGAAGTTTTAACGAGCAAAAGGGAAATGACGCGGCATGATGATGTAGAGCGAGGAGGGCGGAAGGGATAAAAGCGATAAAAACGGAGAGATTTGTTAATAATTGCGTGTAACATAGTTTGACTGCCCCCTGCGGTGCAAGCAAGGAAAAAAGGATTGCCAGGTCGATTTTTTCCAGCTTCACGCGCGGCACGCCATTCCGGGACACTATTCCGCTTGTTCCTCACGTTCGCATCGTAAAAACAAGTTTATACCATTCGATATTTATGATTTTTGCATAAGAATCTTCTATAAAATTAAGGATACAATCATGGGTAAATAATTCTAAAAAAAGATTGTCAGAAATATGAGTTATATGCATCGCCGTTCAATTTGACAAATTATTATTTATATAAGATATATTATATATACAGGGTGTCCCACCAAAAGTGACCACCCTCTTCTATCTTTTAAACTAAAAAAGATAGACCACAACAAATATATATCAAATTAAATAGTTCAAATTGAATTCTATTGTGAACATAGTGGTTGCTTCCATAAACTATGTGTTAACGAACGGAGAGATATGCATAATTTTTTTATAATAATGTAAATATTTCGATATGATAAAAGTTGTAGCGCTATTTGAAACGAATTCAACGATGTATGATATAATGTAAATATTTTACATATTATACGAGTTTTTTCGACTTGAAATATCGCGGGCGACGTCTATCTTTTCACTTTCTGCCCTGCGTTATGGCCAACAGGATTTTATAGGAAATTGAATTTGGAATAAAAAAGTTCTGATAAACATAGGTCCGGAAACGGTTCGTTAAAAAGTTATAGCTAATAAAAAAAAGTCGATATTGCGTAGATGCCAAAAATGCATTAATGAACAGGGACATCATTTTGAACATATTTGATAATTTGATTAAAAATTATTTTTCTTTTACTTTTAATAAAATTGTTGTCTTTCTGAATGGTCTCATTAATGTAACCTTTGTATTACCCCTTTTTTTAAGTAAATTTTTTAATGAAGCATTTCCGGACCTATTTTTATAGGAACTTTTTTGTTGCAAATTCAATTTCTATAAGATCCTGAAGTTTCATTGACCTGATCTCTGAGACACTCTGTATATATCATATATATAAGATATATTTATTTTATTATATCAGTACACAATTCATATCACAAACAATCATTTAGAGTAGAAATATGATAAGCAATATAATTACAATTAATGCATAGCAATGAGCGAAGTAAGTTGAATTTTGCGGAAAACACTGGAGGAAACTATGTAAATCTTGGAGGAGATTCAAAAATTTAAAAACAAAACAAAAAGATTTTAAAGAATATTAAAATGGTTATAAAGACATATGTTTAATGCAAAAATTTTTTAAAAGTATAATCAGATTGATATCTGAATGAAAAATGTAATTTCAAAAAATTCAGATTAATCTGCAAAATTATTAGTATTTATTATCTTTTAATATCGATTTAAGAATCTATTTGATATTTGTTATCGAGAGAATCGAAATGGGATTAAATCGCTATCATCGAAAGTGACAAAAATCCATCCTAAATGCCGTTCTAAACATTTACTTTCGACGTTCAATAGAAAGATACGGGAAAAATCAATATAACTAACTAATCCATCCATCGCGCGCTTCTCATTTCGGTTTCTCAGTGCGACTGCGGGAAAACATTTTTTCTCTTCTGAGGGATGATCTCTTCATACACTCATCTTCTTTCAGCCCAGCTATATCAAGGTCGTGTCACGGAACAACGTGGGCGTAGTACGCTAAAGCATCATATTCCGAGGTTGCGATAACGGGTGGGTCGAAAGGGCACGGAAAAAGGGTGGTCGAGGACGAGATATCGGAGATGCGGTTCGACACACAAGGGATGATAGAGAGGGGGGGGGGGGGCAGGAAACCTAAGGCACCTACGTTGTCTCTCGTGCTACGCATATTGCGAACGCAGTCAATATCTTCGCATTCGAACGTATCTACCCTCCGCCTACGTGATCAGCTGTGCGGCATTGTTGGCTGTCGCCAGTAATATTATTGTCTTCGTGAGTATTAACGTGAGAAATTCGAAACGCGGGCGCGCGAGGAGAAGCACTTAATTAAGTGTTATCATGCTAGCCGCGCGCGCATAATTTTGTTCTGATGTGTACGAATTAATCCCACTTGTAATCGCTGCGCATAATCCTACCACGATATTCAAATCGTGAAGACACATTCATTATATGTACATATATTGTTGATTTAATAGAGTTTTTCGTCTGCAATGCTAGCGTAGAATGAGTATAAAAAGATCTTTTAGAAATTGTTTGCGGAAAATAATGTTTTTGTGTTTTATATATTATAAATACTATATAAAAAAATTTATGTAATTATATAGTTTATAACACAAAGATTACTTTACAATATTATTTTAATAGAATTCTCGTTTACGCTAATAAATGCGATGTAAATTTTAGAAAAATTAGTGCCAGTGTACATTGAATACATGGAGAAATTATCAACGTTATCAGTGAAAGCGCCATCGAACGAAAGCGCGATGCACAGAATAGTAAAAAATCTTACTTGAATATTTGAGACAAATCGAGTTAAAATCTCACATCGACGTCTCTCACGGTCAGACCAGTCGCGATTTTAAATTCAATCCTATCGGCGAATCGGTTGTCATTTCGAACTACTGTCGTATTGGTTGACATGCAAACTTGCGTTTGCACAAACGCGACGTTAACGAGATACGACGTGGACGCGACATCGTACCATTTAATTGATCAATGTCATCGAGCTCTCCAGCATAGCGAGATTATCTGTTAATGCTCTGACGAACTGGTTAAGGAGAATCTCGTTTGTGTCGTAACACCGAGAGCAATCCGGTTAGAGGTTTCCGTCGCAACGCTATGGTAATTATCAATAAGTATCAGTCACAATCAGCTGTGTGATAAAGCTTGTCAGCATAGGGCTTGTTCGCGTCATATTGAATTTGTTAAGAATTATGCATTCGTGTATTATTAATTATTTTCTATCAATATTAATCGATGATGAGCTGCTCAATAATCCGAAAAAATTGCATTCTTTATTAAATCAATATCACATTTTTAATTTTTGAATGTATTATTTTTTGAATTTAACGAATTTTACTTGAATTATCTTAATGTTTAAATTACTAATAAATCTAATTAAATTTAATGAAGAAGTATTTTTCTTAAATGTATTTCAAAATTCAGGAAAAATTTTCTCGATTGTGCATAAAGCAGATATTACCAAACTGATAGAAGATTGTTGCGATTGTTTGCGAAACGAAGAGGAATGCAATGTGAGCGCTTGAAAACGACAAAGCTAATTAAAACTGATATTTGCGTTCAAGAACTTGCAAGAAGCGCGATCTAATTACGAATAACACGCAGGTTGCATAAATATAGATTACGTGCCGCTCATTTGCACGTGTTACTCTACGCTCACGATACGATGTTATTTCTGAATTGTATTATCGTTGAATGAATCGCACATTTAAAATTAATAAATTAATATTAATCGAAATTATAAATTTGCAATTTGATTTAATATTAGATTATTCGGAAGTATATTATAATGTGCTATTCATTATCGAAAATAAATCATAGTTAGCACACATGACACACACACACACGCACACACACGTAACAATGAACATCCAGCTGGTAGGGTTGGAAAGACATAGAGATGGACTGAATATGTGATAATAAAGAATCTGCTCATAGTCACAATGGTGTACCTGTTGTGGAGTTCAGAAGATCAAAGGCAATTATTATTTTTTGATACTAAGATTCTCGAATGTATCTTATATGTATTAAATATTTTGTTGAGATAACGAATATAAACTGATGGAAATTGAAATCCCAACACTAAGGAGTTATACTGGACGAATAAAAAACACAGAATGTTTGTTTACATAAGTATTTACTTTTATTAAATTTTTTTTAATTTTTATTATTTTATATACATATATATATATATAATATAAACTATATATATATATATATATATATATATATATAATAATAAAAAAATATATATAAATAAATAAATAATATATACAGGGTGTCCCCAATTTAAATGTCAAAACTTTAGGAACGTATAGGGGACCGATAAACTAAGACAAAAAGTCCTTTAGAGATTCGCTCGTTTTTGCTTCGTTTTGAAGAAAATCGCAAAAAATGAAACAAATAATTTTCACCAAAAATCTTAAAACAACACTAAAATTATTAGATTTATCAAAAAGTATTATAAAATAAAAATTGTAAAACATGGAATTAAGAAAAGAGAGTGAGTTAAAATCCTCCTGAGGTAAAATTAGATTAAAAACAAAATTTCGCGTTGTCGCGTATTTATCTACAATCCTCTAATTTTATTTCAGAAGGATTTTAACTCACTCTCTTTTCTTAATTCCATGTTCTACAATTTTTATTTTATAATACTTTTTGATAAATCTAATAATTTCAGTGTTGTTTTAAGTTTTTTGGTGAAAATTATTTGTTTCATTTTTTGCGATTTTCTTCAAAACGAAGCAGAAACGAGCAAATCTCTAAAGGACTTTTTGTCTTAGTTTATCGGTCCCCTACACGCTCCTAAAGTTTTGACATTTAAATTGGGGACACCCTGTATAATAAAAAAAAATTAAAAAATTAAATAAAAGTAAATACTTATGTAAACAAACATGTTCTGTGTAATTTTCATTCACCCAGCATAACTCTTTCTTGGTATTGGGATTTCAATTTCCGTCAGAGATGTATATTATTAGTACTTGCCAAAATAGAACTTTATATTGATGGACAAAAAATATTACATCTTTTGTAATGTACGAACGTTGATCGAATAATCGTTGATCGATAATCTTTCCGTTTCTCTGCGCGTCTTTATCTTTTTCCCTCTCTCGATGTCTTTTTGTTGTAATAGAGACACCCCGCACTACGCCGCATATCGCCAAATATGTAAACAAAGACGAGTACGTGACGTACACTATAGATTTCCAGTACTGGCAGTGAATATCGAAACACAACCTGTATTGTGTATGAAACATGGAACGCCTCACCTTGTCATTCATATAGTGAAAGTGAGTAGGCAACAGCTTCATGTGTCGTCATAGTATGTACCTCGTTATACACGAAAATTATTAAAAGATGTTTGAAACTCGATCTCTATTATAATTAACAATTAACGATTCATAAGCGTGTCGAAGCGACTGCTACTTAACGAAGCAGATATTAATTTCGTGTGATTTATTAATATACTAATATGAAGTAAGAATAATACATTGAAGAATAAGAAATTGATTTTTTCATTTATATGTAATATATATATATATATATATATATATATATATATATATTACATATAAATGAAAAAATCAATTTCTAATATATATATATATATATATTACATATAAATGAAAAAATCGATTTCTAATATATATATATATATATATATATATATATATCACTGCTTTTTTCTCATCTAATCACTCGATCCTGCCAGATTCGTACATTACTGTACGTTCTCAATTTAAAATAATAAGAAAATTACATCGAAATCGATGGGAAACTTAAAGCGCAATGTGAGATACATTCAAGAATTCAAGCATTAAAGAAATAATTATTATCCTAAATACTGGAATAAAACAATAAGTTGTAAAATTTCAATTCCGTATCGTTTTGTTTCTTATTTTAAATGATTAAATTATGTGAAATATTTGCTTCAATGAATAGATGTCACTTTGATAAATAGTGATCGCTGCGTCGTTAATCACTAATTGTAAGGAATTTTAAGGTAATAAATATTTTCTTAATGCTTGAATTCGAATGTATGTCACATTGCAATTATGCAGTATGTCAATTTTTTCATCAATTTGTCGAAAAATGTAAGTTGCCTGTCATTTATCATTGCGTGCGATCAACGTCGGTAAAATAATGCTCAAAGTACTGTGCGATTGTCATATTTTGCTAATTATTACGCGCATGATCACAGTTAATTGTATTTTCGCAAGTAAGTGTGCGAGTTACATAAATGCTATAGAGGAGCAGTAAAAAATAAACGAGAAAGGAGAAGAAGACCCGGAGGTATTCGACAATGGCAGAACAACTGTACGGTATGCAATTTTTAAATTATTTAATTAATTAATTATTTATCAGATTAATTTAATTCGTTATTTTGTTGTTTCTCTATTAATCCCATCTCAATGAATGATTTTCTACGATCCTATTCAATAATTTCTCTGACATTTTCTTATTTCTTCCCGTCATTTAGCATCTTTCCAACTTTGTGAGAAATATGTGAATATTTACTACTCTAAATCAATTTTGCAAAATATTGAAAAATTATTGTACAAATCATTTGTATCTCTCAAGAGAAAAAAAATTTGTTAAATTTTACATCGTATATATGTATAGAGGGAAATAAGATAATAAAGTAATATGCAATATAATAAATATCACAGAAATTAGGAAGTTATACTGTTTTAAATATTTTCTTAGTTTACTCCAATAAAAAGGTCACATATTATTTTTGCTTTGTCTCTGTAACTAGAAATATCTTTGTAAAAAAATTCAATTTCGCAAAGCAAAATGAGAATGGTAATGATTTTATTCACGTATTCTCGTATAATTTTTTGTAATAAATATGACACAGAAAGATCTTGTTTGAAATCTATGTAGATATGTAATGATAATAACTTTCACATCTCGCAAAGCAATTTACATATACTTGAACTTTTTCTCGTCCGTCATTTCCATTAAGTTTGCCCTTGTTTCCGTGATTGTCGGTCCTTGATTTCTGAAGCAGATAGCTTTAAATGTTCAAAGAAGAGAAAAAAAGTTTCTTTATACAGAGATATTATATAGCATCTAGATGGTGATTTTCTTCGCGGGACGATATTCTTAAATGCAAACGAGCGCTGGATAATTCAGAAGTGTTATCGAAAGGCTTCAATTGATCGAGAGATGTGGAATGAATCATAAAAGAGCAATATTATGTCCCGAACATTTTCCGGAAAAAGCATTGTTTTTTTATCAAATAAAGACATGCTGTACTTTATAAACGAGATCTATAATTTCATGTTTCATTAAACGTGTATATACGTGTAAATGTTATTGTTACTTTTTTTATAGATACATTAAATATGTATTTTACAAATGTAATCTATCAAGATCTATTTTCATGACAATGTTATTAAACTAATGGATTGTACGCGGTCAACACTTTTTATATGGTTACGTGTTTCAAAGTAACAGTTTAAATATGTCATGTTGAGATTACAGGCCGAGCTCTCGCGCGGAATTAAATCCCAGCGGCAACTCCATGTTTTTCCGCTCTGTTCGCCGACATCGTTTAATTATAATTATTGTCCGAGTGAAATAAATCGTCTCCACCTACTGCTGTTCTTACGCTAAGTAGAACGATGTCACGCGCATGGAAGTGACAAAGCGAGAGGCGTTCCGTTCAAAATTATAGTTTGCAGTAGCGCTGGCCGTGATAATTCATATTTTGAAAAACGTGATCTACGAATTAATTTGCATTATTACCGAGATTTACATGCGAGCGCCGCGTCCGTCGTTATGTGGGAAATTTTTACAATCTATCATGAACAATTTTATGTGTAGGGTAGAGCGGGGTCAAAAGTAACAATTTGACTTTAGAATTTTATTGTAAAAAAACTATTATAGTAAAAAAAAAAATTTTTGTACCCCAAGTTAGCATACTTATTTGACTTTATGGAAATCATAACATTTAAGCCTTGTGATGAATAACATTAAAATTATCAATCAAAAATGAAAGCAAGGAAAAATGTTACAATCGCCCCAGACTCCGTGCCGGTTGTAACACTATTAGGGGTCAATTGTAACAATTTTAAATAATCAAAATTAAAATTTTTATTCAACAAAATTATAATAATTCTTCTTGTATTAGCAGAAATAAACTAAAATATTCATATTCTTACACAAAAAAATAGCAAAATAGAAACTTATTCTTTTAAAATTTAACTTTTTTATATTAATCATAGAAAACATTAACTTTGTTAACTCAAATAACAAGATATAAACATTTTTTGCTCTTATTTCTAAATAATAATTTTTCAATTAGAGTAATAGGAACACAGTATCCTTAAGAACTATTAATACAAATAGAGATTACTCTGCAT
Source organism: Formica selysi (assembly GCA_009859135.1). NCBI lineage: Eukaryota > Metazoa > Arthropoda > Insecta > Hymenoptera > Formicidae > Formica > Formica selysi. Next base: position 350,768 of record CM020831.1, read on the forward strand.
CACAGTTATGACAAATATATAAGTCATTTTGTTTGGTGCATTGTTCATGTGACCAACCCTTACATTTTATGCATTGCACCCATTTTTCGCAGGGTTTACTGGCACTATATGGCTCCAGGCAGACAAGACAATAATACCCTTCATTACCATCTTCTTTCTTATTCTCGTTCTTTGATTTATCTTTTTTATAAGAAATTTTCTTTGTTTTCAGTTTTGGATCACAAAAAATTCTTTTTGCTTTCTTTTGCAGCTGCTCGAACAGATAATTTTTCTTCATTTACATCTTTGTATGCCTGCTCATAGATTGATGTATTTTTTTTACCCCTGTCAGTCTTTCTAATCTTAGTACGAGGCATTCTGAAATAAAAATAGTTTACTTATGATCCAAAATGAAATAAATTGCATCAGCCGGGGTCGGTTGTAACGTTACATTCGACCCCAGACAATGATGTTACAATCGTCCCCGACTATGTTTGTCAACTTTAATTTAAAATTTTTAATGATAAAATATCAAAAATGGATATGCAACAATTCTTATAATATACAAAAATAACTAAACCTAAATATAAATAAAAAAGAAAGTACTTACTTGCGGTAGAAATATTTATATTCAAAATTTAGCACGCTCGGAAAAAGATACTTTATAACCTCGAAAATATATTTTCGTCACTGTACACGTTCACTCAGTACCGAGGCCGCAGACGTATTGAGACATGTTGTAGGTTGTTTAGCTTCATGCGCTGACCAACGCACGCGTATATATCTACTATATATCTATAGATATTTGAGTTGTTACTTTCGCCCCGCGTTACTTTTGACCCCGCTCTACCCTACCGCAATTTGTTTCTGGGTTATCGCTCAATTGTATCTCGTGACTTGTATTTTTTAGGACAATCCTGAAAACGTCCGTCATTCAACTATTATTTCTACATAATTTTTTAGCCGTCATTTCATTTAATTTAATTTCAAATATTACGTTGACGTATTGTTTTTACTTGTGTTAAACTCGCAAGAATTAACTCGTCATGTATTGCTTTTAAGAAAGTAAACTTTACGGCTTTGAAGAATCGATTTTAAAGTTGTATTCTATTGATTATTAATGATCTATATCGAGTCATAATATAATTAGCGCTATAGTATATTACTGAATTTTTATTGTGAATTAAGTTTTTTTTTATCTGAATGTTGAAATATACAGAGATATTTAAGATTTTAAATTATAAAATTCTCAATAATTTCTTTCAATTTTGAAAATTAATTGAATAAACCAAATATACACGTTATAGATTTTTAGATAAATTTAATCTCTCTTTTTTTGTATACTAGAACAACACAGACGCTCGCTGCGCGCGCGCTTTCATTTATGGACATTTTCCAATTTCTTTAACTTTTCTTTCCTAACTTTAACTTTTTCTTTCACAAATTGTCAAACTGTCAAAATTCTCATGTTTTGACAGTTGCAAATAACACGAATGAAGCAAGTCGCAGTGCACAAGCGAGACAGCCAATCAGCATCGCGGAAAAGCGACAACAATAAACTTCGATATATGCGAGTATCGACTTTACATGCCTTTTTTATATAGGGAGACATAAATAATATTAATAAGTTTATATATAACTATAATATACACATAACTTTTCTTGCATTGCATCGATTTAAGTAGATGATACGCAAATATACATTATTACTTTTCCTCACGATCTTTTGTATTAAAAACAAACCGTGCCCCTGTGCACACGATATTTCTTTTTTAATAGAAGTTCAAATTTTTTAGCCCAAAAAAGATCGATATCGAGGCAATAATCGAGTCGTCGTGCACTTTTTATAGAACATCTGTTTCGGTAAGTGAGCATTGCATTCTGTACATATTAGAAAGTATATCATATTAGTTTTGATCGGTACTTTGTACGCCGGAATATACAACCGCCGTATCTGTTACTTTCCTTGTGTTGGAGCAAAACCGGATACTTACATATCTCATATAATGAAAAGAGGAAGAATTGTTATCCTGACTTTGTGTCTCTATAAAAAGCAACTGGAAACGAAAACTAACGCTCAGAAAAAGAAACCACTAAAAAAAAAGCTTTTTGAGACCTCTAAAGTTAAAAAGCTAAATAAGAAAGTCCTGCAGTAATGTCGAACAAGTGGATATCTTTATTTGTGATTTTTGTCAATAGAATACATCTTTATATTGTATTTTGATTAAACTAAATCTAGATTTTGTAATTACGATGTTTTGCATATTTTCAAATGGATACCCGGTTTGACCCTACCGGTAGGACAAAACCGAGTACTTTGACTTCTCCACGAAATCTTGTTATTTTTGGTAACCAAAATTTTTTTTTTTCCGGCAACTAGCCTTATTTTCTCATAGTTTAAGGTTCACTAAAGACTACTAACGGTCGGCAAAATTTTTTTTACTCTCAGATTTTTTGTAGAAAGACAAATCTAAAAAAGTACCCGGTTTTACCCTACTTTCCCTTATATAATATGTGAGTGCGTGTGCGTGTGCGTGTGCGTGTGCGTGTGCGTGTGCGTATGCGTGTGCGTGTGCGTGTGTATGTATGTATCAAGCACTGGTCCTCTTGTAGTCTGTAGTGTTCATTCTATGTATTTTGCTCGCATGTTACACCTACATTTCGATCAAATAACCCGGACAATATTCGCCAAAACATCTGCTACAGTAAACATCCCCATTTCTCATGATTAAATCAAAACAGATTCCTGTTGCATCCATAGTCAACCTGTTGATCGTTAATTCCAAACATCGTTGTTTCTCATAGTGCATTATCCGGTTCCGCAAAAAATATTTAGCCGTCTCAAAGTGAATGGATCACGCCTACAGTTTGTTATGTCAATTAATACACAGCCTACAGAAAAATATTCTCTTACGATCTTTCATTCAAGAAATTAATCATCAAAAAGATATGCGCAGATGTATATAAAAAATTTATAAGTTATTTTCCTGTGTGATGTATATTTTTCAATTGAATCTATCAAAACACAGACTTTTAAGCATACGTGCTCTATCTATTTATATTTTTGAAGATTGATTCAAACTTATTGTTATTATTAATAACGTTTATAACTCCAAAACTGCGATAATTTTATGTATGCGAGAGAAAGAGAAAGATTAATAGCTTTTCGTTTACGAAAGTTTTTTTCTCTCGCAAGCTCTCGCTCTTTTTATGAAATTCCACCGGTCGGATGCTCTTCGAATATAGAGACATGCGACAGCGAGAGATCAAGACAACGGGCGCTTGCGTTGATCGACGTGTATCCGGATGTGCGACGAGCTGAGCGGTTTACAAACGGGCTCGTAAAATACACGAGAGACACGTCCGTTTACGTTAACGCGTCTCTATTGAGTCGTACGCGGCAAGGGAGAGAGAGAGGGAAAGGGAGAGAGGAAAGGCCCGATCGATCGCGCACCTTCCGGTATTCTGTGAGCGCGACTGCGTCCCGTGATGTGTTCCGTGTGTGCAAATTCGCACGAAAAGCTATTATCCCGGGATAGAAGTGTGTGCACAAACGACCGATGATGTGCGGTGTGCGGTGGGATCTGGACGACTGTGTCTGCAATCTGGGAATTTGTGCGCGACGGACAGGGCGACAGGTCTTTCGCACGCGCTGGGTGCCGCGCTATACTATTTATGGAACGTTCAAACCTGTAGCTCTTCATATTCGCGGTTTTCCGTGAATATCCGTTTAAATCGATCCCCAGTGTGGTTTAAAGAGACAAACGCGTGACATTTTTGTGGATGACTACACGCATGCAAGTTCTTCTCCAACTTTTTTTTTAAATTTTAATATCGATTTGACTTCCCGACTGTGATAATTGACGAATAAGAATAAGTGACGACATTATATTGAGATGTATTGAGATTGTGGCGCTTATCGGGATTGTCTTTTTTAATTATTTCATACGCAAGTATCAAATAAGATTAATACATGATCGTAATCAATGGATTTGACAATTTAATATTGTTTGACAACTCTTCTTTATCTCTCTTATTTCTGATTATTCCAATCTTAGACACAATAATTATACACACAAGAAAGAGAATGCGGACATTCTATCAAGCGACGCGGTAGCGTCGCGACGCCAGGTACATAAAAAATACTTACTGGCTTATCAATAGCCTATGTACAGGGGCCGCGGCGCTACTAAGCTTATCCAGAATTTTACATCTATAAAATAGTTTGAATAAACTATTGATTAAAATATCTTAGGAACTAAAAACGTAAAAAAAAAAAAAAAAAACTAACGGCAATTTTATTATATAATATGGATGCAAGCTTTCGATTGCGACCAGTTTGAATAAGATTGGTGCAGTCAATCCTGAGATATGATAATTGTATATACCAGAATTGTGACATTTGGTCTTTCAGTTTCAGATTTCAGACTTACGTACGTATGCTCGTACGCACACACGCAAAGCGATTTCCTCAAGAAGCATTCACACCTCTCATGTACAATTATTCCTTTGAGTATACTCTTTTATAAATTTATAATTTTATAAATTTATAATACAATAGAAGAGAGAGAGAGAGAGAAAGAGAGAGAGAGAGAGAGAGAAAGAGAGAGAAAGCTTCATTTATTAAGCGCTCTGGAACGGATCCCCTCAAGCGCAATAAATAAAAATATATTGAAGAGAGTGTATAACAAGATTAAGTGTATAACAAGAATAACTGTGCGAGTGAGTGTATATGTAAGTGTATGTATATATGTGTAAGTGTGTAACTGTGAGAGTGTGCGTTATGAGTATATACATGTGTAATGTGTATATGTGAAAGTGTGCGTTATGTGCATATACATGTGCAAAAGAACAATATGTACAATAAATATGAATGTATATAGTAATATTCTAAATATTTAATCTTTAACCTTTAATCTTTAAAGGTATGCCAAAGAGAGATGCCACAGTGTTAAGAACATTCTGAGTCATGACCCTAGTCATGAGATGCACAGACGAGCAAATGTGTATAGAGCTTTTGTTTAAAATCAGTCAATGTCGTCACATTTCGGATAGATGGAGGAAGACCATTCCAGAGTCTAGCTGATGAAAGCCTAAAAGAGCGTTTATACAATTCAGTCCTGCATTGTGGCTGAATTAAAATATCCTTCGTAGCACGATCCGTTGTTTTGATCTTGCAGTTAAAATTAGAGTGTAGAAGACTAGGTTGTTTAGTTTGTAGTATCTTGTACAATAAGCATCCAACAAAATAGGCTCTTCGAGAATCGACTTTAAGCCAACCTTTCATAGTAAGGTGTAATGTGCGCATCAACCTTCACGTTAAAAATAAATCTGATACAAGAATTCACTGCTCTATGAAGTCTCAGATTATGTTCGGCCGTCATGTCAGTATAAGCTGCACAGCAATAATCGACATATGGATAGATTAGTGAAATGACGAGCTTAGTTTTAAGAGTTTCAGGGAGTAGATGCCTGCAGAGTTTTAATTGATATAGAGCTGAATGGATCTTGTTTGCCATATTAGTAACCTGTTTTTCCCAAGATAGAGTATTCATGATCGTAACACCAAGATACTTAATAGATGTAGAATATTTAATTGCGGCCCTATCTACTTTTATTTCAAGAAGGATAGTCAGATCAATGGCATTGACAAATCTCGATGTTCCCATAATTATAGCCCGCATCTTATCTGAGTTTAAGATGAGCCTGTTAGCAATAGACCAGCCAAGAATAGCATCAATGTCCTCATTGACCTTCCGGATAGTGTCGGATAAATCCCTTGGTTCACAGTGAATGTAGGCTTGAAGATCGTCAGCATAAAAATTGTATTTGCAGTGTTTGACCACATGACTAAAGTCAGATAAATATAAAGTGAAAAGCAAGGGTCCCAAAACAGAGCCTTGAGGCACTCCAACCCTGACGAGAGATGGCGACAAGACAGTACCCTCCATGCTATCCTTAATCGCCTGAGTCCGCTCCGTCAAATAAGAATGTATCCAACGCAAGACACTATCAGAAAAGTTTAAGTTCTTCAACTTCTTGATTAGTAGGAAATGATCCACTCTATCAAAAGCCTTCGAAAAATCGAAGAACATAGACACGGTGACCATCCTACGATCAGCTGCTTGTCTCACTTCATCCAGCATCCTAATCAAACAAGTTTGTGTCGAGTGGTTGTTCCGATAAGCAGATTGACATGGATCGTAAAGGCCAGAGAGAGAGAGAGAGAGGGAGAGAGAGAGGGAGACAGAGAGGGAGACAGAGAGAGAGAGAGAGAGAAAGAGAGCTGGCGAGAAAGAAAGAGAGCAGGAGAGAGAGGGGGGAGTGGGAGGGAAGGCAAGGAGGGGAGACAGCGCAGAAGAGAGACAGCGGAAGGGAGGGAGGGAGAGGGAGGGTGGGAGGGAGAGGGAGAAGAAGCGAGAGAGAGAGAGAGAGAGCAGGAGAGAGGGGGGAGAGAGAGAGAGAGAACGAATATATGTATATGTATACCACACTACGCTGCATTGATATACTGCCAGATATACATACATATAAACAAAGATGCGCGTTGATATGTGGCTAAGAGTAAAGAATAACAGGAGTGAACGTTTGTTGTTAAGCGAGCGGATTGAAGTGATTATATATAAGTGGATGGTTAAGATGGTCGTTCAGGGACGAATTGTAGCATGACAGAGATACTGGAAGTACCTCAAAGGCCTGGCAATGCACCATGATCTTACAATTAAAACTTATTAATAATATTTTTTTAGCCTAATAATGGCTCTTTCTCGCACTTATTTAGAATCGGTGATCGTGCGCAAAATAAGTGCAGATTGGAACAAGTAAGGCAACAAGGAGGCACGAACCAGGCTGTACACGGCCTTGAAAAACGTCAAAAAAGTGAACGGTCAAGATGGCTGCGATGACGTACTACCGTTCGCTATAAGTCTACCTCCACTACCGATATGCTCACTTCTGTTATTCTTTACTCTTAGGTATGCGGCGTATATAGCGCTATTGTATTGTGTATGGAATGTCTCATCTTGTTGTCATTCATACGGTGAGAGTGAGTAGGCAACAGCTCCATGTGTCGTCATAGTATGTACCTCGTTATACACGAAAATTATTAAAAGATGTCTGAAACTCGATCTCTATTAGAATTAATAATTAACGATTCATAAGCGACTGCTATTTATTAAAGCAGATATTAATTTCGTGTGATTTATTAATATACTAATATACTAATATAAAGTAAGAATAATTACAAAAAACAGTGATATCCCACTAAAAAAAAAACCTCACAAAGATAAAAAAAATACGCCAAGTACATATCTAAAAAATAACTTATAAAAAATTTTCCCCTACAAAATAAAAAATAAAACATAAATGTGAAATCAATAGTTAACTAACCAAGTACTTAGAAGCAATTCAGTTTGTGAGGATTTGTAATTTGAAATAGTATTTGTCATAAAATCAATCTCGTATTTATAGAAATGTTATAGACAGATTTTCTTCATAGAATTAAAACTTATTTTATTTTTATTAACAGAAACCTGAAAATAAAAAGAGCTCAAAATAAAAAAGTTCAAAATAAGTTCAATACAAATAAAAAGATATAAAAAAATTTTAATGAAAAAAACGGCGCTGCTAATTTTTGAAGTATATACAAATTTATTAAAATTAAAACCAACAAACAATTAATTTAATTTAGATCTAAATTTAATATAGAATTATAATAATATAAAAGTATAAATACGAAATTGATTTTATGACAAATACTATTTCAAATTACAAATCCTCACAAACTGGGTTGCTTCTAAGTACTTGGCTAGTTAACTATTGATTTCATATTTAGTTTTTATTTTTTATTTTTTAGGGTTTTTTATTTTGTAAGGGAAAATTTTTATAAGTTATTTTTTAGGTATGTACTTGGCGTATTTTTTTTACCTTTGTGAGGGTTTTTTAGTGGGATATTTATTCTATGAGATGTTGCCGCATCATCATTCATGGAAAAGCATTGCGAAATTACGTCCTGGTTATTACAGCTATATCCAGTTTACGTCCATGCATTACGTATCATCGCGTTTAATGGCTTTCCCTTCGAATTGCGTGAATTGCAAAGCGGATTCATCATTATTGTGCTTTCTGTGTGATTACAACGTATTAGTGTTGCTGATGATGTCGTGATTAGTAGGTGTTGCTTTATACGTAAACAAGAAGCATGATTGAGCAATGTGTAATATGCATTTGCTAAATCAGCTCGCAAATCGCAAACGCTTTGTTTTTCCGAATTATGAAAATTATGAACTGTGAAAATACAGTGCGAATATCTGCGCGAGATTATCAGTTTAAAATATAATTGCTTCAAAGTTTTTTGTATTTAACTTATATGCATTATTAACAAATAACAGCGAAAAAAAAAAGTCGTACGTAATGACACATGAAAATACATTAGAATGAAAATTGTTATTTTCTGGAGTACAGATTAATGATTTCGTATTGTATCAAACTTGAATCGTCAAATGGTTATATTGATAAAAATGAATGTATAACTATATATCTCATCTTGAATTGAAATCTGTTTGTGTGTGTGTGCGAAATAAAATTAGAAAAAACTGGCGGATAAGAGCACAGGCGCGGGTATCGATGCGCGAATATATTATTGTTAAATTCAATTAACTAAGTGCATTTAAAAAGTTTTTTTTCCATTTAATTGTTCTTATCCTGAGCCTATTGCTGTCATTATTAAAATTAGAAAAATTGTATATACATCTCCGTTCTAGACCAATAATGTGCACAAGTAAATACACATGTAATATTATAATTTAACCGTTTCAGTATTGAACAAAGCGCTGCAATAAAACGGAATCCATTGGACCATCCGTGTATTTGTTACCACGTGCTTGCCACGCCCGAGAGCTTCACATTATTAAATAAATGCAATAACTGTTTTAAATATTAAGCGTGGCGCACACATGCACACATATTAATATTTGATAACAGCAACCGCGATAATTGTATAACCATGCAAAATTTCCGAGATTAACGAATATATATAAATAATAGAAGGTAAGCTGCGTACGAGAGAAAGAAGAGACAAAAAATCGATTGGAATCATTGCTTATAAAAATATTCGTGACATAATTCAATTGATCAAACGTATAATTTATCAAAAAAACTTGTTAATAATTAGTTTAACTGAAATACTATTAAATATATTAAAAATATATTAGAAGCATGGAAAATAATTGTTGAAATTTTGATGGGATAGTATCGAACGATCGAATTTTGAATTGGTCCGCTCTCTAATTAATCGTCAAGACAAATTCTTATTTCGCCCTATCGTAACGGTAATGCTCTGTCGTAACGGCGCAGAACGAGAAAGAACAACGAGAGAATGTAGACGCGTGTTGTGGAGGAAACGAAGAGTATGAATGCGCAACGAATAATTAAACGTCAATCGCATGCCTACTCGTTGGGCGCAGGCTTATAATCGTTGCGCTGGCTCTCCCCCCTCTCTCCCCCTCTCACCCCTCTCTCTCCCCTCTACCCCTCTCCCCCCTCCCCCTTCTCTCTTCCTCTCTATCTCTCCCTCTCCCCCCTCTCCCCCTCCCCTCTCTCTCTCTCTCTCTCTCTCCCCCTTCTTTCTCTCTCTTTTTCATCTCCGCTCATTTACCTGCTATTTATCTGATGCGTACATACAGCACGCTAGTAGCTGTTGCAGTTGATATAACTATGAACAGTCATCCATTTAGAGCAACAATTGCATCGATCATCGAGAATCTCGCGTCCGTATGATATGACGTACCACATTAATAAACGTGTGTTGTGCAATACAATACAATATAAGATCGGAAGATATGCACGCGTGAAATGATAATAAGTTGAAATAATGATATGACAATGTATACGAGCGATAAAAGTTTTAAAAGTTTTCGGAAAATTTCACAAACTCATTTTATTTCAAACGCCTACGGTTTAATTTTAGATTTGATTATTGAAATCAAGCTCTCGACTACGTAGATGAAAACGAAAATACATAATTCATGGAAAATGTAAATGTGGGCGATACACGGGACATCACAATGGAACGGCTATAAAAGGCTTTAAAAGACCGAGGTGTAAAATGACAATGGATGAGAAGAGTAAACACAAGGTGTGAGAGAAAAAGAGAGAAAGAGAGAAAGAAAGAAAGAGAGAGAGAGAGAGAGGGAGAGAGCAGTCAAAGAGGAAACGACTCGTGAAAGGATGACAAAGAGAGATGGAGTTCCGCAGAGTAGTGAAAGATTAATGGTGTCGCATAGTCCCGGCTGCTGATTAACTTGGATTCTATCAAAGTACTTCACAATTCGTTAATCTCTTGATTATCATCGCATCAAACCTACGAACCTGTTGCACTTCTTTCAGCGAGCGATTATTTTGCGTAATACAGCCATTTTTTTTAGAAAACTACCCGTTGTTTTTATTATTATTAGTTTTTTATTATACCGGGCAAAACTTTCTCTTGATCTCTTTATTGCGATAAAATCCTCTTCAATATATGTGTCGCGTCATATAATCTCATCCTTAAAATTTTCTTTATTTTATTATATAAGTCGTTCTTGCGCATTTTTTAAAATTGGAATCTTTTTCTCAACAATATCACAATAATTTTTAAGATAAAATAATGATATAGGTTGTTTTATATAAGGGTAAGAGAAATAAATAAATAAGTGAAGAGATGAATACGTAACTTATACAAAAGAAGCAAACTAGTATTATTTTTAAGTATAAATAAAAATATTATATAAGACGAAGCACAACTACATTAAATACTTTAATCGTAAGCAAGTCGTCATTAAATACTTTAATCATACAACAAATAAATAATTTAATCGTTTCTTATTTCAATATGCACTCAAAAGAGAACATATTTTACGAATTATCTTTAATATTAAATTTTTTAATAACAATAATCTTTTAGGATATGTATATCTATTATTAATCTATATTATTAACTATTATTAATCTATATTGTCAAAAAAATTATATTTTCTAATATAATTTTAATACTAATACATACACACTAATGTTTACACAATAGACTGATGCGTCAATAATGCTGAAAGTTTCAATGTAATTCATGACGAAAAGTTAATATTCAAAACTAAAGAGACAACATGAAGCACTGTATTATTGTTTGCGCAGTAGTAGATATCAGCGATATGAATCACCGATATTAGTGTCAGAGAACTTTGGCCGATCAATAGAAGTTAAAGAATCTAAAGCAAATTTAAACTCTTCTTGAATTTAAAGTATCGGACACCTCAAAGGTGCTTCAATTATGGTGGTAATGCTCTAATTATATACTCACTTCTGTGTCCTTTATCCATGACCGGATCTCTTCTCAGCTTCACTCTTCTCTTCGCATTCATTCGTGGAGCTGAAAAAGATATAAAATATATGTTTGAAAATTTTGTCATAAAAACTTTAAATATAACGACTAGCTTTCACCTTTTGATGTATTAATAATGTTCGAAGGAAAGAAAACTCTATAAAATTTAATAAGAATGAATAAAAAATAAGTATAAATAAATTTAATACGTGAATGTATAAAGATACAAAGGAACATAATATTAGAGAAAAGACTCAATTGTAATCATGAGATTCAGTTTAAAAATCCAATTCGTGAAGTATGAAAAGAAGATAAGAGAACAGATATGTTTTTTTTTTCAATTTTAAATCAAAATATAAATTGAAATTACAGATTAAATAACATTTTGATCTAATTCCGTGAAATAGAACAAAGAACATGATGTGTCATAAAATAGCCGTGATTTAGCGAAACAATGCTGCTCGCGTTGCTTTTCAACGTGACGGATTCGCATTCGCGTTGCGAGAAGAAACGAAATTTCTTTTATAACGTTGTTGTTAACAGTTATTGTGTCGGATTGCTCACATAGATTGAACCTTCCAACTACGTAGTAGCTGTTGTTTCGCGTATAAAAATCGTTCCGCAGAAGAATGAGTTTAATCAAAATTGCGATGTATTCCGCGCGGCAATGAGAATCTTTTTGTTTAATACATGTTAGGAGCAACGGCGACTATAAAAGGCGAAGCGAGAGGAGCATCACAATCGAGATTTTCGGAGCAATTCCCTTTTTATAATGTGCCCTGGCGATTTCTGCTCGATGTAGCGTGAAGACAATTTTGGCGTTAACCTCGATTGCATCCCATCTACGTTCGATCTCGACACGTCATCGTAACCGCCTTGAAAAATTGACCCGGCGATGACCCGCGGACAAACTTAGAATAGGAACAGACCTGTCGAAGCGACAATGAATATTTAATCGCGCGAAGCGCAGATGTATTCTTTAGAAAGATAAAAGGGAATGAGAAGTATAAAGTACTATAGGATGTATTATATAATTTATATATTTCTCACTTAAAATAAAAAATAATAATTTAGAAAAGTTACAAAGAGACAAATATTTCAAGAAAAATTTAATTATAACATGTGCAAAGAAATTATTTAATCTTGTTTATTTTTGAGTCGGTCTCTCTAATTTCAAATGAAAAAAAAAACTCGTGAAACACGCTTCTGCGTGAACTTCGTTAGGGCGCAGCAAGAGTTTGAATGTCGTGCGATTACTTAACACGAAAAGCGCTTGATTATCTTTCCATCATGCTCTTCACTTCTCCGCGCGCCTGTTATCACGGTGTGTTTGTTGGCGAGCAAATTAATCTCCTGCGTTAAGTAAATCGAAGGACACAACCATTTAAATGAGAAACTGGACCTCCTCTCAAGTGTTGCCGAGGTAAATGTTTGTTATATAATTAATACAATATATCTATTAATCTCCTTTTCTTTTATATATAGCCTTTATTTTTGATATAAAATATTTTATACGATAACTGAAAAATTAACAATTCTTGAATTGTTATAATTATATATATGTATATGTATGATGGTAAAATTGAATCAACAACGACAAAGAGTAATTTACATTTTAAATTGTTTTTTTAAAGAATAAAAATCTCTCTCGTAGTTGTTAAATTGTGATATATTTTCATTTTATATTAAAAACGTAAATTTAATGATTAACATGTGAATTGATTAGTTCGCCGCACATATTACTGATCGCACATCTTTGTCACACACCCGTGTGAATTTCCTTTAATTCACGAGATGTTGCGTAGACCGTACCTAGAGGCATAAATCAATTACGTGACTCACTAACAGTTTCAACAAACGACTCTCTCGTGCAAACTGCGTTATCCGTCGTCGCAGCAGCAAACTTGCACATCGTAAAATTACATACAATCACTTTAGCACAGAATTATCTTCGCACCTCCTCTTGGCTCTCTGCTTTTCCCCTTTGTCTCTCTCTTTCTTTTTCTCTGTTTCTATGAAAAAAGTCGCTCTCGCCTTTTTCATTTCATCTCGTGCGCAGCTTGTTGCATCGCAGTTTATCGGCGAACGACGACGTAATCCGCCTTCCGATCGACATGCCGTTAATGAACACGTGGACAGATCGCGATTCGCACGTAGCTCTCGCATCTCGTGTTGGATCACGATAAACTGCCGTCGTTGCAATCGATAGAGTGGAGCTACGTGGGATAGCCGCTTTTCGAGCGAGAAAAATGAAACGGTCCGTTTTTCCAGCCGTAACTCGGTGACCCGCACGACGAGAAGGAAAATACGCTGTGTCGACCGGCCTCGCGATAAAATCTCCGGCAAACCCATACATGTTGGCAGTCATCCAAGTGCTTCTTACTTTTCAATTGTCCGCGTCAGCTGTCAATTTTCTATAAACGCGACGGAGCGACGATATCGCTATCGTGTGAAATAATTTCCAAAATGGATTCTCTGATTTTTCATATTTTCAATTAATTATTATATAACAATCTGAAAACTTTATAGATGTAAAATGATTAATATTTGTACGGCAGTTATATTAATTCTTTCTTTTTGTCATTTTTCACAGAGAGAGTTGCGTTATTATATATATATATATATATATATATATATATATATATATATATATATATATAAGAAATATTATAAATAATTTAAGATGTAATTATTAATCAAACATATTTTAAACGATTTTTTGAAAAATATATTCACATATATTTTAGGAAATTTATGAATCAATCTTTCTTTCTTTGTGTATTAAAATACTGTGTATTTAAATTACTTCGAAAGATAATTTTCTTTTAATTTTAACTAAACGTGATGGAAGCTTTTATCGGAAGGCTTAAAAAAACTAGGTCAGCTATAATAAAAAGATACTGCATCGTGACCGAACTAAGTTAGTCTCTCGGTTAATGGTGATAAAATCATTCTGCTGATGTATAACAGAAATTATTAATATACGTCTCGTATATATATATATATTATACAGTCAATATTTAAAAATTATATTATTCTCTGCAATAATGTAAACCTAAAAAATTGACATAAAATAAAAGGGATATAAAACGCGCTTTAATTGAGATGCTTATAGCTTTGTTAATTTGCACAGGGAAAATACTATTTTGAACCAACTAATGACATGATTCTTCGAACGAAAAAAATTTTGAATTTTTACATTAGTGAAACAGCTTTCAATTCAAAACAAACTTTATGCATTCGATTACACATCTTTAAAAAAAAAAAGAAAATATTCGTCTTGCAATAAATTGCAGAACGCGGTCTAAATACTTTCTAGTAAGAGTCTTTTGCGATACATATATGCATTTTAATGCATAGTATACATACAACAAGGCTGTCTCTTTTTTTCCTCATTAATATTTAAACTATGTAAATACATATCACAAGGTATTTACCAATAATCATAAATTGTGCGAAGAGAATGTCATAACAAATTTAGAAATGGGGCAAAGAAAGCACGTAAAACTGTTTGCAAATAATTATTACAAAAATGGGAGATACAAGTGTACTTTATCTCGCTGTACGAATATATTACATTAATAAAGAATGATAATAATGAAAAATAAAATAAAAGAAAATATAATGATCCCTTTATTTATAAGATGGCATAAGATTCTTCCGAGGCTCCATCTCAATTATATATTATAATATCAATCTTCTGCAGGAAAAAGGAGTCTGGTAAAAGCAGGTCGCGCGTGCAAGTCATATGCAAACCAAGGGCGATATTTGATTGTGCTCGAATCAGGTATCACACAAGTCTAATTAACCCAAATGTCACGTTATCCTAGACAAAGAGACAGCTCGTTTCGTTTTCCCGTAGCAAATTAAATAGTATTTGAACACGACACCTTGGGCACGACACGAGTATGGAGATCCATGATGACCTCCGAAATTAAATTCCAGATTCCTAATTAACGAGATTTCACTACTAGCGGATACAAAAAACTCAGGATTAACTGAAACCAGTGTTACCCGCGAAATTGAATCAATGCCCAGCAAACTCGAAGCTCGATCGATCAAACGCACTCTCTTCCCATGTGCAACTTTTTTTCCGTAATACTAACATTTGCGCACCCGTGGCGAAAAATTCCTGCGGTTTGTGGATACCCGATATATCCTTAATGAGGTACGAAATTATCTATGAAAAGTTAAATAATGAATATTGAATCCTATATTATCTTTACTCATTACACGATCAACTAATAATAAAAAACTATTTTTACGAAACGCGCAAAAAAAATAATCACATTTTGCTACATTTAATTAAATAAGAATATCTTTTCGTGAGATTAATAATATTACGAATATTTCCATTTCTTTTCGAGTATAAGAATATCCCTAAAAACTTACCTTTAAAAAAAAAGTAAAAAAAGCGTCAAATACATACGCCAGTTGTGACCGTTATATGTATTTATAAAATAATATTACTTTAATTTAATCTGCACAAAATAGTGTTATTTTAAATTATTGAAAATAGAAACTTAAAAATATTTTAACAAAAAAAGTTGTACAAATATATCCTACAAAAATAATGATATAAAAAATTGCGCTAACTAAAAATAAAAAATTATACAAATATTTTAACCGAAAACAATTGTACAAAATAGCTGTTTTAATTTCTTAATAAAAATAATGATATTAAAAAATTGCGCTAACTTTAAATAAAAATTTATTCTATATAAATAAAATTTATTGATTTCCAATATTCCAAAAGAAAGAATATATCCAATAACACAAAACACATAAAATAAAAAATTAATAGAGAAATTAAAACTTAGAAATGAATACAGAAAATTAAAAATTTATACAAAAATTAAAAATTAATACAAATAAAAAAAAAATTTTAATTAAAAAAACTTGGCGCTGTTAACTTTCAAAGTATACAGGGTGGCCTACCGAAAATGAAACAGGCGTGTTTTCGGCATTTAACCTCGTTTGTTTGAAAAACGCTCGGACGGATAACTTTATTTGCAAAGGGGACATGATAATTGACTTTTTCCATTCACCTAACTTTAACCACAAAAAGGGGTTAATTTCACCTTAAAAATTTTACTAAAAAAATACGCTTGTTCCGTTTTCGGTGGGCCATCCTATATATTAAAACAGTAAATAATAAATTTAATTTAGATCTAAACTTAATTTAGAATTATATTTAATTTAATTACATCAATAATTGCAATGTAAATATATTAAAGAATACATTAATTTTAGCACATTGTTTAGTTTAGCAGCGCCAAGTTTTTTCAATTAAATTTTTTTTATTTGTATTAATTTTTAATTTTTGTATAAATTTTTAATTTTTTGTTTTCATTTCTAAGTTTTAAATTTTCTATTAATTTTTATGAATTTCGTGTTTTGTATAATTGGATATATTCTTTCTTTTAATATTGCAAATTAACAAATTTTATTTATATAGCATAAATTTTTATTTAGAGTTAGCGCAATTTTTTAATATCATTATATTTATAAAGAAATTAAAACAACTATTTTGTACAATTGTTTTCGGTTAAAACATTTGTATAATTTTTTATTTTCAGTTGGCGCAATTTTTTATATCATTATCTTTGTAGGATATATTTATACAATTTTTTTTGTTAAAATATTTTTAAATTTTTATTTTCAATAATTTAAAATGATACTATTTTGTGCAGATTAAATTAAAGTAACATTATTTTATAAATACATGTGGGATATGGAAAAGAATGTGCTTGTAATATGCGTATATATAGGGGAAAGTTGGATAAAACCGGGTAGGCGGGTCAAACCGGGTATCCCTGTTTTTTCGTAATAAATGCTGCTATCTATGGCTAACTTGTGTTATTAGTTGTAGATTGGCGCCATCATTACTTTAAAACAAACCGTGACCCTATGCACACGATATTTTTTTTTTAATAGAAGTTCAAAGTTCTTAGCCCCAAAAAGATCGGTATCGAGGCAATAATCGAGTCGTCGTGCACTTTTTCTACATAGAGCATCTGTTTCGGTAAGTGCAGCATTGCATTCTGTACATATTAAAGAGTATATCATATTAGTTTTGATCGGCACTTTGTACGCCGGAATATACAACCGCCGTATTTGTTACTTTTCTTGTGTTGGGGCAAAACCGAGTACTTACACATCTCATGTAATGAAAAGAGGAAGAAGTGTTATCCTGACTTTGTGTCCCTACAAAAAGCAGTTGAAAACAAAAACTAACGCTCAGAAAAAGAAACCACTAAAAAAATGCTTTTTGAGACCTTTAAAGTTAAAAAGTTAAATAAGGAAGTCCTGCAGCAATGTCGAACAAGAGGATATCTTTATTTGTGATTTTTGTCAACAGAATACATCTTTATATTGTATTTTGATTAAAATAAATCTAGATTTTGTAATTACACGGTGTTTTGCATATTTTCAAATGGGTACCCGGTTTGACCCTACCGGTAGGACAAAACCGGGTACTTTGACTTCTCCACAAAATCTTGTTATTCTTGATAATCAAAAATTTTTTTTTCAGCAATTAGCCTTATTTTCTCTTAAGGTTCATTAAAGACTACTAACGGTCGACAAAATTTTTTTTACTCTCAGATTTTTTGTAGAAAGACAAATCTAAAAAAGTACCCGGTTTTACCCTATTTTCCCCTATATGTTTGAAAAGCGAAATGATTATAATAAAAATGTCGCTCAACTGTTTCGATTCGCTCCGTCGCCGTCTCGGAGAGACAAAAGACTGACTTCTTGCGGCCGAAAAAAGGCTGTGTCGTGACACTTGAAAATTGTTTGTCTTAACTAGTTGATCCTAACTAGCTCTTGATCACTCGTACAGTTTCCGGATCATCTAACGCGGATAAACATAATTTTACATATTGCTTCGCCGTCATTAAATGTAAGTCGCTTCCGGTATTAAATAATGCTATAATTTCTTTACTGTTAATTACAACCGCTTTATGGACGCGATTATTTCGTCGCACAGCTGCACTGCGTTTATTCACACGGCTGGACTCGCCTTTTTTAGCACATTTCGCGCCACATGCCCGAACTGGCCACACTAAGAACACTTCACTCCCTTTTCCTTGTGGAGACAGCTAAATGGTTTTTACCGCCGCAATGATAACACCGTCTCTCCTGATTTTTCGATCCTTGGTCTTCCGTCCTTGGCTTCTCCGGTTTCGATCCTGGCTTCTTCATTCGTTGAGGCTTTGATCTTTGATATCGCGTTCTCATATTTTCATATTGCGATAATTTTTTCCGCAGTTCCCCTATATCTGATGCGCCATATAGAACACTTTTATTGAAAACATCATCCTGTATATCAATGATATATTGAATTTTCGCTTCAGTTTCAATGTCAGCGTGACTCGCTATTTGTAACATGTGATACACATATTCTTGGTAAGATTCAGTGTCCTTCTTCTTCGCACGAGCTAACTCTTAGTGGACCTTCTTGCTGTTAATCGTTTTTCCAAATTCTGAAATCAAAGATCTCTTCAATTTCGTCCACGTCGTCAATCGCTTCTCATAGGATACGAATACTTTCGCAGACCCCCGCAGAAGTTTTTTCGCATAGATTATTTGCTGCGACTCTGCCCATCCACATATCTCAGAAATTTCCTCGAATTCTTCCAGCCATCGGCGGACGTTTTGACTGTCATCACCGCTGAACGATCGCATCAAATCTTCAATGTCTTTGAATGATAACACTTGCTGCACGACTTCTTTTTTCGGCGTCCTTGTTTTTTGCATCTGCACCTTCATCATCTTCGTCTTCGGTATCACTCTCCTCTCCCTCAGCGTCGTCTCCGTCGTCTTCTTTACGTCGAAGGGCCGCTCTCAAGCGCAATTCGGTCTTGTTACGGGTACATCGTAGTTTCAGTTTTCCTAGTTCCTTCTTGAGCTCGTCAATCTTCAGAGCGTCCACGTCAATCACGGTTTCGTCATCAGCCATCCTCAGTGGTATTCTTTATCTTGACGTATTCACAAATACACTCAGCAGTCACTCAGACTATCCAATTGTCGCGCACTCAGTTCGACAATGATTCACTACGACGCTCTCGTGGCACGCTTAATCCAAATCTCGGACGAGCCCCCAAAATATATGTGGGATATGAAAAAGAACGTGCTTGTAATATGCGTATATATATGTTTAAAAAACGAAATGATTATAATAAAAACGGTTATAATAAAAATGTCGCTCAACTACTTCGATTCGCTCCGTCGCCGTCTCGGAGAGACAAAAACTGACTTCTTGCGGCCGAAAAAAGGCTGTGCCGTTAACGCAATCTTATTGCAAATGCTCCAACCGTATAACTTTCGTAGGTGCGCATTGGGGACTTGGGCGGCAATGACGGAGACGTATCTTAATAATTAAAATTTTATATATTTTTACTTTGCATCATATTACCTCCGTTCACGATACATATAGAAAAAAAAATTAAGACACTTTTATTATATAATTTAAATCCAAGCTATCAATTAAGCCTATTAAAAATACGATCGGTTCAGCCGTTATTGAGGTCCGACAATCTAAGATACTCGCAACTGGCCGACTCGCGTATAAATACCCGGAGTGCCTCACTGTTTCGCGTGAACTTGGCGCAAGACACTATCGTGTCTGTTAGAGAAATATTGAGAGACGCTATTCAATTAAAAGAAACAATGATAAAACAGCCAGAGATATATATAAAGATTAACGCATCTTTTCGACAGTAAAGTTTTGATTAGTAAGTCTTACCAAGATCACTGTCGACGTCATGAATGACGATCTTGATGCCCTCTCCGTCGACCAGACTGCCCTGTCGAGGCAATTCGCGTTCTTCAGCTGCGACCCTGCTAACGGCCGTTGAAGGGGCACCTTTCGCCGCTCCTGGTTGAGCTGATGTCAACGCCCTTATCGCGTTTATGTCAGGTCTGAAATTAATACGTAGAATATCCAACATGATTAGCCAAATATCTTTCAATAAATAATTATTTTAGAATAAAGATTCTTTTTGTGAGATTTAATTAATTTTTGCTAATTAATTGGGTAAATATGCCGATGAAGGAAGGCAGTCCCGATGCCCTTGATCTTGACATATGTTGTCAAGGTCATGACCCTGAACAATTCAAAAGGTTTCAGCCGTCGCTCGTTTTTTATTAAAAAGTTATTAACAAAAAAAGTTTGAAAAATATAGCAGTTATTTTGAGTATTGAAAGGCTTAAATGACTAATATGTATGTGCAAATAGTACATGTATGAACGAAGGAAAGTCATTTAAAGCAGTGAATCGTTGATATATTAAACAGTCTTTTTATTAAAACAGCGAATAGTTGGTATAGAAAAGTATATATACAATTTTATGTGTTAGAAAGCATAAATAGCTTATATTTTAAACTTACTGCGTCCACGCATACACTTTTCCACCCACACAGGAATTGTGGGGTGGATCTCGCTTCGCGTTGTAAAGTATATGCATGGATGCAGTAAGTTCCGCCCCTCCCCCTCCTTCGGGGGACTCCACTACCAAATAAAAACTAGACACATAGGTTTGAGTTGAACCTCGTTTTGCGTGGAAAGTTGTAAACCCATGTGGAACCTCACTTCGCATTAAAAAGCGTATGCGTGGAGGCAGTGTGTTCCGCCTCCCCTACGGGGGGGCTTCACTTCCGAAAGATATAACCTAACCCAAACCTATTTCTGATTTAAAACTAAAATTTGGTTTGGGTTAGGTTATGTCTCTTGGAAGTGAAGCCCCCCGTAGAGGGGCACACTGCCTCCACGCATACGCTTTTTAATACGAAGTGAGGTTCTACACGGGTTTACAATTTTCCATGCAAAGCGAGGTTCAACTCAAACCTATGTGTCTAGTTTTTTGGTAGTGGAGCCCCCTCCCCCCGCACGGGGTGCGGAACAAACTGCCTCCACGCATACACTTTTTAATGCGAAGTGAAGTTCTACATGGGTTTACAATTTTTCACGCGAAGCAAGGTTCCATATGGGTTTACAATTTTCCACGCGAAGCGAGATTCAACTCAAACCTATGTGTTATGTCTTATATAATTTTTTTTTCATTTCCCGAAGTTGGGATGCCTTTCAATACTCAAAATAACTGCTATATTTTTCAAACTTTTTTTGTTAATAATTTTTTAATAAAAAACGAGCGACGGCTAAAACCTTTCGAATGTTGTTCGGGGTCATGACCTTGACAACATATGTCAAGATCAAGATCATCGGGACTGCCTCCCTTCATCGGCATATTTACCTTATTTTTATAAACTTTAAGTATATTCAAAATATTCTTATATAGATGTATATACTTGTATATGTATATGTATATAAATTTTTTATTAATATTGTATTTTAAAAAATTTACGTTTACATTTACGTACTTTCAATGACGTGAGCAAACCACAAACATTATCGAGCTATTTGATCGACGAAGAAAAACTTCTAAGACATTAAAGACATTATGAGCACAGACATAAGCCGATTTAAATAACTGATTACAAGTATTATATAGGTTAGACGAGAGAAAATTCAAACTATCGCAGATTTAAGCCGCAAGATGGATATTGATCGTTCATATTGAAGCAAGTTTTGTTATTACTGAACTATCTCGGAATAATTGAGATAAGTTTATTAATAATTTCACCAACGCTCGGGGCAAAGATTGAAAAATGTTACAGCCAGTATTGACTCAACTTTCTCGATTTTGTGATAAGACTTTCGGGAAATATTATTTTATTTGCTGAACGATATGAAATTGGTATGGATCCATATTGATTAGAAAATAATTTTTTGTTTACAATTTATTTATATCGAATGGTATAATTAAAATTTTTCTTGCTTCTGAAAAATTATTTGTAATTTTAATTGAAAAGTGTATTGATAATAACTCAAAATGTAGATTAAAGAAAATAGAGTTCTTTTAAAAATATTTAATTTAGGCATTATTATAATCGTTTAATTTTTTATTTCAATTATTTTTATTTCAAATTTTTTATTTCTCTCTAATTACAATTTCGCAAAAAAAGAAAGAAAAAAGGATCTCTTGCGAGCATAATAAAGAAGTTGAACTTTATACTTGTCGCATTTTAATTCATCAAATTCTCTAACTTACAACATAAAACAAGTTTAATCTTAAATTAGATTTTCTTCGCGAGAGGGGAAAGCAAACGAAGACAGAATGTGAAACATACGGTCTCGCTACTGACATATTTACCAAAGAGAAATAAAGTTTTTTATTTTATTTAATTTTTTTTTACGCCGCGACAAGACTTTTAAACATAGCCTCAATTGTGTTAAATTGTTCGACTCGCGCAATGAGCATCGTCGAGCAAGCAATGAATTTATCCTCCCACGCACAGCGTGATACCATGGACACAAATTACCATCCTAATTCCGCGCTATAAAGGCTAAAGAAGCTTACGTTCGAGGTTCATAAAGTAGTCTCGGCCGTAACTGCTATTTCCCCCCGTCGCAAAAACGGCTAATAGCTTTCCGGATTTCGTCGGATACATTTAATGCTAAATGCATCTGATTTTTAACTCACGAGATAACTTTGTGCGCGATTTTAATATATGAGATGTAAAACTTCAACTATATCTAGACTTTTTCGAAATTTAAATCTCTTCGAAAACCGATATGTTCATGATTTGTTTTTCTAAAGAATAATAATTTTTTCAACCAGAATAAATTTTTATACGATAATAATATAATGTATAACATATATTAAATTGAATGTGTTTTATATGTTACATGCGTTTCAGAATTTCTCTGAAAATAATCTCTTTCTATATTTATGTGAGAAATTTTGTTCTACGGATGTAGATTTTCTCAAAAAGATCGATTAATTTGAAAACGTGAGGTATGAATATGGTTTCCAGTATGTAAACACATGCCAAGAGGAAAGCATCGAAACATCGGTGTACTCAAGCAGTTTGTCGTATATGCGAAGCTCTTGTGCATCGTATCGAAAGTTTCCGGCATAATCCTGCAAAAGTTTTCCATATAGAGGAGAAATTTCAGCGATAGTTACGACAAGAGCACCCTCTATAAACTAACGACGAAGAATAGAGTTCCATTTTCGCGGTAAACCGTTTGATTAGAAACAGAATAAATAAAGAAAATGCGCATAAAGAAATATAAAAAGTCAAAGTTCATGTGCAGATTTTGTATTTACGAAAAAGCACGAGTGATATACATATATTTGCTTAACGACATTTTAATTTGAACTATATAAATTTGCGGTTTCTGAAACTTTTTTAATATGTTTTAAAAAGTATCGTAATATTAGTGTTGAATTCTCATTAAAATTGACTGAGAATTCATATTGAGATTTACTAAACTTGAGTTATACTGTGTGATCTATTTATATCATGGTGACTTTACGAGCCTTTTTGGTAGAATTTCTTCAAGATTCACTTCAGCAGGAAAACGTGAACGCGCGCGGTCTTGATCGCTTTTGCAAAGAGTTGGTTGCAAGTTCGACTCGCTTGAGAGAAATACGAGAGAGTTCTTCAAGAATAAGAGAGCGAGTGGATGGAACATATATGTCTGTATCGCGTTTCCAACGTTCTACTTTCGAAATAACGGAGCGGAAAGTTACTGCATCGCTTCTCGTAATAAATAAAAATTCATAAATCGGTTGCGAGCCGATTATACGCAAACGATTGTCTGAAAACCCCGCGGCTACGCTGCATTAAAAATAGACGATATCCTCCCGATGTGTATGACGTTGATGCAACCGTCTCGCCATATCCTCCCGTTTTCCTCTCGCAAATTGAAACTTGCAATTTCGCTGACGACCGCGGCAGCGCGTGCCCCGCAGCGCTGGGCTTATCATTTCGCATTTTTATGCGCAGCGCGGAAAAATCCTCCCTCCCCTCCAAAGAAAAAGAAAGAAATAAAAAAAGCGATGCGAACGCCGAGGCGAATAAGATAGATTTCAAACGAGCCGTGCAACTTTTAACGAGTCTCGAGTGTTCCAAAAGCGTTTCCGCTTCCCCCGAGATGCATAATTTCGCGACCGCGGCACGCTCGTCGTTCATTTATTTTCGAAGAAATGGAAACGCGAGCAAAAGATCACTATGCACGTACGAAATAATATTTTATCGACGTGATTTTTTACGTTCTTCGCTAATTGTACTTCTTTTGTTAATTGTATCCTGTTACGACATAACGCAATAATATTGAATTATAATGATATTGAAAAATTTCCTTTATTATTTTACATTTATCAGCTCTTCTTCTCCGCGTTGTTTTCGGGACATTCGTAATTGCATTTTGAGTCTCTCTTTGAAATAGTTTGCAACCATCGTTGCGCCCTAGAATACGGAATATAATTATGGAAAGAAGGTCAATTCTCCGAGGCGTTTTCCTTGTTTATTACAGCTGACACACGCAAGAAAAAAAAGATATATTACAAATTCTAATATATTATTTTTATAAATTAATATATTAGAATATTATACAAAACAAGTACAGGGTTTCACAATCCTGAATCCATCTCAAACAACGTCAATTACTCGAATTTAATTGGAAAAGAGATTTGTTTCCTCTATTCATGTTACTATGATATTTTCTTGGTTAAAGAAAATCTTTCAATTTTCAATATTCAATAATGTCCAAATTTAATTTTTTTCGAGGTAGAATTGATCGAAGATTCGTCAAAGAATCTGCTATTAACAACGAGCGGTGACTATAAAGGCAGGATTGCTCTGCGAATGGACCTTCTTTCATCTTGCATTGATAAATCTTCCTTCAATAACCGCGTTCAATCATACGAACTCGTACTCGTATGGTATCGACAAGAAGCGATTTTAGCCGCGAGCAATCGACCTTTCAAATGTGAATCCGTCGATTTGATAGAATCTTGCGTTAAACACACGACTTTGTCGAATGTTAGGCACGTTTATTTCGGAAAAAATAAAAATATTACAGCCGTTGGCGGAACGTTTCTGCAAATATCTCGGCAAATCGAGATTGAAAAGTAGCGTGCGATCACGCATCTGATTTACCCTTTAAATCCTCATGTTTTGATAGGATAAAAAGTGCGTTTTGATACGGATAAGATAACCTTTTTCTGACAACAATTATTAATTATATTTTTTCTTTATTTGTAATTTGTGCAGAGATACCGTTTCAGAATTACTCGATATAGTTATATCTTAGTTCACGTGAACATATCCTAAATTATATCTTAAATCACAATTCACGTTATTTACATTTTTTAATTGCAGTATTAATCAAATACAAATCAATCTTCAGATCTCTATATTTAAAAATTTTAGACATTGAATAAGCTAGATTTTTCAATATATAAATGAAGACTTAATAGAAAGAATTGAATATACCGGTAAAAGAGAGGGTGGTCGTAGTGACGTATATAACTTGCGTTTCTCGATATTTTCCGAAGACATTTTTGGCCTCTGTCCTTTCACGTTTGTCACCATTAACCTTTAGAAAACGGAATTTCCTTGGTAAAAGCGTGCCCTCAGCTCACAAATTAAATTCCAGTATATTCTTCTTTGAAAATGTAAATTGAAGTCAATATATGAATACGCATTGTAAATAAATGGGCAAGGAGTGTACGTACGTGTGGATAATTAGAAAAAATTTTCAATGGGTTAGTTTTAATATATAACAACATAAACATCATATAAAATTTAAGCTAGGTGTAAGCAAAAAGTGAAAAAATTGACAGATAGGAAAAAAATAAATAGAATTAAAAAGCATAATTTTAAAGAATGTGGGCTCTGCAATTGAGGTGTAATTAAATATATATAACCTAGATTTTGACCTTTGATTGTAGAATTGTATGTATGTGTGCTTCTTTTGTTAAATTTCTATTAAATCTTTTCTTTTCATCTGCTATATAGGAAGCCATATTGCATTCAGATCGAATCCTACGATCAAATGCAATGTCACATGTCAGCTTTAGAAGAGGTTTCTCTCTTTTTTTTCTCTTTCTTCCATCCTCGGTTTTGTGCGCGGGTCGACCGATGGTAGATGGAAATTTACAAGATCATATCCCTTTATGAGATTCTTCTCGTTCTTTTCATCGCGGCTCATAGTCACTCTTTGAAGGAGGGAGAATCGCTTAATTGCACAGTGCCATCACGAACTCCAGCGGAATAAAAGCTTTTCCTAGCCGTTTCGCCGAATAAGAATGAGCTGCGCAACGATATCGATTAGGACATACTTGGTCGAAAATCTGCGGGAAAATAGAATTTTGCTTTCCTTGCACGCATTTAGTATTATTACAAAAAATGCAATTTTCATTTGAGAGATGAAGAAAGAAAACATGGGAAGCATATTGTTGATAAAAACAAATTAAATTTATTATATCTTATATGGTTGGCATATTTTAATATATTACGCGTTTGTTTCGAAGGATAAAATTGTTCCCAACTCATGAAACAATTTAGAGAAGCGTAAAAATATTACGATTACATGTTGCGCGTTTGCATGTGATCCCACACAGCACAGAATATTGCGGCAATGTTGCTGCAAATCAACTATGTATAAAGGGCCTAGGGGGATAAGCATAAGTAAAAGTTGCCCCCGCACGTATCAAGTCTAGATTGACACCATAGATTGGCATCTATCTGACTAAAAAATCCTGCAAATATCAAACTTAAAATTACATTTTTGTAGGAGTTATGGAGGGAGAAAGCAAAATAAAAAAAGTGGTTTTTCTCGAAAAGGGCTGAACTGTTTTGATGAAAAAAATATGTTATGAACATCAATAAGACTATTTTAAGAATAAATTTTAAAAAAATTCTGACAAAAAATACGGGTAAAAAGATATTTTTGAATTTTTCAAAAATTTTTTTTGAGTTTATGTTTCAGAGTTACACCTCCAATTTTTTTTCAAAAAAGACCTTAAAATATATACTTGAACATATATTTTTCCTAAATTTTTTGTGGAAGTACTTCATAGCGAAAAATGATGAAAATCATGCATGCAGCGCGGTACCACGCTTTCACAGCACACTCTCGCTCCAGCCGCGTACTTTGAACCCGACTGACCGGTTGACACTATATTAAACTAATTTTAGTCTGTGATCATATGTCACCTTTGGCAATCTCCTGAATCCGCTATTCATTTGTTTTCAACTCTCTAAGGTTTACGACAGATAGCCGAGCGTTTTATTCTGAAAGCCAACTTCAGCCGTGACTTTTGCTTCCCGCTCACATGAAACATCTAAAAAGAGTTATTAATAAGAATCTTTTGTTATTTCATGATTCTTCTTGAAAACTGATTAATGTGTATTCGCGACACATAATAACTGCTAACAATTAACGTATGCCCAGAAGTACATAATGCCAGCTTTAGTTTTTTGATAGTCATTTGTTTCTCTGATTAATACTGCGCAAGCTTGGTCTTCCAAATCTGCTATTCATCTATTTTATGTAACTCAGACTAAAAAAGCACCCCGTTTTGTGAGAAGCGAGGGGACTCGAACTAATAAAGCACCCTGTTTTGTGAGAGGCGAAGGGACTCACAATCAGACTAAAAAAACACCCCGTTTTGTGAGAGGCGAGGGGACTCACACTAATAAAGCACCCCGTTTTGTGAGAAACGAGGGGACTCACACTAATAAAGCACCACGATAAGGAGTTCAAAACCGTACTGCAGCCTCCTCATAGTGAACTCTGGAAACTTATTTTTACAGACTAACTGCAGATGATCCATATTTAAATACTTTATATACATAGAATGTTAACATTCTTTTTAACTGTTTTTCACGAAATAGATTTTCAATTATTTCATCTGATTACATATCGTTACAGCAATCGTAATTTCACTAAAGCTTAACTTTTTGGAAAGGCACATAAAATAAATGTACAAGCAAAAATGAAATTTTCACTAACTTTGTCGTAAAATAATTCAAGAATCCAGCATACTAACCAGACTAGAACATTCGATGTACGTGGCTTGATCGAGAGTGTGCTTGTGAAAGCGTGGCGCCGCGCCGCATGCATGATTTTCATCATTTTTCGCTATAAAGTACCTCCACGAAAAATTTAGGAAAAATATATGTTCAAGTATATATCTTAAGGTTTTTTTTTGAAAAAAAAAAATGGAAGTGTAACTCTGAAACATAACCTCAAAAAAATTTTTGAAAAATTCAGAAATATTTTTTTACCCGCATTTTTTGTCAGAATTTTTTTTAAATTTATTCTTGAAATAGTCTTATTGATATTCATAACATATATTTTTTTTCATCAAAATCGGTTCAGCCGTTTTCGAGAAAAACCACTTTTTTTATTTTGCTTTATCCCTCCATAACTCCTACAAAAATGTAATTTTAAGGTTGATATTTGCAGGATTTTTTAATCACATAGATGCCAATCTATGGTGTCAATCTAGACTTAATACGTGCGGGGGCAACTTTTACTTATGCTTATCTCTCTAGGCCCTTTCGTCATCCAGCTAGGATTAAGCACATTCCGCAAAATGCGATAAATAGCAGACTCTTGTTTCTACATTAAAGCTATCAGTTTAGTGATAAAAATTCGGTCATATAGCGAATTGGATACAGAATAACAAAACAAGATAATTATATAAAATCGCAGTAGGAGAAGGGGAATTAAAAGTTCCGGAATTAATAAATTATCGTGGCCGAAATTACAGGATACATAACTGGATATAATTGCACAGACGAGCCGTAAGTAAACGATAATTAACACTTTTACTGTTGTTTCGAAATTTTGTTAGGAAAGAGAGGCAAGTATAAGCTATTATTCGTTTCTCTTTCTCTCTCGAAATATAAATACCTTTTACTCAATTATCCGTAAATTACTTACATCGTTAAAATAAATAAAACATAACTGAAACATTTTTCTCAATGTTTAGTTATTTGGTAGAAAAATTACATTTTTTATTATTTTGGTCTATTTGATATATTGTTGTAGCAAAGCAATTTTTTTCAAAAATATTGCAGTTGCCATGATATAAGCCAAATCTCTGAAAAAACGTTTTTTATTGTTTATTTATTAGATCTCTTAAATTCTTTAAATATAACGGATTTAGAGATCAATAAATTTAAGTTTTTAAGTAATTTTAAGTTTTAATAAATTTAAGTAAATTTAAGATTTTTGTAGATTATAAGAACGTAAATGTTATTGTGCGAAAATAAAGGGTGCTCTTGCTGTAGAATCAAGTTTTTGAAACAATTGTCAGAAAAAGAGAAAGAGAAAGAGAAAGAAAGACGAGCTCGTTCTCTCTAACTTTACTTAATACGTGAGGTGAGTTGAAAATACACCGGCAGCAGTCAAAAGTATGCCAGTTAAGACGTGTGATATTTGGCAAAATTACCGGGACGATTTACCCTGATTTCCGGCGGTCTACCAAGATGACGATACCTAGGTCGTGGTTGGCGGGTCACCCGATGCAAGCATTCGAAGCACGACCGAATTTCGACGTCGTGCAGCAAGGCCGTATTAAAGCGCAAGTGCCACTTCTATTTTAAGCCGCTCTTCACAATGCAATGTTTAGCCGGTATTATCCGAAATAAGCCAGGAGAGAAAATCGAGCAGTTGTTTTAATTCTAGTAACACAGCTAGCTGTTTTCTATTTCTCTCGTCTTTCCCGATTTATCGATTCGTCGCTTCGAAATCGAGGTCAACGAATGGTGCCGCTTTAAGTAGTACACATTGATCGGTTGCATAATCAACGACCCTTTTCGAAAGCCTAAAAACGGACTGGTATTTTGGAAACTTCGTATTATGTACGCTTCGTTTACCAGATTAAACTGCATGAGCTATGTTCAATGCATTCGTTTTAGGTTTAACAGTGTAAAACTATAGCATTTAGGCAGTAGATAAGCAAATAATTTATAAGAACATTTCAGAGACACTCACATTTTAAAAACTAATTTTAAAAAACAACTTGGCAAAAGAAGATATATATATATAATATATAGGGGAAAGTAGGGTAAAACCGGGTACTTTTTTGGATTTGTCTTCCTACAAAAAATCTGAGAGTAAAAAAAATTTTGCCGACCGTTAGTAGTCTTTAGTGAACCTTAAACCATGAGAAAATAAGACTAGTAGCTGAAAAAAAAATTTTTGGTTACCAAGAATAACAAGATTTTGTGGAGAAGTCAAAGTACCCGATTTTGTCCTACCGGTAGAGTCAAACCGGGTACCCATTTGAAAATATGCAAAACACCGCGTAATTACAAAATCTAGATTTATTTTAATCAAAATACAATATAAAGATGTATTTTATTGACAAAAATCACAAATAAAGATATCCTCTTGTTCGACATTGCTGCAGAACTTCCTTATTTAACTTTTTAACTTTAGAGGTCTCAAAAAGCTTTTTTTTAGTGGTTTCTTTTTCTGAGCGTTAGTTTTCGTTTCCAACAGCTTTTTGTAGGGACACAAAGTCAGGATAACAGTTCTTCCTCTTTTCATTATAGATGTGTAAGTACTCGGTTTTGCCCCAACACAAGAAAAGTAACAAATACGGCGGTTGTATATTCCGGCGTACAATGTGTCGATCAAAACTAATATGATATACTCTCTAATATGTACAGAATGCAATACTGTATTTACCGAAACAGATGCTCTATATAGAAAAAGTGCACGACGACTCGATTCTTGCCTCGATATCGATCTTTTTTGGGCTAAAAACTTTGAACTTCTATTAAAAAAGAAATATCGTATGCACAAGGGCACGGTTTGTTTTAAAATAATGATGGTGCCAATCTACAACTAATAACACAAGTTAGCCATAGATAGCAGCATTTATTACGAAAAAATAGGGGTACCCGGTTTGACCCGCCTACCCGGTTTTACCCAACTTTCCCCTATATACATATATGAGTTGTAAGAGAAATTGTATAAAATTATTATTTCTAATATTCTTTATATGCGTGATTGTGCTTCACGACTGAATTACAATGATTAAAAAGTCATCATTTATTATCGATTAATCCCTTTCTTTTAAATTAGGTATATATATTTTTTAAATATTAAAATTGTCAATGAATCTATTGTTAATTCAAACTTTTATTATTTTTGCAAAAATAGAGAAAAATATTTATTATTTATTGTAATTTTTATTTTATCCAGTATTATGTAATTTTTATTCCCCCCGTCCCCCTTATCTTTGTTTAAAATTACAGGGGGTTTCCTAATAAGTGGAAAGTATTACAGTGATGGATTTAGAATACAAAAATAAGAAAAAAAGTTCGTATAAACATATGTCCGATATGACTTTTTTCCGAGTTACAGCCTGTTTTATTTTTTAACAAAGTTAAGATAGCATACTAAGATAACATTATCATCGGAAAATCCATATATGAGATACATGTCTGCCATTTTATTGTATGACATTGTTGACCAAGCCATAATTTTTACTTTAAACGTACACTATTGCACTTAATAGCGCTAACGATACAAATACTTTACTTTCACTGAGCACAAGATGCGAACCGTACCACTTACAATACAAATAACACGTGTTTATGTTTATAGATTAACAAGACCTCAAATCCTTCAAATCTTGCAAATAAACAGCAAACCAATAATTAAGTATGCTATCTTAGCTCTGTTAAAAAATAAAACAGGCTGTAACTCGGAAACGAGGTCATATCGGACATACGTTCATATGAACTTCTTTTCTTACTTTTATATCCTGAATCCACCACTGCAATACTTCCCACTTATTAGGAAACATCCTGTATATATCAAAAGTAACTCTAATATGAAGAATTGACGTGTACGAGAGTTTTAATTTTTAACAGTACCCGACCGTACGAGATAATAGCGATTATGAGCAATTCAGATGCTTTATAACGCTGGTTGATAATCTTAGCACGTAATTCTCCTCGGGCTTTTTCACTCGGCTGATAAAAAGACGAAGGGTCGCGCAGATTAAGCCAATTTTGACAAAGGCGATACATCACGTAATGCGCGACCCTTTCGTTAAACATCTCCAGACCCTTCCTATAATAAGCGTCCGAGGGATGACAGTTTCTTGCCCTCAATGTTAGACCTTTGATCCTTCTTTTCATAGAAAACGATAGAAGAATAAAGCTTTTACCGCAGTCATTGAATCTGCTTAGAGCCTAGGTCTTGATAGCCAGTACAAGAAATTATTTTCTAATATATGATTATAACGACCATGTGTGGGTGTTCGATTTTAGATGCTAAATTAATTAAAGCATTGGAGGATCAATATTAAATCTTTTTGAAATTAAAAGTGAGATTACTTTTTAAAGTGTTTATCTTAAAGCAAAGGGTGTAAATAATGCAAATAGAAAAAGAAAAAAATATATTATTGTTTGAGAGAAATTTTAATATACTTTTCATTTAACACAGATTTTGGTGGCGCAATATTGTCATTTGAGTATGTTTTAAATTCATGTAATTTTATTGTATCATATATATTTCGAGTATCGCATTTTACGCAGGCGCAAGCTTTCCGACCAGTTAATATCGCAAACCCGTCGTACTGCATATTTTCGAGTAATCGTTACAGCGTGGAGGATTAAGCTCGCTGAAATTGTAACAGTTTAGAACTCGACTTTGGCGAGAACCGCAGATGCTCGTACACGAGTAAATGCGCGCACTTAACGAAGACTAGGGAGAGAGAGAAGAGGAGCTGGATAGGTGGGTGGCATTAATTATTTCTCTAGTAGCAAACTTCCCTGTTTGCGATCCCCTCGACTTCTTGCTTGCAATACGTGTATATGCGCTTATACAACACACGTTGCACACTGTTCCGTCGGGAAAAATAAAAGGAACGCAACCACATGGGAGTAAATCGAGGAAGCGGGAAAAAAAGGCAGTAAATCGATTTTCATTTTCGCCACACTGATGGTTAAGAAAAGATATTCAGTTCTATTATATTTACACAAATATAATCTTTCATCACTGCAAATGTATACTCATACTTAAAAAAGATACTTGAAACTTGTCGTTAACGCTAAGTTTAACTATAATAGTAAGTAAAGGACCGTGTACGATTCATATGAAAAAAAACTTTTTGGTCAATTTGCTTGAATTTGTGATATGTTATAGTTCTTGTGTCCTTGATCAAAAATGTCAAGTTACAAAAACTTTCTATATCCAGTTTCTAAATTATACAGATATATATAATAAGAAGTATCGGAATCCCTTAATATTTCAAAACGCATTTTAGAATCAAATGTTCCATATAAAAAAGGTTGTAGGGTTTTATGTGACGCATTACATAGCGATATTATTATAACTTTGAATAGCGTTGTCTAGATCACATAAAGATCACCTTGACATTTTTTTAACGAAAACTCCAGTTTTTGATTGCATATTCTTGTAGCTTACCTTAAGAGCTTTTCAAAACACTATAACAAAGTTCCTTTCCATTAAGTTTTTACACAATTAAACATTTTTCTAAAAACTGCTATACTTTCGAGATTTGAAAAAATGTTTCAAATAAAAGTTGTAGGGTTTTAAGTGGCGTATCAAGTAGCAATGTTAGTATGACTTTAAATAGCATTGTTAAGATTACGTAAAAAGCACTTTCGAGTAATACTAATGCTGGCAATACTGTACCTTTCAAGCGTGACAACTTGGAAAATACTTAATAGAAAGAAACTTTATTACAGTATTTTAAAAAGATCTTTAGGTAAGCTATAAGAATATGCAATCAAAAATCGGGATTTGCATTTAAAAATTTCAAAGTGATTTTTACATGACTTTGACAACGCTATTCAAGATCATAATAATATTGCTATGTAATGCGGCACATAAAACCCTACAACTTTTATATGGAATATTTTTTTCTAAAATGCATATTTTCGAAATATTAAAGGGTTCCGATATTTCTTGTATACCCGTATAATTCAAAAACTGGACATAAAAGGTTTCTGTAACTTGACATTTTTGATCAGGGACACAAGAACTATAACATATCACAAATTCAACCAACTTGACCGAAAACGTTTTTTTTTATATGCATCGTGCGTGATCCTTTCACTCTATGTATCATTAGTAAGATTACAAGAAACTATAGAGATATATTTACTTAATTTAAACTATCAGCATAAAAAAACTTTAATGAGATGTAAACGCGATAGTATTGTTTCCTTTCTTCAAAAATAGACTGCACAATAAGCATTATCTTGTTTTAAAATCTGAACATATTTCATGAGCGCTCGATATAAATCAAGAATTCCATTTCATGTCAAGAAGTGTCGGAATGGAAAATCAACATTTTGAGAGTTGCAGTAAAGAGATTCTGCGATCTTTTCAAGAGATAGTTTGTATGCATTGAATACTTTAAGTTTTTTCTTTCATAATAAGATCAATATAACCGAGTGATATATTTTTGCGGATTGTGAAAACTTCGCGGATGTACATTGTTTAAGAAATATTTTAACGATGAGTTTATTCTGAAATATGCCGCTTTATATTTCTAGATACCTGAATTAATTCGTTGAAAAGTCAATTTTCTCGGTTTGTGCACGCATTTTTTATAACCGCAAATAACCAATCTTACTAAAATTATTAAAATTAACCAAATTATTTAACAATATAATTTTGAATTTATGTTTGAATAAATATAATTGTAAAGGGAAATGATAAAAAACTTTTGAAAGATAAAACTGTAGGAATAATTTCTTATATGTACTTTCGATAATCTAAATATATGTTTGTAGTACTTAATTATATTTT
Source organism: Formica selysi (assembly GCA_009859135.1). Lineage (NCBI taxonomy): Eukaryota > Metazoa > Arthropoda > Insecta > Hymenoptera > Formicidae > Formica > Formica selysi. The sequence continues at coordinate 385,770 of CM020831.1, forward strand.
TGGAAAAATTAATTTATATAGAGAAATATAAAATTTATACAATAAAAAATCTATGCGGTTTGAAGAAATTGTTGCATTGATTTGTTCTTAACAAAAAATTGTATGCAAGTGTTTAGAGTTTGATATTGATCAAATAATTACTTATTATTTTTATAGGAAGTACTTTCTGCCTCCTATCACAAATATAACTTCACTTTCACATCTTTCGATGACGCAGAAAACTCAAAAGTTTAAATTACTCTCTGAAAGCGTGGACGAAATGTCTGTCTCGGCATCAAAACTTCAATGTCATAAGAAAACAAGCAAATATGCGGGAGTTTGAAATTAAAGCACGCAAATTGCGTATATTTTTCTTGCAAGGAATAGCCGAAAAATAATAAATACAAATTAACATTTGCTGAAAATGATTTCGAACACTATATACAATCATCATTAATTCTCGATTAATTAAAATAATAAATATGTCATGTTTATGTATATGAGTATACGACAATTAACATTGAAGCTCAAAATTAATTATATATTTAATTACATTTTGTTTAATCACACTAAACTACATATGATATATATATTTATATGATATTTATTCAAATTTAAATATATGTAACATTGTATACATATATACATATATATAGTATACAAGTTTATATAAAGCTTACTAAATGAAATAATTTTGCGCGAAAGAGATTCAAATACATCGTAACTGTTCAGTGATTATAAAAATTTAAGCAAAGCGAGAAGCGATTTTGCGAGGAAGATTATCTAATTTAACGGATGTCAAGTCACAAATTGCGAAAAAACTCTGTAATATGGCTTGATGTCATTTCCATCTAAGTATATTTGAATCCCTTGAATAAGAATATAGATTTCATTTTGCTTTCATTATTATAAGTAACGAATCTGCGGATTGGCATGATAAATCTTTATGAGATAATAGTATCATTGATAACTCACAATTGGGAGCCCCTTCGCCGATTACGTCTCTCCTCGTCGGGTACAAGAACGGGCTGGGACACTGCAGGCGGTGCCACTGCAGGTGCGGATGACGAGTCTAGCTTAATCATCTTCTCGTCGTCGCCGGCGACTTCGTAAGGCATCACCGGCTTTACAGCGCGGAAAGAGGACCTGCGCGTTACGGGTCGTTCTTCAGGTTCTCGAGCGCCTGCGAGGAAGCAGATGATTAAGGACGTTTTCAGGTCAACTATATTATACTTGAAATATCTAATGCGACTCGCATTATAGCGCGAATAAATCGCCTGGAATAACGAAGTCGCTGGCCGATAATACAATTTAAAAAATAACACATGGATTTAATAAAACATTTAAATGGTAAGAATCATTAGATTATATATTTTTAAATCATTTTTTAGATATTATCATTTATATATATCGGAAAATTAAGACAAATTAATTTTCACGGATAAATGCCTCGATAAAATGTCATATGTGTGTATATATATATATATATATATATATATATATATATACAGGGTAGAACATTTATATTGAGACACCTAAATATCTAAAAAATAAAGCAAGATAGAAAGAAATGTTTCAGACAAAAGTTGTTCGGTTCTAAGGGGGTCATAAGATGGTGCCATTAGTTTGACCTTGGGTGGAGGCGCTTCGGAGATTTCAATGTCAATCTTGTTTTTTTAAATGGAAACACCCAAATTGTTTTACATAAATCGATTCCTTGTAATATTCTGCATAAAAAGTTATAGGGGTATGATGGCCAAAAGTTTAATAGTGTACGAGATATTTTATACTTTACGCGACAAGCATTTATAATATGTTTTTTCATATTTTCTGCTGTAGTACGACTCAATGAATGTATTGCCAATAATTCTTTACCAAACGTACACAATAATAACATTATGTTTATTTATTTTATTTGATAACATATGAAAACCCTAAAAAGGTTAAATGCAATATATTCAGAAGTAATAAAATGGTCATAGCTTTTCCATATTGAAGTACTACATCAGTCAAGTGCCAGTATTATTTCTCTCTAAAACATAAAAAGTATTCAGCTCTTGGCTTCTGGAGAAACCAGCATAGGTCACGTTATATATAGGATGCCCGAACGTAATACATTTTTGCTTGATTACAGATATCACGGTTGAAATAATATTTGAGTTATAACTGAGATTATAGGGAAAGAAGAGAAATGGAAACTAAACAATTTTTAAACTAAACAATGAAATGATATTTCGATTGGTAGAGCAGATAAATCAAATCTTATTCTCTTCATTTCTTCTTTTAAAATTTTATTTTTTATTTTATTTTAAACCTGTAAGAAACTTTAATATGGATTATCAAATTTTTTTGAAAAATTATAACAAGCATTTAATCAAATTTGAGCAAAGATCAAATCTTCATTCAAAGAGCTGAAAAAAGATTGTTTTATTTTCAGGACACTCTGTACTGCTGCACAGCATCCTGCGCTTTCAAATTGTCGCGACAATATATTTCCTTGTACGACCACCGAGTTTCTGAGAAGAAGGAAAGAAAATTTCTCACGTGGTTTTCCGATCGACATGCAGAATTTGTTTACTGGTCAAGGTTTGTTTCATTTTTTTATTTAATATTGACTTGTGCACTTGACTGCAGGCGCGTTGAAAATCGCGTCACGTCGCGCTAAGTATCGCGAATTGAAACTATAAAACATCGGGTTCGGTAGATTTGAAAAATATTCGAAGATCGATCGACGAGTAGGTGCATGACTATAGATGGCTTTAAAATCACGTTACGATCGTATGCTACTTCGTGACGCATTGGAAATAGTTTTCGCAGAAAGTTCACTGCAAGTTGAGTTTGATTCTGTGTGCATGACCTTTTAACGCGGAAAACGAGGAAGACAAAGAGAGAAAGAGAGGGAGGGAGGAAGAGAAAGGTGAATTTCCATGTCGAGTTGGTTGGCGCTTCCGATCACACAGTCTGGCAATATGTGTGTGCACGCGCAGTATTAAAGTTACACAGTCATCTCAGGATCCGTGATGTACACGTTCAACAGACGCGACTGAATTGAATGCATGAAAATAAGTATCCTGAAACTAGTTTTGCGCAGTCGCTATTTAAAACTGTTTCCTACGGAAAATTTTAACATTACTCTCGACAACTACCGACACTATTACACAGTTACCAATAATTTGATAACGTGAAATTTTCATAAAGGAACTTTACCTCGAAATTACGTAACGACATATACATATACCATTTTAGAAACGTTTATATTATGAATTCTCCCAGAGAGATACGATCGCATAGTTAATTGGAAGTCGTGGCTTGAAACCACTACAAATGAGAAATTCTATCGTTGTATGTGTTATATATTGAAAAGATCGAAATCACACACACACACACACACACACACACACACACATACACACGCACACACACGCACGCACGCACGTACGCACGCACGCACGCACGCACGCAGCGCACACGCACACGCACACGCACACACACACACACACATCGCTATATTTGAAATATGCTTAGCGAAAATCGGCTTATTCATTTCTTTGAAAGTTGCTTGCCGCTTTGAAAACGCTAAATAAAACGCATCCGCGTAATGGAGGGGATTATATCTACAGCGAAACAGAGGAAGCTACGGACACAGAAAGAACAATACAAGCGAACTATCGCCGCTGCTACTGTATTCGATTATCCTTTTCAATGGTCTTTGCCGCTTTTAAGGTCTCTTACAGCGCAATCACTTCCAAATTGCCGAGAATACCGTTGCGATAACTCGTAAATGTGCAATATGGCGAGAAATCGGAGCACGTATTGTTGTGCTACTTCCCAAAGGGAGCGGAGGGAAAGTTGGAAATTTCGACATCTTCGTCGAGGATCGAAGAGCCGATTGCCAAAGTTTCCCTCGGAGATAATCCGAGAGGTCAGAGAAGATAACGTTTTAGCGAGAGAAATTATGCGTACGCATACGCGGTATCGACAGCAAACGGCTATTGATAAACACTATCCGTCGTCTCAAAGTAACTTTTGATGCATCAGTTGTTATACAAACTATCATTATACAAAATATTATAGCTCTCTTCTGATGAGTTATGCGATATTGCAAGCATAAAGTTAAAATATACGATAAACGGGAAAATATTAATTTCAGCACGCGCACTGTATTTCACAGACAGATGAATATTAAATACGGTATCTTTTTTTTCTTATAATAGGAAATACTGAAACCGAATTATCATATTACATTATAGATAAATTTACACGTTTACTGTGCACGATATATATATTTTGTATAAAGACACTATTTTATCAAGAAATATGACAATAATTTTTTATATTTTATTTTATTGTTTTTAATTTTTTTATTCATTTTATTTTAATCTTTTTCGTATTTTTTGCTGGAATATATCACGCATAATTATTTAAATATAATTGAGCAGAAACTAAGAGAATTATACGTTATCAGTTAAATTAAAGTTACTAGCAAATCGACTAGAGAGAATAATTTTCTTATCTATGACAATAAATATTTATTAATTAGCGCACCTTGCGCCGAGATGGAGGCTCTTTGCTGGGCGGCAGCGATGGCCATCGCGTTGAGGCCGCTAGTTCCGGGCGCGGCGTAAACGTCGTAGGCAGACGCTCGTCTCGGCAGCTGGACCGGAAGTCCTAGGCCGGTGTCGGGATGTGTCGGCTGCACACCACCGCCGGCCATCGCGGCCGCCGTCTTAATTTCATCGTCGTAGGATCTCTGCCTGGTCACCCGAGATTTACGACGAATCGTACCTCCTCCGCGACGAGCGCGTCGCCGACGCTCCTCCTCGTCGTCCAGATCGCCGCCTTCCTGCTCGATCGCTTTATCAATAAAATTAAATAAATGTTACCCAAGCAGTTGGAACGAAAAATTCAAAAATTTATTTCAACTTCGAATCATATCTTTCAATTGATTGCAATTGATTCAATTGATTTTTTATTATCTATTAAAAAATATTTTATAACTCCGGCTATCACTACAAATTTCAAATTAGTTTGTGTTAATTTACTTCTTTATACATGCTGGAAATCACAAAAATCAACTAAAGATTCAATTTTGAAGTCATACCCGTAAAAACAATGTGTCAAACTGTCGATCTGTCAAAATTGTCAAACTAAAAAAGAGCAAATCAAAGATTTGAGATTATATGTTTATTATTATATTAGTATTTATTATTACATTAAATACAGATTTATTTTTCTCCATTTTAAGAAAGCAAAATTACGTTCTCTTTACTGATATTTTCTCTTGATTATATCGTCAGTATCCGATCATTATGCGAAACGTGACATCTATGTTGCGATATGTGGAGAAACAATAGATATCTTATACAAACTAATAAAACGATCCTTACCGCTCGTCTGAGCCGGCATGACGACCCTCTGAGGGCTGGTCGCTCTCCCTCTGTCGGAGGCTTGATGGCGATCCGGTGAGCCACCCCTTGACTTGCTTTTCCGGTCCAGGTCGCGCTCCCATCTGAGCTCCTCTCTCTGGCGCTCCCCTGCAACCTTTCGAAACTACAACATTACGACACCAGAGATTAGGGCTCGATGCGGGAAACGTCACCACATGTAGGGCAGGGAGAAAGTCACAGCATCCCCAACAACACGGCAAGGGAAGGCGGGCGAGAGATGCAAATACAAGATTAGGTAGCATAATTCGACACCTAAAAGCTGATAGGTTATATCAATGCACAAAGATTAGCTCTGGAATTTTATGATTGTTCAGATGATTGAATGAAGCTTCGTGACTGTATTTGACAGAATCGATTTGTTCGAATAAAGCTATTAAATGAGAATCTCTAAAAAGTCGATACGCAACGAGTTACTAAATACTACGAAAGCTGGAAAGTTCATTCTGCTCTATCTATAAATCAATCTATCTCTACTTTATTTGAAATTAAATCAAGACTCGTTTTATCAATGTTATCAATATGCCATATCCGAGAAGATTGAAAAAATGCTGAACGATAAAATTAAACATGAAATTACCCGATGCGCAAGTTTCTACTTGTCTTTAAAAATGTGTATCATTTGTGACGACAGATTATTTCTATAAATGAAACGAGTGATTGTATCGCATACTTTAACGTGACGTGTGTCAATTCTACGGGGCTGAAATAAACCTCGTGCCGTCTGCAAACTGCAACAAAGACTTTTCGCCCGACAATTCTGAAGCCGGTGAACTGCTCTCTTTAGCAATGAAAATTAATAGCGTCTGCCCCCCCCCCCTCTCCCTTCCCCTCACAACGCTTGCGGGTAACAAGAGGAGGAAGACCGCGGAGGAAACACCGTAGCCGAGAGAGCCCACAATATTAATGAAATAGCCACGTCCGAAAATTAACTTCATCCGGGTTTCGTCACGCGATCCTGTCGCACGGCATAATTACAAGTCGGCAGCAATTAAAGCGAGAAGGACGAGACGAGAATGCGTTTAAGCATTAAGAGGTCCATTAAGCTCGGAATCCGTAGGAGGAGCCATGGTGGTCGGGGCACATCTTTCTCGCACATGACTAGTCATGGTGTTGCTTATTTACTACCCACCGGGTAGATGTGTCAGTGGCTCGATCCCGCTCTTACAAGCATCTGTCGCGCGCATAAAAATAATCCACTGGTGATGCAATGCGCGAGCGTGCGACGGGGAAATATCATTTTAACACGACGAAAAGATACTAGCTCCTCTCCCGCACCTCGCGATAATCTTACCTCGAGTGAAACCACGTTGCAACCGTACCTCGTAACTGCACGGGCGCATTCGACAATGTCTAAACTGGGTCGCCGTATACGATGCGATGTAACATGCATGCCACATATGTACGTACATATATCGGCGACTTTCGGAGCGTGAGACGTGCGCGACGCCGGAGATGCATCGGATACTATGCATCACTTTGGATGCTCAGTCAGTGGTAAATTATCCAATAGGCGTAGGCTAACAAATATGCCTAAGCACATGTAGGCAGCTCAGAAAACTAGTGCCGTTATGTAGGACATCTCGGAGGCGTAAACGCAAATGCCAAATGCAATTTTAAAACGTAGACGCATTTGCGTTTATAATTGTTGAACATTGAAAAATCCTACAGCAACTAGGTCGGAATTATTGAACAAAGAAAAATTTGATCTCCGAATCGCATTAGCATTTATGTAAAGAACTTTTTTGAAGAATTAATTAAATAGTAATAACGTATAAATTTAAGATAAAATAACATAAAAGAATGCAACGTCTTTTTTCAATCGAATATTAATAGATATACCATATATATAGTGTGTGCTGTTATCTAAATGAAGTTAACTAGATAATCATTTAAATGAAGCAACTGCATTATCTCATCTTTATCTAGATATTAATAGGATATATTATTTACATCTTTATCTTAGATGGAAAAATGCGCCATCTATCTTAAATTATTTTAGACAATGGCTGCATTCAGCAGAACTCAGCCCTTAGTAAGCGCTTTATGATTCTTTAATATGTTTGATTCTTACATTTAAATCCAACAGAGAACCAAAGATAAGATCCAATCATATTAAAGAATCACTAAGCACTATACTCAGTGTGAAACTATAAAGAATAGATCTAGAATGTGTTGCGTCATACTGTCTTGTGCGCGTGTGGTATTTTCTATTATTTTCACTGCCGAATGTGATTTTTTGCAGTTTTGTGCGATTTCTCTATTAATAATACCATAGCGGAAGAATGATGGAAAAGTATTTAATGAAAAATCTATATGTAAATATATATTATTTCAATTGTTATAGTTTTTCTTTAATTATTTTTTTTTAAGCAATGTTATCTTAATATCATCTAGATAAAATGCTTTATATTTTCATCTATTATCTAGATAAATTTGAAATAAATCATCTTCATCTTATCTAAGATAAAATTTTATATGTATTATCTTATTTTTATTTAGATGATTTCAATATTATCTATGCAAAACACTGCATATATAGAATATATAGAAATTATAAATACAAACATATAAATGACATTTATAATTTATGCGGTAATCAGATTAATTTGTGGAACCGGATTTTAGTCACATAATAATTTTGGCATTTCTTTGTAGTTCTGGTAATTATTTTTGCGTCATCCCTTAACGTCGCGATTACATTTCATCCATCATGCGGCCGCTGTAGCTCGCGAGAAAACCGGCAACCGTGACGTGCGAATGGCATCGAAGTGGATTGAATCTCTAGATGGAAAAAGCGTCAACGGCAATTATCGCAAGGAAGATAAACGCATCGCATCGTTCCTCAGTAAACGAGACGTATCGCGGGAGAATGACGTGCGTGCGAAAGCGAGCAATAAACTCCAATATTAGCGTTCGTCCCATCGTAAATACGAGACATCACCTCTCGGCTTTGCATACGCCTACGCGTGCGTGAATACTCATAGGACATATTTCATTACGTCAGCACATTCCTGACAAAGCGGAGTTACGATCCCGAATCCGCCACCTCGTGTCTTTTGCATCGAACGTCGAATTTGACACGCGAATGAAATTGAATTGCGAATGCAACACGCTGGAAATACTTCATGTTGGTCATCGAAAGGAATTAGATGTTAATTCATAGGTATTGTATAAAAAAATTTAATAATCTGATTGACACATCTCGAGTGAATGGGATGCAACGAGATAATACAGATTGATTATACTGATCGACAAAATGAGATCTTTTTTTGCTTTAAGTGTTAGCAAGTCATTTCTGGTAGATTTTTTAGCCTTGATTACGAATCTGGCCATAAAAATGGCCAAAATGTATTATGTCAAATTTTTTAGAGAACTTCAGTCAAAGTTGCTAAAATAGGCATTTTTGATACTTTTGCGTGAATTATATCTTTCGATAGGGACATGCTCGAGAAAGCAATGACAGCTCAAAATAAAGCTCAAAACTTATATTTTATGATAAAAATGCTAAAAGTCCCAGGCAGAAAAGGATTTTCCTGAAAAAAAGTAGTCAAAACATAAAAAACATCATTTATCGCAGTGTCCCCCAATCATTCGTCTCCAATTGTCCGTTACTAAAATACTAGTGCCAAAAACTACTCTAATTTTGTTCTTAAGTGATAGCTATCACAAAAACCTACACTTAAAACATACTCATTTCCATGATTTGAATAGTTTTTCAAAAATTTGGGTCCGTCACTTTGGATCCTCTATTTCTAATTCTGAAATTTTAACATATGATTCGTGATGAGTGATAAGATAAATGTATACATACCGACTTTCATGATCAGAATGATCTTTTTAAATTTTAGTAACGAACTATTGGAAAGACGATGCAATAGATGTTTCTTATGAGCGCATCCCCATCGAAAGATATAATTTACACAAAAGTATCAAAAACGCCCATTTTAGCAACTTTGACTAAGGTTTTCTCGAAAACTTGACGTGATACGCCATTTTTACAGCCAGATTCGTAATCAGCGCTAAAAAATCTACCCGAAATGACTTGATAGAACTTAAGGGCAAATTTGATGTCGAACAATGTTATTAATAAAAATATTTCAATTTAATTTCATTGTCCAGAAAGAATTATTTTGAAAATATAACAACCATTTAACAAAAAAACACGCCACATTGGACTTCTGTTGAAATTCAAAAATATTGTATATTACAATGGACGAATTTATTAAACAAAAAATGAAAGCCAAAATATGCAAAAATAGAAACATGAATTTTAATGTAAACGCGGCGTGCAAGAAGTGCGATCTTTTATAACAATTACAAGCTTTTAATTTTTCCGCGTAATGAGCAGTTTTATATGTGATATACAACCTCGTAAAATTTTTCAACCTCGTCTTTTTTATGATCTTATTCCTGCCAATGTGCAGAAGCACGCCCTCATTTCAATTTTACTCAATTTTCTTTCGTTTCCGTTCGTGCAAGCATGGATCCGATTATTCTGTCAAGTGATAAAACCGGTTGTCGATAAATTTTACCGGTACCATACGAAGTTGTCGGCTCGCAACAACGTAAGTTTCACATCAGCCTTAGAGCTATATGACAGTCAATAACAGAAGCTTCGATAAATTCAAGGATAGCAACTTACGTAAATGTCAAGCATTTACAAACATCAAGCAATTTGCAGAACGCGGTATACAGAAAACACGTAACATATAACAAATTTCCTTAAGCAAAATGTAAAAATTGGCAGCGTTACCTTATGTTTATCCCTTACAAAAAGAAAAATGTTGCTATTTTCTACGACTATATTTATATAATCGCGATTACTTTTTTATTACACGAATTTAAAAGTATGATAATGGCTCTTTAGGCTGTATTTTAAGAAAATAAAACACATATACGATTTTTATTACGATGCATTTCCATCCGACTTTTACGAAATTCGGATTTACGATCACCACGCGGTAATTACATGCCCGATAATTGTCTGTCTGAGTATCGGGTCATGAGAAGTCTAGCTGCATACACGTGCATTCGTTCCCGACGCGTGTGTGTTTGCGGGCACTCAGTTTGCGAGACAAGTGCACTGCGGGATCTGCGTGCAATGAGATCTCGTCGAGAGTAGTCGAACACCGCGTCGAGTCCGACATCAGTTAAAGTCGTACGTGACGAGAACGATCATCGATTTGATTATCCAAATAATTTATGATTTTCGCAAAAATTACCATATATTATCTTGGTATAAAAGACATGATAAAAATGAATCCGTTAGTTTTGCGTTAGTTATGTAATTTTATCGAGAGCGACTTTATATTCCACATTATAGAAATATATTCTTACAAGTTTTAATACAATTATTTGATTAAATATATACACTTTAAAATATTTAATTTTTAAAATATATGTTTATTAAAATTATTTTAAATATTTTAAAAAGTAAATATTGCGTCTTAATTAGAAGTAAATGCAGAATATGATTGAAATAAATTACGATTTTTCACACAATATATTTATTCAAAATAATATTGTCGGGATTGAAATATAATGAAATTTGAACTATTGCGTAATCAATGATGTTTTGAAAATCCGAAGAAAAGCAAAACTGAAATAGTCATATTCTATAGAAATCAAGCGATCGACGTCACAATCTGAATAAAATAATTCGAGATATTTCTTGTGTGCAGGGCGACCTACACTTGCATGTGGCTTTGTTTGCAGTGGCTTGCAAGAATCTCAATGAGTAGCATAAAGTATGTATTTGAAATAATAGCAAAGTGTGGTTTATAAAGCGTTTAAGCGGACACTCAAAGCATGTTATACAGTGACTCGTTTCGCAGCGGTATTTTAGCAACTCTCTAATTTCAATCATGATTACACGGACGTTTTCGCGTATATAGGGATGCTGAATTATGCATCTCGTTGGGAAAGGGAATCTCGTGCGATGGTAAATCGTGAGTAACACAGAAAGCCAGTCAAACGACACGGTGCGCACGTAAAGCGTGGCTTTCCTCTCAATTTTGAAAATATTCTCAACTCTTTATTGCAAAAAGATAAAGTCGTGTTAAATATATTATTTTTTTAAAATGAGAAAAAAATCGCATCTAGATTAAAAATATTAAAATTTTGTAAGTTAAAAAGATAATTAAATGTTGATTATTAAAGTACGAAATGTGATCGTCCCATCGCCGGGATTTCATTTATTAACACGTTTTTTATATATATTATCTCATAAATATGTCATCGAAACTGTGGGTCATCAGAGCAATTATGCATTTACTCTCGTGTTATTAGATAAAGCAATCAAAAAGATCAGGGTTATTCTGAGATAATTATGCTATTTGCGTTATCCAACTCTCGTCTAATCATTCAAATTAGGAAAGCATAGATTTCATCGCGAATTAAGTTTTCGCTTACCTTCTCCAGTTCCTTGAGACTGGCCGGCGAAACGTCGGAATGCCTTCGAATTTCCGGGCTCCGCGGCGGAGCCAATCCTGTTCCGAGTGCGCCAATTTGACTTCCGGTGGGTCCAAGTCGGGCATCGCTATGCCTCCTTTGAAGAGCTTCCAGAATCGGCACATCCAGCAACGAATCCGTGGATTCCTGTGTCACTATCGGCTGGTCCCTCGAGGCGATCTTTCGGCGGCAAACACTACATCGCCAGGAAGACTATAACATTTTCCGAAAAGGCAATTTCTTACTCACCAATGCATATAGATATTTATTACTGGCGAAAAGCTTGCGTTTAATACTAACATGAAATTATTCTTTGCTCTCGAATCAGTTGATTTTGTTATTTGGCAATATCAATTTAAAACACACACACATATATGCAGACGGATTTAATAACATTTTTCTTAAATTACGAGCCAAATTAATGATGTAACTTTATGAAATTAAAGCAAGAATGTGAAAAGCACAATAGGCGATATAAAACACAAATATTTGATTTGGATTAATCGATATTATAACGAAAACAATTTTTATATACTCGCAGTTTCCAAAAAATATTTTGTTGGAAATCTAGAAAGAGAGGACACGTACTCCCCCTCCCCTCCCCCCATACACACACACACATATAGACATTTTCTTTATCTAAACTTAGTTTGTATTATTTTTACTTTGACAAACAACAATATATTATAAATGCAAAAAAATAGGAGAATTATGAAAACTAATTTAAATTTTTTATTGTAAATGTTGCTATCCTTTTTCTCTTCAAATACTAGGTAAACTGCAATGTTTGCATAATCAGATTTCATACGACCTGCTTTTTATATAATACATATTTATAATAGTGAAATTCATGCACGGTTCATAAAAGCAAAGTTATTCTCTTTTTCCGCGTGCTCGGAGCATGAAAAATAGGGAATGGAGAGAACGAATGCAAATCTTGAAACTTATTAAAGTGCACACATTTCCATCATATTCACATGCGATGACTTTTCTCGCAATTCTATAGCGCAACGTTCCGTTTTATCAAAAATATATAGAATAACATATATTTTTCAACGAATTTAGGTGAGAGCGCAGATATATCGCATATTAGGAATGAATAGAGACACGGAATGAATAGACTCTTGGAATGATTGCGCACATTCTAACAAATTTGGGTTACCCGCAGGAATGTTATGCAATGGCATACCATATGTTATAATAAGCGCAAGATTAAATATCGTACGATCGGTCGCGCGCGTTTATCAAATTTATCAATTACGCGCGTTATTAGAATTAATGCGCGATCAACATCGCGCGTTCACTCGGCGAGCAAAAGAAAGGACAAATAATCGCGGCATTTCTCAATTAATCTTCGGCGCGATTAAATAAATCGTGTAAAACGCAAATAAACTTTTTTGTTAAATTTCCGCTCGTTTTCCATAACATGGTGTCTACTTCCTGGAAAAACATGGAATAGCTAGAATTCTCAGGGATTTTTTTTGTACCTGGAAAAATCAGGGAATTCTCATGGAATTTTATTGAGACTCGGAATTTTTAAAAAAATTCTTTCTGTTAATTTTGCTTTCATATTGCAAACAGTCGGCAAACCAACTGAATTATGTGTTTAAAATATATTGTAAATATATATCTACCTCTGTTTATATATTCAATATCTTAACAAAACAGTACATATTCTTTATTATAATTTTTAGCTATAAAAATTTTATAAAAAAGTGAAAAATTTATGCAAGTAAAAAATGCTATTATATCTTACAAAACTCCTTTAGTTTTTTTCAGTACATTTACAAAAATCTAGCACTTGAAATTTAAGAAGCTCTATGTTTTTTCTTCGTATCAGTGAAAAATGTTAAAAAACGCATGCAATAAAAGATTTTATTTTGAGAAAGTTGCACCAAAAAAATCTTTAAAATATTATCTTTATCTGGAATTTTGAACAAAAACACCTGGAAGATCAGGGAATCTTTTTACAAGATTTGAGTAGACACCCTGGATAATTTAGCCGTTCATTTTAGGTTCTTTTTGCTTCCTCTCTTGTCGACATTTGTAGATTTAATTATTGATAAATAATAGAGGAGCTCATAATTTTTTCAGCGGTTTCGAAAAAATCCTAAATAGTCGAAAAATTGGAATGTTATTGTTAATAATTTTTTACGGTAATTTCCTGCGGTTGTTACGTTGATCTATCAGAACGTTAAATAGAAAGTTTACTTTACTTGACATTATTTTTGCTTTGAAATGCAAGATTCTTCGCTCCGATTGGTCCATCGGACGCGAAAATAGCGTCAAACTCTGACACCCTGAAATAACAACAAAATCTAACGGGGGATACGGCGGGAAAAATAGCAAGCAACGGAAGTGAACGTAATTTACATGAGGTGAAGTTAGGCCCAGTATTAAGAAACTTTCATTTACTCCGTATTACCATGAGTCTCCGGCTTTTCTTGTCACTATCGGCTGACAATTAACTCTCCCTTTCGCGTTCACGCTTCGATAAATACGCAAATAGAGGGATTTTCGTTTCTAATACATTTCTATGGGAACTTCTTTAATAAGTTGAATCACACGTATACAATGTATTTGTTGTTCTTATAACATTTCGTTTTCTAATTCGAGTACAATAATTACGAAGAATGCACGTGTGTTTGCGCGTATATATTCGTTCAGTATAGATGCGCTTTTATCATGGTTTCGTAATTACACAAAATATAATCGCGTGGCGAAAAATTTGAAGTACTCTTCAAAATACAAATAATGACATTAAAATAAAAATTGATTATTCTTGTTAATAAGTATAATGACGCATAAATGGAAATAATAGACATTAAATAGCAATGAAATATTGTGATTAATAATAACTTAATTTTGAAATTAAATTTTCACGTTTGATTCGGCCCTGCATTGTCCCTTTTTTTTCGTTTAATCCAACAATCAATTTACGCCCAAACACCATCCAGTCTCGTTTTACAGCAATATTTAGCGGTCGAAAACAATGAACAAACAGGTTAATTAGAACGAAGGCGCGCAAACTTACTGGATCGTCAGAATTCGTTGTCGTTGAATACGAGGCGCAGTCCTCGCAGACCTTATGTTGACACTCGCAACAAGTTCGCGAGACTTCCTCGGGACCGAACGACTTCCGGCATACTCTGCAATCGTCCCCGCTGCTTGTCTTGCCGCTCGCTTCCGACTTTCTGGAACACCGGATCCGATAAACTTTGTTAAAGTGCAAGCTCTTATTCATCATGATTTTTCTGAGCACGTACTCCATTAGCAACATTATTGTCGAATATTGTGTGATCATATATAAGTATATAGATATATAAGTGTATATAAATATAAATATAAATATGTATAAATATATATATATATATATATATATATATATAATATATATTATATTATATATATATATATATTATTATTTATAGTAATTATTTATAGTAATAAAGAAAAAAAAGGATTATATCATTATTTTTATGACAGATATATGTAAAAAAAAAGTACCGACAAGTTCGTTTGCAGAACATCGTTATTTGAACAAGCGCGGGTTACTTAGTTGACCGACGACGAATCAATCCATGGTTCTTAATGGATGCGTCGTATTAAATATCGCTCGGCTAGGTGCACGAGCCTGGCAAACAGTAGAAATAGCTTTCGGTGTCGCGCCCGTTTAAACTGACAGTGAACTTTAGGGATCGTCTTCTACACGGATAACGTTTGCACACTCTATGACTCGTTTGCACACATGTATTTTCCAGAGAATAAATCTTCACCTGCACGACGTAGCACGCGGATTAATCGCGATGGATTATTATCAATCCAGCAAAACGTTTTCAAATAGATTGGATACTATATCTGATGAAATAATGAATTAAGAACTTCGCCGCGTTTGAATTGTTTAAGTGGCATTTACTAAAGAATACTTTCTGTCTGTAATACAATAAAGTATGAATGTCATGCGGTCACTGCGTAGCTATTGCTGAGATGTTAATATAATACAAATCTCCAACATTGAAAGAATTCGAAATTCTAAAAGAACAGTGAAAGTAACTTTGGATTTATAATAATTTTAGAATGTATAATATATGCACTTTTATAAATAACACAAAGTTAAAATATTTTTTAAAGTTACAAAATTTATATCATTTCATCATATATATTGTACAATATTTATTATTTGATATATATGCACTTACTTTTAATGGTTTGCATAAATTTTAAAAAATTTCTTTTTTCGTATTTTCAGAGAGAATTTTCATTGTAAAGTCAACATTTTTGGACTATTGCAAATGACTTTTGTCAAGGATTAATTGCTTTCAAATATACCAATTTGGAAATAGGATGGAAATAGAGTGCAGTTTGGCAGGATGCCCTTTGGGAAGCATCACGTAAAAAAACGCAATACCGAGTTTTTACTGTTACACACTGTTCCGGAAACTGACGTTTTTTCCGTTCTCGTTATTTGCAAGATTGTACTCGCAATCAAGTTAATATTTTTATATTTTTCATCAACTTCAGTGATAAATATACTTCAATATAAAAATGATTAAATTCGATTGCGTGATACTTGAATTACAACACTTTTTAAAAAAATGAAAAGAGTTCAGAGTGTCTATAAAATAAAACCTGTAATTTAGGCCGCGCGCGTTTCTATTTATTTGTCTATTCTATTATTTATTTTCAGTCTATTAATTTTTATTGATTCTATTATTTGTTATTTAATAATGTATTTTACATTGTTGATAATCAAAACTGTAATGTTATATTCAAAAGCATGATAACACATGCTCGACGATCTGATAATATTGTTGCTAATGTAACGTACGCACTCAAAAAATTAATCAACTTGAAATTAAACGGAAACGGAAATATTTTATATTAACACAATTGTGTGCAATAAATCAAATTATGCGTATATTGATGTTTCTCTTTGCGAGGAACACATAGTAATGCACATACATAATACTATGATATTATATATATTTTAGTATTAATAATTTAATTAATAATATATAGAATATACGAGTCATATATATATATGTATATATGATATAATTTGTATAATACTACAATAAAAAAAATAGAAAATATGCAAGATTTTTAATAAGAAGTATAGCAATATATTTATATTGTTTTAATGAAGAAGATAATAATTCTTATTGACACATATTCGAAGTACGATGTGTTTTCACTCTATATAATAAGTAGTAGTAAAATAACGTACAATGTAAACATTTTATACACAGGTTAGGCAGGAACTTACGATTTTAGAGATTCAATCGTGGAGGATTCCTCTTTGGGCTGAATGTCCTCCATTGGGGTGACCTTGGCCGGCTTTGTGACTGAAAAGAGAGAAAGAGGAATCTCCTTTATATTGTTATACCTCACGAAGAGACTGCGACAGAGTCCTATATCCGCGGGCCAGGCTTACAAGACTTATATCCTCCGAGATCCCCCGCAATTGGCGAATCGATCGCTTTTCCCGCCCTTCTATCGCCTCTACAAAGTCTTTAAAGTTCCATTTGGATCTTTAAGGATCCCTCCATGAGGGGGCTCGTTAAGTATTCAGCCCCTTCTTCCTTCTAGCTGGGGAAAAAGCCACGCGGCGATTTTATCTCGCACGATTTGCCGAAGGCTTCCCTAATCGAGCGGCGGCGTTATCGCGAATCCCCGTCGGGAAACGGCCGCGCGATTTTGAGGGTCGGGTGTTATTCTCGACAGGAATGAATTCTCGATATATCCTGCCGAATACTTGGTTCGTCCCCTCTCTCTAACAAAAAAAGCAGTTCCGCAAGAAACGAGATAGAGATTGTAGTCGCATTGTTGCTTAATTTTATTCACACTGTACAGAAATTGACCGTTGCATTCCTCTCTTACTGTTACATCGTCGCTTTGAATTAATAAATGGAGCTATGGAAATGTTTGCTCAAAGATGGTCTTACTAGACGCAAAAAGTATTTCTCAGCACTAGTGATATTGCATTGCATCGCCAAGCAGAGTGCTTCTCTGCAGCTCCTCAATTAACTCAAATGCTCTCGCGAGTAACCAGATGATCCATGATTTTTTTCCGTCACGAGTAACGTCGCGAATTAACGGAATGAAAAAGATTACCGTGAGTTAAAAAAAAAGAAATAAATTTTACCTCTTTTTATGCGCTTTTTTTCTTGTGAAATATTTCTCTCTATTTAAGGAATTTTTTTAAGAATGCAGAACTCTTGAAAACATTCCTATTTTTAAAGATTTATTTTACTTAAAAAAAGACCTATATAAAACTTAAAGAAAGTTTATTCGGGTATTTACAACGCAGAGTTTTGGTATTTACGTAATACTTGCTTTGTTTCTTCAAATTTGATTTATTTGCGCAGAGATGGAGGACAAAGTTTCGTAACTAAATACATTAGAAGATTTGTAAAGAGACTGTCTCAATAAGACAATTTCTATTAACATAAACTTTATAATTCTAATTATTAAACTACATGTATCTTTTATATCAAAAAGTTCGCATGAAATTTAAAGCCTGAGAGAAGTTATTCTCCGAAAACTAGAGATAACGATACAAAGATAAAGAAGAGCCACTTTGTAATTAACGCGATTAATTACTCACTGAAGCGATATCCGACACCCTTTTTTTTACGAGATAAACTTACGCAAATTTCCTAGAAAATGAAAATGAAGAGAGATTGCGTGCCCGCGGCAATGCAAAATCCGGAAAAATCAGAATCAGATCGCATCAGGTCAGGTCGCGAGCGCGCGAACGCATGTGGCCTGGATTAGATCGTCCGTAGATCCAATTAAACTTCTAGAAAAACCGACCAGATGCTTGTGATTCGCCGCATATCACCTTTCTCACTGCGGAAATTAACCGTCAGATCGAATCTTACGTGAATTATGACTCAGTCTGGAAAATATGCCGTACATAAAGTGCGGCTTCACGGGCATTAAACGATTAATTCCGTTTGTTCTCGCGCTCGAGCGAAAAGAATAGAATTGGTACCTTCTTTTTTTTTTGATTATATATTAATACTGTGTTACTAATAGATTTAATATTTATTAAAATATTTAAAGTAATTATTTTATATATTTTATATTAAAGTAAATAAAACAATTTGTTTTTTATTTTTTTTTAGTAGCATTACAATATCAAAAATATCAATTGGATTGATAGACATAATGATGTTTGGATTTCGATGCCATTATTTACAAACGTTAAAACTTTATTTATTCTTAAATTAATTAATTATTTATAAACGTTTAAAATTTAATTACATTCTTAGAAAAATCTGAGATCAATTTTTCATAAGTAGAAATTTTATATATATATATACTATAAGATACTTTTATATTCAGCAATTTTTCGATATTAAATACATTGTCAGTTAAATTTTTAATAAAATTTCCTTTCAAGAAACGTCCTCTTCAGATTAATCATAAACTACGATTTTGTTATACGACGTTGTCACATTTATATTTGTATAAATACTCTTTGGAAACTTTATAATTAATATAAATATTAATTGACGAAATAATTAATATTTAATGTTTTAATTGAATATTTAAATGATGAATTTGTTTGATATTTAACTTTTAATATTGAACATCTTTATAATTAAATTATCCTTTAAAGTGGCATTAAACAAAAATCTCTTTCGATGTCATAAAGATTATCTCGTAATAAATACGAATGCCAACATGGTGATTCAGTTTTATTAACGAAATTAACTTTTCTCGCGCTGGCATTTTGTCGTGGCGTTTTTGCAGAGACACGGATGGAAATCGCGTTTGCGTTTCTGTCAACGTTAACAAAGCGGATTACCGGCCTAGTTGAACACAACAAAAAAAATCTTTGACGTGCGAGAAATGTCAGGATTTTTCTCCTTACAACGATTATTTTGTTATCATTGGGATTCACCCGATCACATGAGAATTCTGATAATCTGTGTTTTGACATAAGACGAATCTATCTAATTTCTAATTGATCGAAAAATTATCGTGAAAGAATGGAAAAATTGTCACAACTTATCTACTTTTATTTTATACTTTTAAATCCAAAAATTTTAGCTAAGATATAAAGCACTGGTGTCTCACGCGATTACATTTCTTATTATTTATTTAGATAACTATTAAGAGAGTTGAATTGTGATAAAGGGAATGTAAGTAAAGAGCTTTCGATGTTCACATTAACGGGTCTTCCTAGTTTGATGCTCTGAAAATAAGGCAATTTTTGGCGAATTTTTTTAAAGAAAAATATAAAACATATTAATTCTAAATTTTGACATACATATTAAATCTAAACTTTGAACGTTTATTAAATAACATTTCAAATATATCCTAAATTTTTTTCAAACAAAAATATTTGTTCGTTTCAGAATTATAGTAGTCCAACAAGAGTGTCTTAAAAAAAATGGTAAATATACCGAAAAGGGGACCCAGCCCCAATGACCTTGACCTTGATATATGTTGTCAAGGACATAATTCTGAGTAACTATTTCTTCTAATTTAATGGTCGATCGTTGCTTATTAAAAAGTTATTAACAAAAAAAGTTTGAAATATACCAAAGTACATGCACGGACAGGAAGCACGCGCGCGCGCGCACACACACACACACATACACACACGGGGGGGTGCAAGGGGGGCCTTCGGCCCCCCTCCCGCGCCCACCCGCCGGTAGGCAGGGTGGACCTCGCTTTACAACTTACAAAGTACATGCTACATTGTAAAGCGAGGTCCACCCTGCCTACCGGCGGGGTGGGTGCGGAAAAGGGGCTGAAGGCCCTCCTTGCACCCCCCCCCGTGTGTGTGTGTGTGTGTGTATGTGTGCGCGCCCGTGCTTCCTGTCCATGCATGTACTTCGGTATATTTCAAACTTTTTTTGTTAATAACTTTTTAATAAGCAACGAGCGACACACATACACACACACACACACAGGGGTGGGGGGAAGGGGGGCCCCCACCCCGCATCCACCCCGCCGGTAGGCAGGGTGGACCTCGCTTTACAATGTAGCATGTACTTTGTAAGTTGTAAAGCGAGGTCCACCCTGCCTACAGGCGGGGGGGGGGGGCAAAGGCCCCCCTTGCACCCCCCCCCCGTGTATGTGTGTGTATGTATGTGCGCGCGCGCGCGCGCGTGCTTCCTGTCCGTGCATGTACTTTGGTATTTTTCAAACTTTTTTTGTTAATAACTTTTTAATAAGCAACGAGCGACGATTAAATTAGAAGAAAAAGTTACTCAGAATTATGTCCTTGACAACATATGTCAAGGTCAAAGTCATTGGGGCTGGGTCCCCTATTCGCTATATTTACCAAAAAAATTGTTATTCATGGCGAACATGATTCCAACCGTTATAGTCATCTGAAATAAAAAAACCAAAAAGATTCTTAATCTGTATGAGTGTGGCTATCGTGTGAACTAGAATTAAATCGATATTTGCAAAATTCGAATTTTGCGACTTACAAAACAAAACAATTTTTTGGGGAAAAATGAAATTTTTTTGTTGAGACGCGGCCATTTTTTTATTTTTCAATATTTTTTTATTCTAGTTCACATAATAGCCACACTCATACAGATTAAGAATCTTTTTGGTTTTTTATTTCAGATGACTATAACGGCTGGAATCATATTCGCCACGAACAACAATTTTTTTTTAAATACCCTGATTGGACTACTATACTCCGTCCAACGAGAGAATAATATCGGATCGGACAAAAACTCGTCCGTTTCGCGCAGGTCTCCACCCACAGAAGCCGTATCTACATATACGGTATTGAGTATGTCGCCATGTTCGCCCCACTTTGCCCGCCTATGCGCGGACCGATGTTATTCTCTCTTTGGACGAAGTATATAACTCCGAAACAAACAAATATTATTGTTTGAAAAAAATTCAGGATATACTTGAAATGTTATTTAATAAACATGCAAAGTTTAGAATTAATGTTTTATGCTTTTCTTGGTAATTATTCAGAATCACGGCTCCACCTGCAACTAGGCTGCAAATTTTTTTACGGACTTTTTATGTTTAGAAAGAAATATAAATAACCATTTTTAGTTGGGGGAGGCCCAAAAAAAAAGTTATAGACCTTAAAAGCGTAATTATGGTAATTATTTCGAATAAGGCTATTTCTGAATTTTGACAAATATGGTCGGATCTCTCGGAAAAACTCTTTGTTGTGACTTTAACAGTGATAATCAGTTGGGAGAGCACGTCCCCCATCACCCCCCCCCCAAAAAAACGAAAAACCCCAAAAATTACCAAAGCAAAGCGAGGTCCGCCCCACAACCCAAAACCCAAATTTTTGTTTTAAATCAGAAATAGGTTTGGGTTAGGTTATATCTCCCGGAAGTGGAGCCCCCTCGTAGGGGGGGAGGGGGCGGAACCCACTGTATCCACGCAGTATACAAAGCAAAGCGAGGTTCACCCCACAATTGTTGTGTGGATGGGAAAGTGTATGCGTGGACGCAGTGGGTTCCGTCTCCCCTACGGGGGAGCTCCACTTCCGGAAGATATAACCTAACCCAAACCTATTTTTGATTTAAAACTAAAATTTGGTTTGGGTTGGAGGGTGAACTTTATAGTACATAATTACCTAATTTTCGGTAATTTTTGGGGTTTTTCGTTTTTTTGGGGGGGAGGGGGGTTTGATGGGGGACGGGTTCCTCCGACTAATTATCACTGTTGGAATCACAACAAAAAGTTTTACCGAGAGATCCGATCATATTTGTCAAAATTCAGAAAAGACGTTATTCGAAATAATTACCCTTTTTTGGTCTATAACTTTTTTTTTGGGCCTCCCCCAACTAAAAATGGTTATTTATATTTCTTTCTAAACATAAAAAGACCGTAAAAAAATTTGCAGCCCATTTGCAGGTGGAGCCGTGATTCTGAATAATTACCCTTTTCTTTAAAAAAAATTCCCAAAAATCGCCTTATTTTCAGAATGTCAAATTAGGGGAAGATCCTTTAATAAAATAATAAAATAATAGATCCGGCATTGCAATATTTTTAAACAGGTTTATTATTTCTTCGAAATCGAAATTTGTTTTTAATGTGTGCTTTCTCTATCTGTATAATGCAAAATAACTTAAGAAACATGTGTGTTATTCAATAATGTGTTTCAATATCTCAAAAACTTTCATTTCTAGAAGACAAAGTATGTGATCAATATTTCTACAAATTTGTCAAAAGCGCATCATAGTACGTGTATATAAATATACTATATAATATATAAAGTTCTCGAGGAAGAAAGCGCTCTCTAGATTTACTGTGTATTTAATGGTTTGAGAGATGTATGTCTTGACGAGCTTGGTCCGCTGCTGGTGACGCGTTATCATTCTTTCGGGCTTTCAGATAACCATGGAAAAGACAAGAGGGTTTACATCCTCCGAATAGAAAGCTCAACAGCGTCTCTTCGAGTTTCCAGCATAGACAACTCGGATTTTCTCTCAACTTCGAGTCGTCGGAAATACGATGGTCTGCTACAAACACGCAAGATTTAACTTTTGGAGAGTTGCATAACGAGAGGTTGATCTTTCGCGTAAAACTTGCATTATTATTTCATATCAGTTTATTTTCCTGACTGAGAAGAGAATACATTCGAAATAATTTATTGTGAAGAAAATATAAAATAACAAAAATTGATAAAATTTATTATTAAAGAAATTTTATTGAAAAATGTACATATAAGGAAATTTCATACAAATACACACATATAATTTTTTAAAACTAACTAACATAATGATATGGATTTGTTTGGAAAGATTTTCTCTTTTGTGCATCTGATTTATATATATTATTATAATAAAATCTCGTTTTAAATCTCATTTTTCCATTGATTTTAATTGATAAAGATTTTTATTTTTTACTTCTATGTCACACACACACACACACGCACACATTAAAATTTATTAATCTGCTGTATATCTCGTATGAATATCTTTCTGTAATATACAGAGCACGTGGCTCAGTATTCTATTTAATAAATCGATATAATGATAGCTAAATATTTCGTGAAAGAATTTTTGCCTCAGCAATTCTTGACATCCCTCAGTTAATAAAAATCAGATATTTTGTAGATAAAAATATGTAGCGAAGCATAGTGTACGTTCTTTGCCAACTAATTCTAAAAAAATCAATATATCTCGCAATATTTATTTTTCCTTTGCGGCTATATATGCTTTCGATATTTTTTTTCGATGAACGTCAAACGCAGAACCATTTCAAATGGTAAAATTGGAAAAAACTACGTTTTATTGAGATAATATCAATCGAGAACTTAAAGACAAATCTGTGAAAACTTACGAAAGAGACGGAAATAATTGTTTATTGACATGATTATGTAAAAGATATAGTCAAAAATTATCTCAAAAATTGGATGAAAAAAAAGAAATACTTAGCTTTTTTACGCGCGATAACTATAAGCAAAATATTTTTCAGATCATCTCAGAAAAATATATACTCGTTGATTAGATATTTCTATTAATGCGATATTAATGCGATATAAGTTCTCGATCGATATTATCTCAATGAAACGTAGCTTTTCCAATTTTACCATTCGAAATGGTAATATATATATATATATATTATTGTTTAAAATTTTAAAATATTTGTGGTAAATTTCATCAAAACATTCGACGCGCGGATGCGATACGTATAGGTATACGAAAAAGAATTTATTTCTCTATTAATGCAAATTCATCCAATTTCGCGGGCTCGTATATGAAGAGCAATATATTTAGGCGCAGAAGGGAATACTTTCCATGCGTATTAATTTCAATTCCGCTCGGATCTACTATTCGAATCTACCTCGATTATCGACAAGTGTTTTTAACATTATTTTTCAACAGCAATATGCAACCGCCAGCGATATCGTCGTGGATGTTATACACTAAAAAATATAGCGGGAGATGCATAGTTTGCAAATATTTGTTTGGCGAACAGCGGCTTGATTTCCGCGAGTTTTCATCGTTCGCTAATAAGCCACGCGCGCGTAATTGGAAACGCGACATATTTTCGGTATCGCCATCAGTTACTGCAGAAGAGCCGGTCGATATTGTCGCGCGATTGACATTGCGCCCGCGATTCGGTACACGATAAACGGACACGTAATTAAAGTCTCCGATCACTGATGTAATGCTTCCGTAATATTAGAGATAACAGTACGATGACCTATTTATAGCATTTATGAAATTCAATGCAATTAATATTAATACCGTAAATGTAGTAATTATCGGCTCGCATCGTTACAAAGTTATCCAAAAATCTGAATCTATTATTAGAATATTTAATATTGCAATATAATTGCGTATAATTGTGTCGCACAAATAAAACTTATATAATTGACAGATGTTCCATATTTTTCAAAAAACTGAACAAGCTTGTTTTTTTGCACGACATGACGACGACATAGAAATATCGAATAATAGTCAACAAATTCTAAATATTTTCCCACGTGTTTTCTTCAATATTTAATCGATGTTATCCATAAATTTCTATCAATGAACTATGCTAATACTTTGAATTTGCATGTTTGTTCTCCAATTTTTTTTATCAAGGGTATACGTGTGTGTGCGCGATAAAAATCGATTTAATATAGTGCAAAGAATTTAGATATCAAAACAGTATTGATATTAAATGCTAAATATTATAATAAGTGATGTATTGCGTAAGCTTGTGTCGGTTTGTTTTCAATCAAGGCTTGTTGCATTATCAGTTATCGATAATTCCTAACTAATGGATTGCACATCATATACCATATTAAATCGATGATCTTCTCATATATAGTGGCGCGCATCTTTGTAAACGAATTATTGTACTTGCGAATTGCATTGTCAAATAGCTGATAGCTGACACGCGCAACTACATTGCTTAAATTGGATGGTGAAGAGAAATTATCAAATCGTAATGGAGAGAGCACATGTTACTGCCCGACGGCGGCACGCTATTAGTAGGTCTATTGCTGGTAATTGATCTCCAGATACAATCACATTGTTAATCATAGCTGTAATTAATGTAGTAGCGGGTTAATAGCGAATCGGCCAGTTGAATGGAATACCATGGAATTAGCAGTCACGGAATGTATCTTGATGTGATTGACACGCACATGTATCAAGGTGTACGATTAATTTCGACGATAATTCGTGTATTACGCGCGAAACGACCGCAAAATATTTATTCTTACGTAAATATTCGCGCCATGATCGAGTCGATACAAGAGACGCAGATATCTAGAGTATCGATAACAATATGAAGATAAATGCTATAGATTTTATTAATAATCGAACGAGAATGTTATTTCTTAATTCACGTATTATCAAGAACAGATAAGAATGGTGGACAGTTTGATCATACGTAACATTATTGAAAACAATATTTTTAGTATTAATTTTGGTAAAAATAAAGATGAGGGGAGGCACCTCCGATGACTTTGACCTCGACATATGTTATCAAGGTCATGACCCTGAGTAACTTTTCCTTATAACTTTAATCGGCGGTCTCTTATAATTTCTGAGATATTTGAAGTTAAAGTTTGATTCGAAACAAAAATTTGATTTGGGTTATACAACGTAACCCAAATCAAATATTATTTTTAAATCAGAAATAGATTTGGGTTAGGTTATATCTTCCGGAAGTGGAGCCCCCCCCGTAGGAGGGGCGCGACCCACTGCGTCTACGCATACACTTTCCCATCCATACAACAATTGTGGAGTCGCGATGTGGGGTTTTGTATCATTTTCTTTCCATCTTTAAAATATAACGAATAATTACATATCTATATTACATTAAATAACTTCAAAATGCATATTTAAGTAAATGTGTATCCATAAGAATGAACATTAATCAAATTCGCCAGGTTAAATTCAAAGTATAAAGTTAAACACACATTTACATTGTCAACTTCATTTGTTAATAACTTTTTAATGAACAATGACCGACGGCTAAAACCTTTTGAATGTTGTTCAGGGTTATGATCTTGACAACATATGTCAAGGTCAAAGTCATCGGAGGTGCCTCCCCTCATCTTTATTTTTACCTTAATTTTTTGTGGCAAATAATTTTCATTATATTTAATTTGGAAATAGCCATTTTAAAAAAGAGGGAAGGGGGCACAGGCACATTGATCAAGGCTACAACGTAACTTTATAAATAATTGATATTATATCCTGTACAATGTCGTTACGACGTCGAAATTAGATTCCGCAAAATAGAGGATATTGATGTGAGCGTTTCGAAAGCTATAAGATATCATTGATAAGCAGACTGTTACGAGCATAAATGTGAGGGCGGAGATTGAAATCGGTCGTATTCGTATTTTGCCGCTGAATTATACCGTAATGGCGCCAGCTTGAACATTAAAGGTGGTCCATTCAAAACATTTCTTTCCTCGTCGTCTTTCAATGCGAACAAAAGCCTACTACATCTTCCTCATATATATGAATAACGCGAGATCCGACTTTCAATAGAAAAGATCGGAGATTTCAAACCACTCATGCCCTTCCTCTTTTGCCTTTTTTTGGCTCCACAGTATTTTCGACAGCCTCAAGTTTTTCTCTCCGTTTCCAGTTTTCCATTTTCTCTTCTTTTCGCGTGTTTATTCAAAATACATCGAACCTATTCAATCAGAAATGATTGCGCGGAAAAATGATGATATGCCAAAAGAATAAAATGTGAAATAGGAATAAACTACTCGTAAGCGACTAGTAATAGTAATAAAATATGCATTTTTTGTTTCTACTTTTTTTAACTATAGCAAATTTTACAATAGAACAAAATATCTCGCAATCAGTTAATATTATCTCTCCTACTACAAAATTTAAGAGGAAAATATACATAAGGCAAAGTATCTAAAATTAAAAATCATGGAATTGGATCTGTTGAGTATTCTCAACTATGTTCACCACGAGGGTGATGTTGCATATTTTATGACTGAATTATTTTGGAATGACCCTGAGGACAAGGATTATTATCTCCGTTTTCCCGTTTCATAGCGAATGGCAAACACGTGTAAAATTTTTTACAGAAGCCTTGAAAAAGTGGTTTGCCGAGAGAAATAGATGGCAAATCTTCAAAGATCAAAGATCCTAATCTATAATCAAAGGGCAGTAAAAAAGCGCGTTGGCAAAAGTGGGTCAAAGAAATAAGTGCGGGCGAAGGAGAGATGGATAGAGAGGAAAAGCAGAATAAAAATCAATGGCAGTTCCGAGGCTAGATTTAAATTTTATATATAACGCATGTATAAACACCGCGATCCTTAAACATGCGCGGGAGGCAAGTAGACTTCACCGCGTTGACTCTATCAACCTCTCGAGAGTTAATTTGAGTTGCTAAATCAGTGCCGACTCTCTCAACGAAGAGGCTTCAGGCGAAGGATCCTTGTAGGAGGCTGTGAAGTCAGAGATCTACAGAAACTACTCTTAACTGGCCGATAAATACGAGTTAGCTGCGAGGCACAACTCACACGATGACGGTGGTTTGCCGACCTACTTAAGCTCTAATTTAACAATAAAACTTGCAACTTTAATGGTGCCTTAATTAGAGAAGGGTCTATTGTCTATTATTGTAATGTTCGAATTATGATACCTGCAGTGTCAAAAACATAATGTAGGGAAGTAATACACGTATATGAAGAGATATGGAAAAATATATAAATATATAGTATTATATATAAAAAAAGAGGAACATATATGTGTAAAAAGAGAGAAAAATATAATTGTATAATACTATTATATTTCAAATTTTGTTTGTCAATGAAAATATGTTTTTCATCATTTGTACACTCACTTCTATTGCTAGCACATTTTTATACTCTTTAATTTTTCATCTTCTACATTATTTCTCGTTGTTTCTTTATCAATGCTTGAAATTAATTTTCCACGGGTTTACATTTTCTGTTGTCTATTGTAACATCATTGAAACCGCTCCAATAATACTCGAATTTGGCCAAAACTATTTTACCAATCAACGAAGAAAATCGCGAACGTATATAACCCAGGTTCGTAATCTCTCGATAGTATCAACATCCCAAATTGATAGAGAACCGCGTCGCGAGGGACGGGAAAGAGCACGTGCATTGTTGATGGGCTCGCGGGAGTTGCGGGTGGATGTCATATCGCGCTCGCGCAGATCTGCTCGATGGAGAAAGCGCAGCATATATTCCAGGTGTAAATAACAATTGCCATTCCATGAAGTTTCTCTCTCGATGGCATCCGCATTCCCTTTCGTATCATTCTGTATACGTATCTTTGTATTTTAACCCTCCTGTAACGTAAGCTCGCATTTTTCACTCAATACTCGGCTTCGCCAAGTTCGTCGCTTTGTCGAACTTTCCACTTTCTTTCTCTCTCTCTCTCTTTCTCTTCAAGACTTTTCGATCTCGTTCGTGCTCTATCGTTTATTTTGGCTTTACGACTTCGCCATTCGCAGTCCCGTCGCCATTATTCGGCCACCCTCATGCAACTAGCTCAAGTTTCTAGCAAGGGAGCAAAATGAAAAGGGATGTCAGCGAATACAATAGTTGTTTTTTTAGAGACGTAACTCTCCTCCCGGAGGCTTCTGTTTTCGCAGTATCTTGAAAGCCCTACGTTCTTTTCTCGCTTATCTTTTGAAATTGCAAATAGATTATTCTTATTTCTTGAATTAGAATTTTATAAATATCTATATTAATTTTTATTGTTATTGTTATTTTTAAAAACAAAGGTATAAAATTAAGGCTCTCAACGGATAAAATCACACTATCGGAGTAATGGCAAAAAGAGCCAAGCGCGGTTATTGAGGGCGCAAATGTTTATTTTAAAATATAATTACAAAATTAATTCGCGGACGTTTCGGCCCTTTTTTTGGCCATCCTCATTGTTATTTTTATTGTTATTATGTATATATATTAGTAGTAGTATTTATATATTAATAGTTATTATTGTTATTTTTATTGTTATATATAGAAATATTTATTGCATCCCGTCTTATTTCAAATTATTTATTATATATATGCGTTAGAACTATTTGTTAAGTTTGACAGATATTGTAGGATTATTACTCTTATAAAAATAGTTAACAATTTTACGCTTTGTCTATTTATCAGATGTATTCTTCTGTAAATCAGCATGACTCGTTCAAAACGTATTTTACAATTATCATAATTGCCAGTAATTTGGCCCGTAGGAAAACGAAAAGGTGATGGGCGAAATTCGTGAGTGAAACTTTCGAGTTGCGAATCACCGTCAATAGACGAAGTGAAGTCGAATCGTTGCGCGAAAACTAGGGGATGCTGAAGCGGAGGAAAAGAGGGGGGAAAAGGAAGCAGAACGGATTAATTAGAACTGCCCGTTTCGCCGAGAACGACATTAACTCTCTTCCCTTTATCCCTCCCCTATGATCACTTGTGATTGCGATTAAAGGTTTAAACATTGTTACCTAATGATCGCACGAACAAAACGCGCATTAGGGATGAGGAAATGGGAAATCGATCTTGGAAATCGGCCTTGTCAAAAAACTTGGCTTTCTTTCTGGTGATTTGACATGTCCTTCTCAAAAATCGTACCTTTTTTCGGCATAAAAATTTAGTTTGCAACATGTTGGAATTTTTAGTAATTAAATATAGTTCATAATTATATAATTCCGATCGATCATTAATTAATAATTTATTTATTAATAAAATTATATAATATTTATTAATAAATAAATATTATAAAATTATTAATTAATTAATTAATTAATTAATTAATTATTTAATTAATTAATTAATTATTCAATTATTAATTATTAATTATTAATTAATAAATCTTGCGCGCTAATATTTTCAATATAGATACAGCAAACAATTTCAATTATTACAATGATTATATATTAATAGTAGAATTAGACAATATATCGTATAAACGATGATCTCGAGACAATTTTATTTAAAAGTAGATAAGTCTGTAATATGTTTTTATGTGGCTTTATGTTCTTAAACGGATTACGAATGCGAGATTAAATGAAAAGGGAAAAACTCGCGGTGCGATTCACGTCACGAAACGAGAAAAGGATAAGCCTTTCGAGGAAGAGGAGGAACTTCCTTCGCAGCTTAACGAATCTCTGTAATTTAAATCCTGCCTCGCATCTCGCCGAGGTTAACTCGCCTAGCGAGTATTTTTATCACGCTTTTCCTCCGACCTTCTTTCGTTATTAGTGCTTTTTTTTCCTCGGATCGAAGTAAAATAAGCTCTCGATGCATATCGCGGCGAGATTTTTTTCTTTCGCGTTTTCCGGCCACGTCTCATTCCCTTGAGAGAGAAAGATAGAGAGAGGGAGATTTCTCTTTCTATCTTTTTCTTTCTCTTTATCTCGATTAGCGGATTGCCGAGTATCGCTTCTTTCCTCTCCAGAATCTAATGGAGAAATAAACTGTGCGCACCGTGCAAATTATGCTCTCAAATCTCTTTATTTCCCTATCATAAGTGCCACGAAATCCATAAAATCGAGCTTGTAAATTTTTATGAATCTGTAGCACAAAAATCAGTCTTGAGATTAACTTTTGTCGTCGATTGATGATGAATCCTTCAATCATCGAATAATCTCGATCTTCTCCGAGCAAGTGTCAAATCGCGGCTATGAATGATGCATCGCTGTATATTTTGGTATACTCTCTTAAATCTCTCCGAGGTAACCTTTAAACTTTCTGAAAGCGTGGTTGTGCAAATTGAGATCTTCTGGATATGAGAGATAGAATTCCGGATCTTTTTCATATACGACAAAACGTGAATGTAAAAGAAAAATATGTAAATTTAATTCGTACCTTCGTTTTTTGAAAAGTAAAGTGTATTAGAGCCATATGCAAGCACAAGACTATTAATTATGTTTGTTTATAGCAAATAAAATGCAAGAAGACTGGCACTAAAATATTATTACTTCCGTATTTTAAGAGCTGTCAACTTGCGAAGCGGAATAATTTCATTCGATAGGAAGTCTATTCACCTGGCAACAAAAGCTCTCGATAAATCGACACGTTTAACAATGCCGAACGTTGATAAATTACGGCGCGACATTTCTTTAAAACTTGCACGATGGTGAATAAATCAAAATGGACATCGAATCGAGATAACCACCAACTGCATGCGGGCGTGCAGGTGCGTCGAAATTAGAGATGTACCCTGATATATTTACCTTTAGCTTTTAGTTTGATGCACAAGAGATATTTGATTAAATCTCGATTATATATTTTTTTTTTATAATGTATAATTTTCAGAGAAATTTTAAAAAAATCTATCTCACACAACAATACTCAATCTAGATTTGTCAAAATAATTTTTCTGCTATTTGAGCTTTTGCGAACCTTCATTAAGAGAGAAAAACACGTATCCAGAGATTAATATTTCTCGCGACTGTCGAGTACAAGGCTTTTCATCGCGCGTCATACAAAATGAGAGAAAAAGGAAAACGCGCGCGCTGTCGATGAAAATCGCGAAAACGCTCTTACTCGACTATCCTCGACTCTCGTTGGTCTCTATCTGTATACTTGTCTCCCAACGCGGTGTCCCGCTGTATAATTGGACAAACATGGCTGATATTTATGTAAGAGTTACCCGGCACACGAATCAGTGTTTGCACATTACGCATGGTTGCGAACACAAACACAAAAAAAAACGAGCATAAATTCTGCAAATTCGGTTCGTGACCGAGATTGTCGTAAAATAGAGGTGCTCGTGAGAATGAAATAGTTCATGAGTGCTTGTATTCTACAGTCAGATCAGGTACCAGTGCGAGGAAATTGCACGGAATTTGAGTTGACGTCAATGCGACGACAAACGATATTATGCTAAAAATATGATGAAAGGGACTGTATAATTCTTCGGTTATATCCGAACGCGTTTTACAATGTGTAGCAGAAGTAATGTAGTGTCGTTAATGCTAATTGGAAAAAATATTTCAAAGAACATTCTTTTTAAAGTGTGAGTAAATATTTTCAAAAGATACAGAACGCGAATGCACCGATGAAAGAGTCTGTCTCTGAAAAACAATTTTGAATAAGATGTCGATGCTTTTGAATTTTCTCTTCGCGCGCGCGCATAATTTTTTTCTTAATATAGAAAAAGTGTAAATTTTCTAAATGTGATTAAATATTTATTCATATAAATCCACCCTTTATATAAAATCTGTCGTCTTGTTATAATAATTGCGTGCAATTTAATGCGAACATTAAGATAAACAAAAAGGACACTCACCGTTTCCTGTCGCCATGATGTTTCCCAGCAATCTGCTCAAGGTTTTTCCACTCTCTTCCGGCGTAACCGACCCCGACGCACCGGTTTCCGGTTGCGTCATTACATTCATCTGCAAGATAAAGATAATATATTGTTACTTTACTATCTTATTGCACAGTAAAATTAATACAATTCTCATAGTTACTATAAATTAGCAATCGTAAAAATATTAATTAAGATCTAATCCCCCTCTCTCTCTCTCTCTCTCCCTCCCTCTCTCCCTCTCCCTCTCTCCACCTCTTTCTCCCTCTCCCCCCTTTCTCTCACTCAAATATAACAATTAAATATTTATGTTTAAAGTTTTACACATAAAATCTCTAAATACTTTTCTAATTTATATAGAGTTAAAAAATTCATAAAATGTAAATTTAGAGAATATGTAACTGACAAATCATGATTATAATATAAGCTCATCAAATGGTCCGTCCGCTGGGAAGCGGACTAGCAATAGTCTAATAATACAAAACGGTATTTAAACATGAAATGTCCCAATTCAGGTTTACTTGCACATCCTTGACTCGACGAATGTAGATATTAATTAATATCTGACCCGCAGATCTCTTATTCGCAGGCTCTATGCTTCAACAGGGACATCGTCAAACTCCGTCAACGTAATTACACAAAGAGAAATCGTCTAGGAACAACTCGAAAGGGAGTCGGAAGTTAAATACTTTTTGCCGTAAGCGAAAATTCTTACCGAGTACTAAAATTGAGGCTAAATATGCGACTCTTCGGTTTACGTTTCATTAGAGCGCTATATTACAGTACTTCACAAGAATTATCGCCGTGGGGCTAAACTTGCGAACCTCGGAGATTTTAATCAAGAGTCATCGTAGGTCCTCCTCTCTCGACATCAGGCTGGCAAGAACTCTCGCGGGCCTACGTGCGCATTATTTTATGCAAAATGCGTTAGAACAAGTTAGCGAATGGGGACAGAGTTTTATTTATTTTATCATCTCGATATCTCGTAGGTTTTATATTCTAATATTTAACATTTATCGATTGACATTTCTAATAATTGACAATATATCTTCTTCGCAATTGTTTGCGATTTATCATACAATCTAAGAAGATACATGAAAAGCTGTTCACAGTAAATATGGCATCGCAAAGATTTTACGATAATTAAATTAATAATTATTCAATTTTATTAAAACATGTTATTAATTATTAAATATTTATTACAATTATTAAATATTTGTTTAATAATTATTAAAGTTTTGAAAATATTATATATTGGAAAATTATTTTCTTATTCTATTTATATGTATAAATATTTTCTGTGAATTTTATAGCCAATAGATTTTACATTACATTTACAATAATTTCCAATAATTATTTAACAATTTTTATAACATAATATTGTGTCAAAATATAAAGCAAACTGTATAATACAAATTGTATAATACAATATAAAATATAATAAAAAAGATCTTGCTATATATATTTTTAATACAATTTTAGATCGCGATTATATTTTATTCTTCTTTTGCTTTCTTTTCTTTTTAAACAAGACTAAAGGAACCTACTTCTGTTTTGTGTTACGCGCAACTTGTAGAACAAATCCAAAGACACTGCATGAAATAGCCAAATCCAATTTCCTTCCCTTCTATTTTCGAAAACAAGAAACTTGAGTACTTATTTCCCGGGAAAACTTTCAGTACGCCAGCGTTTTATATCCTACTTTCTCCAGAGCTTCGATCTGACCACGATGACCTTTGAAGTATAGGACAACGGTAAATCTCTTTGCAGAAATATAAGCGAGTCCCATGCGCAAGCCAATCTCGTAATCGAGATGTAAATTGCATCGCATCTGGCCGATTGCCAATTCTCTCTCTTTCTCTTTCTCTTTCTCTCTCCCTCTCTTTCTCTCTCTCTCCCTCTCCCTCTCCCCCTGTCTCCCCCTGTCTCTCTCTCCCTCCTGTCTTTCTCTCCCCCTTTCCCTCTCTCTTCCTCTTTCTCTCTCTCTCCCCCTTTCTCTCTTTTTCTCCCTTTGCCCCCCCCCTTCTCTCCCCCCCCCCTTCTCTGTCTTTCCCCCTTTCTCTCTCTTTTCCCATTTCTTTCTCTTTCTTTCTCTCTCTAACTTCATTTTCTATCAAACTCCGTTTTCTGTTTGTGATACGCTTTTGGTACTCTGCAAACTCCTCTTGTCCGAGGTACTCGCTATCTTTGTTGCTCGCCTCTATTCTGCATCTGTGCATACTTTCCTTATACAAGCTATATTATTTTTGTTTTTGCATGTTGAGTGTGACATAATGCGATGTGCATAATGTGGCCCCGTTCCTGGAACGATTCCAGCGGTCGGAAACAGCCGGCGGGACGCTCCCGTGATTTGATCGGGGCTGCCACTGATGAAATGCGCGGGCAATGCATATACATATATATGTACATACATCAGGAATATTAAACGCGCGGCTGACCGCGTGTGGTTCCTCCATCCTCATTTTCCTGTCTGCTCGCGTCATTTTGCAGATCAGCGCTATCATCGAATCTGACGTGCATTTGATTACATCGTGTATAATTTGCGACAAGCATCGTTGATTTTATGATAACAGGATAACATCGAATCAGGCTATTATAAACAAATTTCTTGTTCGAATTGCGGATTAGAATATTTGAAAATGAAGATAGATTTCGAGCACATCTAATATATTTGACACACTGGATATATTTTAATTAATCACGCGGCGCTGATCATCAATAATTTCGTTCTTGAAATATTGGATTCACTCCCACGTCGCTCAGATGCATCGCGCATTCAGATTATATACACGATGCGGTCCAAAAGTTTTAGGATTAAGGTAATAAAAAATAAAAAAATGTCGGATTACTTTATTTAATCTTTTATTCATTCAAAATATGATCCATCTGACTCAATGCACTGTTTCACGCAGGTTTCCAACTTCTGCATGACGCTAGAGTAATCCTCCAAAGGGATCTCTTTCAAACGCTCGATCACAACTCTTTAGTCATCAATGGTGTCGAATCGGGCCCTTTTCAGTTGCAATTTCAGCTGCAGTTTTGGGAACAATTAAATAGTTGGGGGGAGATAAATCCAGTGAGTACGAGGGTTGGTGTCACGATCTGTTTGCGTCAAAAACTGACGAATCATTGCTGCCGAATGAGCCGAGGCATTGTCATGCAAGAGGAAAAAATCGCGAGTGCGAAACAGGGTGGAACGAACGCGTCGAATGCATGAAATTAGGCGGTCCAAAACATTTTATAATATTCTGCATTAGCTGTACAACTCGAGCTTCTCTTTAAGCTGTTCTTCGGCGGCCACTGCGTTCGTCGTCTTTCATCGACTCTCTCCTCTTTCGAAAACCAGCCGCCAAAAAATATTTGAGCGAGTCAAGGCTGCATCCCCGTAAGCCTTTTGGACCATTCCCAACATCTCCGTAGCCAATAAACCGACTTTACAACAAAATTGCGTTGAGGCATGTTGTTCTTTCTTCACATCCATCTCAAATTTTTGACAGAGGATAACAAATACGAGTTGTGCGAAACATCCTTGCTTGACAAGTACTGAAACCACACTAACGCCATTTGGCCTACAGTCTTCGAGGAGGGTTTCTAGTACGTAGATCCACTTCGCTCTGGTAAATAGCGTTAGTAGTACCACCGTAAAAAATGCAATCCTAAAACTTCTGGACCGCACCTGTACATTATAAATCATTAAAAATTACACGCACGTGTGCAACTGTTACATGCATAGACATAGTATATCTAGACGAGCGTTGCTTATTAAGGAGTGGGGCGATGCCACGTAGAAAGGACATACTCTGTTCGTGCCCTGCGTTCTCTCTCGTTCGCACAGAGCAGCGCTCTCTTCGTCATGCTACGTGCGAGCGAGAGAGAACCAAGGGCACGAAACAGTATGTCCTTTCTACGTGGCATCGCCCCATTCCTCCACTCGTCTAGATATACTATGTTATATTACATGACTGTTCAAACTGCTATTGCAATTGTTGTATCGTATACATTATATTGTAAAGTTCCTTTCTTGTTTTCTACTTACTGTTAAAATTATCGCGAAATTATATCAAAATCAAATAAATTGCAAAGAGATTGATATGTGTATTTGGTTTTATGACTCTTAACTTCGCCGATTAATTTATAATTATAATGATATACTCATCACGCTGAAATACTCAACACATTTACATTTTCCGCGAGTTGTCGAACAACGACCGTATTATCGATAACACATTTGTTGCATTTTGCAAACGTTATGACACATGTAATCGAAGTTTCGAGCTCGTGTAATCATCAACCGTTTGTGAATTTAATCAGCAATATTGCCCTGCCATTATTTATGATACTTGAGAGAAAGAACGGACATATATGGCTGGCAATTTCGCAAAAATATAGATTCTTGTAAATTACAATAATGATCATTCCATGTGTATAATCGTTCATATGACAAACAGTCGCAAATTTTTGAATTGTTGCCCTTAATATCTTTTTGTGAAAGATTTTTCATTGACATGATTTTTATTTTTTATTTGCGTTTGCAAACACGTTTCTTTTTTCTTCATTCTGTATTAATTCACACAATAAAAAAATTTTCTTGTATTGTTTATCACATATGCGTGTGTGTGTTTCTCTCTGCAAATATAATATCTCTAATCATTCCAAGTCTAAGTATATACATATATAGCAGAATTAATGATTATTTAAAAAATTATTATTAAAACGCAATATAAGTATTTCTACGATTTAAGATCAAAATAATTAATTAATATTTCGTATAATTCTCAAGCTGCGTATAGTTAAACGCTACTATCATTACATACAATGTAACGGACGGTCTACGATCCATGCACATATAACGTGTAATTTACGACACTCGGAGAAGTATAATCGCATGATAGATGAAAATGGCGGTGCGCCCATGTTTGCGTAGATACTCGCGGAAACTGTCGTGCTCGTCCGCTTTCCGACTTATCGGTCACCACGGCCATGATAAATAATTATATCAAGTTGAAAGCGTGCGAAAGGAAAATCCGCAATGAAAAAAGAATGAATAAAAAAAAGAAAAGACTATCCATTCAGCACCGGGAATTAAATTTTGTCATCGTGATTAGATAGCGTGTGCTCAAATTGAAATAAATTAAGTGTGTATTCACACACAGTGACGCCGAAATTACTAGATTAACGCCAATGTTTAGTAGAAATAAAAGGGAGAAGACACGCTCTAAAAAGAAATAGAGATCTTACTCTATTGAAAGAATTTTTTGTTTCGTTGTAAATTAATAAATCGTGCATTTTAATCGGGAAATCATTGATAGCATGATTTTAACTTATTTTATATCGCAATCTTAAAACCTATCTTGAATCAATTAAAGCGTTAAAGTTTTTATATTCATGATAAATTTAATATAACGAACATGACTACAAATGTTTTTATTATATGCACTGCGCTTGCCAAGCTTTATGGTACGCATTAAAACTAGATATTTTTTTACCAAAAAGATACGTTATTCTCATTTTCAATTTTTTTTGACAAAAATTTTAAAGATAATATGTTATATACATCATTAATGTTTTACATTATGCACAAAATGAAACTTTTACATAGAAAAGTGCATGAATAAAATATGATGTATGAAAGCAGCTTTTTACGATTTTATCGGTAAAAAATATATTGCTGAGCATAAAAGCTATGATCAAGAAAAAAAACCGGGATAAATGAAAGAGGGGGATGTAAATGCTCTTTTCGTAATATGCGATATTTTCTACGCTGGAATAGCGCGACTCTTTAAATGACGAATAATGTGTGGTCGATTTTACTGAAAAATAGCCTCTGACAAGGTATGGATGTACGGCATCCGTAACGTACGTTTTCTTCGATTTATCAGAAACTTTATGTATTTAAAAAGTACGGTTGAATCTAAAATGACTACGTCCGATAAGACGAGCAGAAAGTTCGACTCGTCGAACGCGCGCAAAAACTTTTCTACGGTACATATTTCACGAATACACGAAAAAGAGCGGCCACTAATTCCAACTCTTCGAATTGCGATATAATTTATCCGCATAATTCCTCGCGACGTATTTTCGGGACCAAAATTGGATCAATTGAGAACCTTTTTTTTGTTTTTTTTCTTTTATTAGCAATCATAAGTTTGAAGAGAAAAGAGAGAGAAAAATATTACCTTAATTGTTGAGGCTTTGGCACTAACGGGCGAAGTTCTTAAGACTGTAATAGCAAAAGTTGGTGTTCTTTTACCGGTACTACGCTTTTATCGCTATTTTTACGCAGACGCAACCATTAAATGCTTCGCCCGGTATAATAGTGCAATCTTTCCTAACTTGAAGTTTCTTAAACGGGCATTTTTCTTGAAAATACGACTTTTTTATAAGCGAATTGAGTAAGTAATCATGTAGCAAGCTAAAATGTCAATTTAAAAAAAGCCACGGTAATAATTGCACTATATGATATTTTTTCACAATTCTGTTGAACCGTAATAAGATCGCTGTGGTGATAATTTATTTAAGGATTATAAATGGTAAGAATAGATTAGAATCAAAATCACACACATGGTCATGCTTTCGTTCATGTCTTTCGTTTCTTTCACATTGCTAATAACGTCTTTGAAAAATATGAAGAAAATGTCTTTTAAAATGTAAAATGTCTTTTGCAAAAGAGTATCTCGACCAATTATTTGCAAATAAATGCAGAAATCTCATCGTAAATTTTCCACGTTTTCTCTATCTAAAATCTTTATTTATTCCACATAATGGAACATATATAAACACATATGTAAATATAGCTCGCACAGAAAGAATGCATTTTAATTAATTAATAGTATAAATAACAATAGAATATATAATAAAAAATAATGAAGATCTACGGATATCGCGAAAATATTTTAGATTATATTGCCAGAGAATAAATGTGCAAATAACAATTTGCGCCAGAAAACATGCCAAGCTATTAATATAAGCAAATAACTTTGTGTTTGGATAGAGGTCTAATTCACTTGATAGCTAATGATCAAAGGATAAATTAATTAACTGTTGAATGAATTACAAGAACAAAGGTAGTGGCGGTAGGTAAACCTGTTAATGACACGAACAGTTGCACGTCATCATCGGGCTTTTAAGCTGGTTTTGACACCTGTCGACTTTATGACGGCAACCAGGGGTGTTGCAAAGCTCCAGAGTCATTATCAGGTTTGCACTTTCGAGCTCAATCGAGAAACGAGATAGACCTCTCGTGATCTTTCGATTTACCTTGCGATACATAATTTGAGCCTCTAAATGTCAGAGCGTGTTTGTCGCGCCAAACATCGGATTGACGCGAGGCTGCGTTTGTGCGGCACGTGTCAAAGCAGAGCTATCGATTTTTATGTATCTCGTAAAAAAAAAAATACGTAGGTGTAAAGAGAGCAATATGTGTATGTGCAGAATTTTTTAACGATTTTGCTTATTTTAACCGGAGATGAAGTGCCTGCTTCTTTTTTGACGTTTTTGAAGGAGTTAGTTCTAACGCGACCCACTTTGATGGCAATTGATGGCTGTTAATATTGCGTAATTTATAAAAAATGATCGCCAAAATGTAAATAACTCTCTCTCAATTATATTTTGTCAGTTAATTTCATGTCGAGACTTCTTTCGCGCGCTTTGTCGCTCTCTCATGCGATATGACGCTTTCATTTATTCGTAAGAGTGCGATCACACGAGATGTAACAACGGTTTCATAAAATCGTGTGTTCTCAATGATCATGACGATGAATTGCACGTTAAAACGCAACGGCGCATCTCATCATCGTTCTTCACATGACACGCCAACAGTTCATTCCGACTCACGTTTCACGTACAGAAATGTGAATAATCACATCACCGATGAATTAAAGAATAGGTCAGCTCCATCTCTCGCTAATATGGAAGATAGTCGTTAATGAAATTGCTCGTCAAACTCGAGTGGCCGCGTGGCAGCAATAACGATGCCGACGAGCGCTATCCCGGTATATGTTTGACGCAATAGTCTCTATATAACGCTGTAAATGGTGCGTAAAAAAGACTTTTCTGTACCAATCTACGTTCAGGAAAAAGTACTGTTCCAGCGAGAAAAGAGGTTGTCCTCTTCCCTCTCTCCCTCGTAGGAGTACGACTCTCAGTAAGACAATCTCTAGATTAGAAACGTAGCATTGAAAGTCAAGTAACAATATTGACCTAATTCGATTCAGGATTTCTATTCCCTGGAAAAACATGGAAAACCTGTAATTCTCAGGGACTTTTTTTGTATCTAAAGAAAGGGAATTCTCCTGGAATGTTATTGGCACTTAAGGAATTTTTTTTTTAATTCTCTTTGATAATTTTGCTTTTATATTGTAAGCAGCTTTATATTGTAGATTGTAGATAATCCGTCAATAAATCAAGTTGTGAATTATAAGTTTAAAATATATTTTAATGCATTGAATATGCAGCAGTGTTGGGCGTTATTCGAATAAATTTTTACTTGAATAATGAATAACGAATATTTTGTTATTCGTTATTTATTTATTTGTTATCCGATTTCAATTTGTTATTTATTTATTCTTTATTCGAAAAAGGGAACTTATTATTCGTTATTTATTATTAATTCTTTTTTATTTAAAATACAAATTATTTTTTATATGAATAAATAAAATATATAAATATTTTTGTATATAACAATTTTTTAAATAATTACTTTGAATCCAAAGAGATGTTCAAATATTTTATATAATCTTTAAAGGAATCTGATATTTTGTAATAATCATTTTCAATTTCTTTATTAAGTTAATACTTACAGCGACACTTAGGTGTTAGAAAATCTAGCTAGTTTGTTTAATTGTTAGTCCAGAGATCATCAAACAAAGATTATTAGCGTTATTTCTTTCGGTCTAATCACAACAGCGTTACACAACGGTTTAAAGTTTTCAACTGCAAATCATTTATTCATTTAACTTTATTTTTATTTGATTGATGATCTGTTTTTTTCTATTGTGATCATGGACATTGAGGATGACAAAAGCAGCAACACTCGTGGTAGCTTTGGGTTTTTGGCTTTAGATTTGAATCAAACATCGGAGCCTTTTTATTTAAAAATTTTGAAATAAAAAAATAACGAATTAATTTTATTTATTCGTTATCCGTGAATAATAACTAATTAGTTAATTCGTTACCTTTTTATTTTTTATTTAAAATAAATTTTGCCCAACACTGATATACAGTACATATTCGTTGTTTTAATTCTTAGTTATAAAAAATGAAAAAAGTTATGCAAGTTAAAAATTTTTATCTTAACGAAAACTATTCAGTCCTTTTTTCAGTACATTTGTAAATCAGGCACATGAAACTTGTGGCACATGGAAGTGGCTTTGTGC
Organism: Formica selysi; assembly: GCA_009859135.1. Lineage (NCBI taxonomy): Eukaryota > Metazoa > Arthropoda > Insecta > Hymenoptera > Formicidae > Formica > Formica selysi. The sequence continues at coordinate 428,235 of CM020831.1, forward strand.
TTTTCCTTCATATGGATGTAAATGTAAAACATTAGAAAACGTGTCCAATAAAAAAAACCTATTTTAAGGATTGCATCAAAAAATTTTTAAATATTCTCGTTACTTGGAATTTTGAATAAAAATACCTGGAAAATTAGGGAATTTTTTTATAAAATTTGAGTAGAGACCTTGTCGATTAATCTTGAACTAGCTTCGGCGTGAATAAAAGCATTATTGTGTGCATTAAACGCTTTAAACGTTTATGCAAATTATACAAATTATTTATTAACATAAACGATATAATATGTAGATGTAATATGTAAATGTAATGTAAGATTAGTTCGCAGATATATAAAGAACTGGATATCGTAGTAAGCGCCGTAGAGAAATAACGAAATAAAAAACGCTGTGCCAGCAACAAGTATTCTTATAGCAATCGCTGTAATAATCACGCGCAGCAATACATTGCTATCTGGAAATACTGTATTAGGCATGATCGCATAATCAAGAAAATGTCTGTGCGTGGGTGCAACGTGTTTTCCGTAGAATTTCCGCGATGTCAGAAGATGGGAAACTTTCCGCCTTCCACAAGATCCCGACCTTTCGTATTCCTTTCCAAGTTGCTCGAGTTTCTTGCCTGCGTTACAAGGAAACGCGCGTTGGTGGAAAATTTTTTGTCGAGGAAATCACAAAGATCAGAGTTCGACTTTCGTGATATTTTTCTGAAAGAACGAGCCTTCGTACACACACGCATCGCGACGGTGTCGTGCTGGAAATGACAGCTTGCGGACGATCCGTTCGTTATCACTAATACAGCTTTATCGCGAAAGTTTGTTAATAAAAGTTTGCTTTATCGCCGAGATCGCATAAGATCGGGGCATGGAAGGCGAGGAGGCCCAAAGATTTAGTGATACGTCTGGCGAATTTCACACCCTCGCTAAAGAGAAGAGAGACACCAGGGAGAAGTTGAAGATTCTGATTCCGCAAGAGAGAACGGGAATAAAGATGACTGAGAGAAGTATGTCTTTAACAAGATTACATGCTACTTTGACGCGTCGCGATGTATGTTTGGCATTTTGAAGAAATTCTAAATGAAGCCGCGGAATATTGCCAGCAATTGAAAATAACGCGATACAATAAAGTCGTCTACGAAATAATTTTTCGAGTAGAACCATCTCAATTTCGAGACAAAAGTCTCAGTTCGATATTTTTGCGATTTCTGATTGCAATTTTCTTATTTTTGTAATGATCGAATCCTGCGAATGAAAAAAGTACACAAAATATGTGAAAAATTTTAATATATAATAATGCAGCACGGAAAATATCGAAGTAATATTTCCGTTATCGAATATGCCTGGACGTGGAAGGAATATCGAACCGTGCACACTTTTTTGTATTTCACTCATCGCATATTAGCCATCTCTTCACAAAGCCTTACGTACATATATATACGCGCGCGGTATTTTTATACGCGCGTTATACAATATTAACACAGAGTCAGTGAAATATAAAACTGTCTGATCTCCTATGTAATCTTGGCGGCGCCAGATCCCGCGCCGGCGATGAAAGTAATGGCGGTGTTCGAGACGAATCGCCAAGAGAGGGTCTCGCAGCCATAAAAAGCGAACCTCCCGGCCGTATCACGATCGACCTTTAAGGCCATTGCCGAATATTGAGGCCATCGGGGAGCAAATAAATAATCTCGCGCCGTGGGCTCGATAAATTTTGAAACAACCGATAAATACAGCCGTATCCTCTTGCACGCCAGAGATCGGCTAGACCATTCGTGTGCGAGGTGAGAAAAAACACAACCGTAAAAAAGCGAGGGTAGCGCACACATGATGTTCTTTTCAATATCCAAATGGAGTACGAAATTTTTATGAAAAGGTTGAAAAGTAAATTTATAAAAAAAAAATAAATTGAACATCAAGATTGTTTAGAATGAAAAGTGGTATAAAAATAAAGTTTTATATTGTTATATATTAATACATTTTTTTATTTAGATACGAATTCTCTTCTATTACAAGAGTGCATTAATTATTAAAATAAACATTTGCATTCTTTTGAATATTGCGAATATTAATGTTTGGAGCGCTTTACTGCAAATTCTTCATAAAACACAAAATAATTTAATTTTAATAGTATCATAAGTCGGAATGCGAGAAAATATTAAGAGCGGAATGAATAAGAGTGACGACGAAGAGTATCTGTGCGGCGAAATTTTGCTTAATGTGTAATTCTAGCCGCGAAAGAGACAAAACCGAAAAAAGCGTCAAATAAAATAGAATCAAGTTTATGTCAAATATTTAAATGAAGATAGAGAAAGTATTCAAATGCGCAATGCGAGCAATAAAAAACAGCGAACCGTATGGCATTAAATATCCAGTGGAATATTATGGAAAATTACGTACCTATGACAATAGCGACGACTGGACATAATTTTAATTAAAATTATGCAAAAACATCTCTAACAACATGAATTATTTATTACAAAAAATAATATATTATAAGTATATGTGTGTGTAATTATTTTTGAGTGTAGATATTTTTATTATTCAAGTAGCGTGCTAATTAAATTGAAAGACCAAAATTATGAGAGTCAAATAAAGTAAAATATTTTTCGAGTATTTATATATCTCTCATTATTGATATAAATAGAGATGTAAAGGTAAGAGAAGAAACCGGGCGGAGAGATGATATAGTGCGGAAACTCCAAAGCTACCGTAAAGCCGAGAACATAGAAGGCACATGAGAGGACCGACGTATAAACATTTTCAGCGGCACCGACTGAGAGAAACACCGTGTGCGAAAGCTTTCATCTCATCAGGCTGCTTTTGGAAAAGCGCGGACGTGGCGCAAAGAGATTTTCTACAGAGAAGCACATACACACACACACACAAGTGCGCGTGGGCGCGTAAAGAAACGGTTTATACGCAAGAAGATCAAGGACATAATCCTTGTGTCATGAGTACACGTGTCGCGAGCGCGAGTTGCTTTATCCTTTTTACATCTTTTAATAGCGAGTTTGCCGCAAAGTTATTCTTTTTAGCACAGCAATTGAATTAATTCGCTTTATAACAAATGTTCAGAGCAAATAAACTTAATCGATTATATCGATTTATTAATGATAAAAATAGAAAAAAAAGATTCTTACACTTTTCTATCTTTCTTTTGTGTAATTATTACACCGTTCAACAAAAAATAACTTTTTTTTCAACACCGGAACGGGACTAGTCGTTTTTTATATGTTTTTGGACGCCGAACACGAATTCGGTTTCGAAATTGCTCCATCACGTCAGAATTTTGAAAAATTTGCAATTAAAGTTGCAAAAAAGAGCTATTTTCACGAACTTTGTCATGTTATAGCTACAATATATGACGTGCTGGAGAAATTTTATTACAATAAAAATAAAGTATGTTATTAGGACTTTCAAACCTCAAAAGGAATTTTTGGTGTCCGTTATGATTAATAAGATGTCCATGGTTAAATATGAAGTGTATTGCAGAAGTTAGCTGTGACTTAGATCATTGACGATTTACCAAATAGCTCTCAATTATTATTTAAATTTAAGAGTTTTTTAGGTCGCTGAATACGAATCTAATGTCAAAATTGTCAAATTCGAAATAGTGGATTCAAATCTTTAGATTGCAATCTAAACATTTTTTAAGTTTTGATATCCGTCATATTGAGTCCACTATTTTGAATTTTACAATTTTGACATTGAATTCATATACAGAGATCTAAAAAACTCTTAAGTTTAAATAAATATAACTGAAAGCTATTTAGTAAGTCGTCAATAACCTAAGTCATAGCTAACTCTTCTGCAATATACCCCATATTTAACCATGGATATCTTATTAACTATAACCGACACCAAAAATTCCTTTTGAGAGTTGAAAGTCCTAACAACATACTTTATTTTGATTGCAATAAAACTTCTTCAGCACGTCACATTTAATTGCAAACTTCTCAAAATTCTGACGTGATGGAACAATTTCGAAACCGGATTCGTGTTCAGCATCCAAAAACCTATAAGAAACGACTAATCCCGTTCTGGTGTTTCTTGTTTTTTTTTTATTTGTTGATGTATTATCAAAAAATTAAATAATTGAAAATGCCGAAACATATGATTTCTCATCTTGCTTTAACATATCACGATATTTGATATATCAAATATTTGATATTTATGACTGTGACGCAGTATAACAATATTAATTTCAATATCAATAAATTTTAATATTCAATTTTAATTATATCTCACGCCATTATATGAAATGGCATATATTGTAACATCATGACGTTAAAACGCAGACTTTTGCTATTTAGTTATGCGAATGATCAGATTACATGGCACGATTAACGCCAAATGGAATAGCTCTCGCTGACCGAGAGAACGGAAGTAGCTGTGTTGAGGGGAAATTTACAATTCTAAAGTATGACTTTTGTGACGACCGATTTGCACACGAATAAATGCTTTACATTGCCATTGATCGAGAGACCAAGTTCGCTGTACCTATATATCTTAAAATCGCGCCTGAGAGTCTCGGGATCTTGGGTGCACAGGTCTGGTCTGGACAGATATTGGAATCGTCCGTTTCGGGCGCTCCGTATTTTCAACAGGATCGATGCCAACTGTTGAATATTCGATGCGCCGCAGATATTCGCCAGGATGAAACCGGTCGTTAAATAACCAGCCGCGTACTCCGGGCACGATCTATCGATTACCGTGAATTTTCTATCCTGATTCGATTCATGCAGATCTCTCGCCGTGCAACCCGTGCGGCTCGGATCGCATGATGTAATTACGGACGTTTTAGTGTATAATTCACATCTGCATGGCTTTACATTTCATTACGTCTAAAAAAACTCGATTGGAAATCGTGACGTGATGTGACGTAATTTTCATTCGTATTCTAATCACGAATATGAATGAAATCCATATCACAATCATCGAATGTATGGAATGCAATTATACCGCGGAATCTTTGACAATTAGCATCATGTGTAATTTGTATTTCACTATAGATCTGAACAGCGTCATTTTTTCACCGTTACATATTAATATCATGTTAAAGGTCACCATTTTTTTTTAAATTTAAATTCGACGCTACTCTCATTAAATTCATGTTCGAAAGCGATGCGTCGAGTTTGGATAAATAACGTAATAAAAATTCCATGGACAAAATCATTTCTCAATCGCTTAATAAAAATTGATCTGAAAAAATTCCATATGGAACGATGTACCTACCTTCTTCATAAAGGATTTTAGTGCGTTGTTGCTAAACATCCTGATGGCTTTTCGATCCCGCTTATTCTTAATAAAGGAAACAGGGGATCCCTAAGTCCCAATCGCGTCTCTCGTCACTTCCTGCTGATCGATGTTGACTGCCGGCATAAAGATCCGTGGTCTGTTGCTGATTCACAAGTCTGCTGCGGATCTTGACTCACAACATGCCTGTGACAGAAGTGTAGAATCTTGGTTGATGGCAACTGGAGCCGTGCGGCTCGCCCTCCTGCTGCGAGATCATCTCCCGCGATTGTTATCACCAGCTTTCAAAGTGACATGGGAGCCTGTGGTGCGTTGTCGTGTATTCTGAAAACCAAATGTCAACCAGTTTAATGACGTGCGAATATGACGGGCTTGGAGTAAAAATGCTCGTGTATAATCGAGGCCATAGTCTATAACATACGCATTGTAATTTGATATTTTATGCTTAAATGAATTTGTGATAAATGATGGACGTGATATATATCCACTTCTTCTCTGAATTATGAGCATCGATAATACATTCCATAATTGTCCCCATTGAACGTTCTACATTTCGTAATTATTTTCAGAGTTTATTCCGAGCGCAATAAATAGATTTTGTATTTTAAAAGTGGGATATAGGAAGGTTTTCGCAAAGTTCTCGTACCATATCACTTTGTAGTTTGCAAACAGTGCTGTCACAGCTTAATGTTAGCTGCTTTGAAAGGAATATTTGACCGAACGTAACCTCGTTAGAAAGTTTAGACAAACAAATATTTACCAGCGTAAATTAATATCTGGCTTTGTTTCGTTGCGCACACGATGTTAATAATTGTTGAGAGCAAGCGCATGCACGTCGCTTGATGATTAATTTTAATTTTTCGAACAAAAATTGAGGGGCAAAATTATGGATATACGAAAGTTATCACATTAATAGTTTAATTTCTAAAACATATACTTTGACACTTTAGTACAATTATATTATTTTAAAATGACAATAAGACGATATAATCTTCTTTTTTTAGTCTATTACATCGTTCAACAAGAAATGACTTTTTTTCGAACATCGGAACGGGACTAATCGTTTCTTATAGGTTTTTAGACGCTGAACACGAATCCGGTTTCAAAATCGCTTCATCACGCCAGAATTTTGAGAAATTTGCAATTAATGTTGCAAAAAAGGGCTATTTTCACGAACTTTGTCATATTATAGCTACAATATGTGACATACTGGAGAAGCTTTATTACAATCAAAATAAAGTATGTTGTTAGGACTTCCAACCCTCAAAAGGAATTTTTGGTGTCGGTTATGGTTAATAAGATATCCATGGTTAAATATGGGGTGTATTGCAGAAGTTAGCTGTGACTTGGATCATTGGCGATTTACCAAATAGCTTTCAATTATTATTTAAACCTAAGAGTTTTTTAGATCGCTGAATACGAATTAAATGTCAAAATTGTCAAATTCAAAATGGTGGACTTAAAATGTTTAGATTGCAATCTAAACATTTTTAAAGTTTTGACATCCGCCATATTGAGTCCATCATTTTGAATTTGACAATTTTGACATTAAATTCGTGTTCAGCGATGTAAAAAAGTCTTAAGTTTAAATAAATATAATTGAAAGCTATTTGGTAAATCGTCAATGATTTAAGTCATAGCTAACTTCTGCAATACAACCCATTGAAACCGTCGGTTATGATTAATAAAATATAGATGGTATTTAACCATATATATCTTATTAATCATAACTGACATCAAAAATTCCTTTTGAGGGTTCAAAGTCCTAACAACATACTTTATTTTTATTACAATAAAACTTCTCCAGCACGTCATATATTGTAGCTATAATATGACAAAGTTCGTGAAAATAGCCCTTTTTTGCAACTTTAATTGCAAATTTCTCAAAATTCTGACGTGATGGAGCAATCTCGGAACCGGATTCGTATTTAGCGTCCAAAAACCTATAAGAAACAACTAGTCCCGATCCAGTTTTTTTTTTTTTTTTTTTTGGACTGTGTTATTAACGAAAATTAATTTTTATTCAGAGAAGCGCAAGTTTCTCATAAAAGTTTGAATTGTTACTTTGATAAAGTAAGAGAGAGAAACTTGCTTGACCTTGTTTATATTTCATGCTCTATAAAATTCCAAACGGTAGCATCGAATCTACATGAAGTCACACATGTCAAAAGAATAATTCAATATTTATGTATTTCAACGTTCAGTATTTTCAATTATTGAAAAGCGCAGGACACGTCGGAAGATCCTTAATTCTCTCAAGTATAACTGATGATGGATTTATAAATACAAATATCTAAATTTGAAAACGTCACAGTATCTGAAACTAATAATACAGTTGCATGAATAAAAAAACATCAATTTTCCACGTTTAAGATAATTGTTAGTCTTGGTGAGCAGGAACGGCCTAATTCATTCGTACAATATTAATAAAAATACAAAGAAAAGTTTTAACTAAGCAGCTTTATTCGACAACATGAGCGATTGTAATTTAAGATAGAGGAAATTAAAATGTAGTTATGCGACTAATGTGTTTGAAATTGCGCGACTTGAAGTCGTTAAAAATAAAATTTCTTACCGGAAATTGCAAAACAAGAGATGTATCAAAGTTCGCTAAATTTAATCAACGTACGACACTCTACAATATACGTACTCCTTCTCATTAGCTGTAATTTCAATCAAGGAAATCATCCACGCGCCAACTGAAGGCCCTTAATTCCCGAGCGTAGTTGATCACGACGGTACTGTAATTACGAATTCAAACTCCCTAACGCTGCTGTAGTTAGCGAAATTAATAATAAATTTATACAAACCTATATATGACGTGCTTACACATTCTATTTTATACATACGCTGCCGTGTTTTTGTAATCAATAATGTTTGATAATAATGAGATATTTGTAATCAACACAATCTGTACTTGTGTTTTTATCCCCGCAATTAATTGTGATTAAATTATTATGTTAAACGCTTGCTATCGATAACTAATAATATTAATAATATTAAATAACGAATTTGAATTAATACGTCTTCATAGACTCTCTTTTCTCTTTTATTTAATTTTCTCTTTTAGTTAATTTTTGAAATTTGCCTATCATCTTTATATGCGATCAATAAAAATGTTGCTTTCCTAAAATGGAATAGTCCTCGATAAAATAAAACAATTCGTGAGAGACTAATTACATATTTTTATCGTAAGAAATATTCAACGTTAAAGTTTTTTGAATGCAAATAACCTGTAAGGGTGTTACCATTGTCAATCTCGAAATCACATTCGAAATATTTTTTGAACGATAAATTCCGCAAAATCACTTTACAAGCGCCGATTAGACATTTTCCGCCATGGTACCGCGGCCGTTTGACAAACTTGGTCAGCTTCAACTTTTGGTTTTGCGAACTGATTCCATACAGGTAGGAATCCGGCGCGGTCTCATCGCATGCGCTTTGAAAGCCGCGTTCACTCTCTTCCGCATTCTGTGGACCGGGCAATTAACCTGTCGTGCGGTAAGACAAATTTCGGTTGCAACCGGTTTTCATGGCTGCGTGAATCATAGTAATTGCGATGTAAATGGCTCCGTTAACCATTCTGCTCGACGGAATTAACGCGACGCTGCCGTGTTTCAGCATCACACTAAGCGCGTCATTGCGGCCGAAATTCGTTATTGCCTCGGGCTTAGAATTTTCGCCTAATGTTACATGGTCATGTACACGCTTTACGTACACGCTGCATAAAATATGAGCAATAAACGGACGATATCGGAGACATAAACATGCATTAAGAGTACAAATGTTGACCTAAATTAATATTAAATATTTTAATCCTCCGTTAATCGCAATATTTTTCTCTTATGAATGATTGCAATGTATCTCACAGATACACTAATTCTCCCATTATTTTTCTCTGCTTCTTGAAGCAATTTTCCTTTATTTAGCACTTGCCTAATAGAGCAGGCACTAAAGTATATAAAAAATAGTGAAGAACAATACGTTTTAACCTAAAAATAAAAAAATAAAACATAAAAAATGGAGGAAAACGTTCCCTTTTGTTCAAAGTGAGAGTGGAAAAATTCGCACGAGATACGCGGTAAAGAAGCCCACGCGGAGATAAAGCGAAAATGCGTTTGAACGTGGCGAAGAGACGATTATACCAATTTTCGGGAAGGCAAGGCGGAAAAAATATCAAAGAAACAACGAGAGCGGCGAGAAAGGGTGATGGAGAATCACGGAAAGAAGTACGGCCTGGGAAACGGAAGCGCGGGAGAGAAACGACGGGTATGGAAAGGACGGGACACGGGACGGAACAATGAGCGGAATGGAATTTCAAACGCTCCACGCTCGTAATATCCCGGCGTATATTAATTTATCTCATAATGATCCCGCCGTGGCGAATAATATCCCTCGAACGTGGGTGCCCGTCGCTCATGGACGACGGAGAAAGGAAGGAGGAGGACGGCAAGAAGCAGTCCGGTATTTGCTCATATTAATCGCCGAAGTTAATATTCGCGTGGGATGACGCGATCGACAGGTTAGTTGAAGCGCTGGTTGCAGAGTTGCTCGAAAATCTGACGGATCCGCGAGAGTGGAGGAGAGAGATGGGGTGGTTCTCGTATCGGATAACATATTGCCATTTGGTAGATCGTTACGCTTCTCCCCGGAGGGATTAAATTTTACGAGCTACGTTAATTAGCGAAAGCGTAGGTGGCTCCGTTCGTACCGGAAGAAAAGAAGAGAGGAGGAGGGAAGAAGATGTTAATGACTGGTGTATCTCGCGTGTTCACGACGAATAAAGGCGGTATCGTATTCTCGCATCGCGATTGATGCCATTTCGTTTATGAGTTTACATATTGTTGTGTATTTTATATTTTTGCTTTTCCCATATAATATTAAAAATTGTCTTTTTTTATATTAAATGCTTTATCGTTATCAAGCTTGTGCTTGATAAATATGCCAATTTTCCATAAATTCGTTTCCAACATTCTTATAATGGATATTTAGTACTGAGAGAATCAATATTGAGAAAAAGTTCAAGAAGACATCGAAATATTATGAATGAATCGCAAAAGCAAAGTCGTATATAGAGAAGCATTAGACCGTAACACGCAATATCCGCGATGTTTGATCGCCTTAGAGCGAAGCGCAAACAAACCACTCCGCAATTTACGATGAATAACCTGACTGGAAGAAGTTTCCGATGACGTATGAGAAGCGGAGACAAAATTATCCGGACGAGGAGATCGGTCTGTGCACGGAACGCAGAAACGAGTTCACAATGATCGTCGAAAGAAGGACGCGGACTGTGTGTAGCCACCTTTACAAACGCAACAAGGGGCAGTACGCTTATGGAGAATGTCGGGATTTATATATAATATCGATGAGATAATGAGAAAGAAAGCAAATAGAAAGTGAAGAAAAGCGGAGAAAAATTTCTCGCTGACATAAGCATAAAAAACCGCGATAGAAGAATGCCATAAATCTGCAGATAACGCTCGAAATCGATACAGAACGATACACATCGTAGCTTCCATCCTTAAACATCGATCTATACGATCTTGTGTATTCGGTTCTTTGATTCACATTCTAGACATCAGATGTGTATTACTGGGATATTAGATACTTAAACAAAAGTGTGTTCTATTCCAGTCTCAGATACAATAGATAACCTTCCATTTCTATTAGTTGTTCTAAATTGTTTTCTATTTGTGCGATATGGTATTTCGAATATTACAAGAGACGGATATTTATATGCTACATTTAATACTGTAAATAGACACTTGATATTTAGCCTGAAATATATGATCTTTGATCAGAAATGGTCATATGTATTTTGCGTTAAATACAAGATCCGAAAAATTATTTTCTTTAGAAATTTTGAACTAATAACAGAGAATATTGGAATATAGTTTTCTCTAATATAGGTATACTCTCTCTCTCTCCTCTCTCTCTCTCTCTTCTCTCTTCTCTCTCTCCTCTCTCTCTCTCTCTC